>CAKNXH010002408.1:292314-356852 GCA_932178445.1 Andricus quercusramuli
GACTACAGCCACCCTGCAATCTCTTAAATGAAAAACTACATGAATTCAGTCTTTTTTGTATTTTTTAACAGTGTAATTGAAAAAAAAATGAAAAGGGTAAAGGAATTTGGAGAGGATATATGCCACGGCCAGGGGCGCACGGCAAAAAATTCATGAGTCAATACTTTAGATTCGGATCGCATTTATTTTTGTATTTTTTTAGCAATTGTATAATCAGCATAAAATTACAATTCGGCGTTCAGAACGGCAACCGCCCCTAAGACTTTCTCTTTATCCATTTTTTAATGCATAGGAAGCAGGTGCGGCCCTGGTCGCATTGGATACATACATCAGGATCATACCGGTAAATAATTAATACTCTAATATATTACAAAAAAAGAATTTTGCACGTAAAACGTTCACACAGAAAACACAGCTATAATGCGTAGAGCCTACGTCTAAGTAGACCCGCTCGCCTAATTACGTATAGTACAGTGGAGCGATGAGAGAGATTCGTTCGGAGATCCACAAAATAAATAATTATTAACATTACATTCTTCTTAGAAATACTGCGTTTTAGCTACGTCCTTCCAGGTTTTCACTTAGTGCCTATTCGTATACAATCGTTAACTAGAATAACATTACTGTTACGGTAGCGCCATGCGTTTTCTCATCCAGAAAAACATTTAATCAGCACCAGAATTTTATTCAAGAACCTACTTAAGCCTTCATTTCATGAAGTAAATACAAATAAACTTTTAGTATAAATAAATATAATTTAGTTAGGATAATATAACTAAAGCAGGCCTGTCCAGCGAGGAGAAATGCTCGACCGAAGCTGATGTTGGACTTCTGCCTCGGTGGGCAATTTATCCTCACTGGACAGGACTAAACTACAGTGAAACAAAGATAAACTAAATTTAAAAATAATACCTTTTTAGTTTCATACATTATTTCTATCTGAGCCAAGTGTTCTTATTTATACTTACAGTTTTATATAAAGTGAATTTTTGACTCAAGTAAAAATTGCGGTTATTCAAACAGTGATTGAGTAAATCCTTTTCTGGGTGTGGCAAAGGCGTCTATAGGTACTAGGTAGGTACGTACATACGTGGGTATCTTTTGCTTTTTTGTAGCTTCTTTTTATCGTCTTATCACTCTCAGGACGACGTCGAAAAACGAAGCTTGCTTTAAATGCTTTTTTAAAGACGGCATTGTGATCGAACAGCGCGTACTCGTTACCACCCCCTTGGCAGGTACTGAGCGAATACGTCATATTTGTTTCTATACAATAATAACAAAACTTTCGAACATGAATATATATTTATATACTTTAACGATCGAAAGAAGAGCGTTTTCACCGTTTACCTTGCGACCAACTCATTGAGTTCACCCTTCCGACCAGCAAACACATTTTTGTAGTTACTTTTAAAGGAAATACTACAATGGATAATTCACAAAATGCAAAGTATCCAGTGTTCCCTGTATGTTTGGATTCGAAATTAATTTTGAAATTTAATTTTAAATTTAAAAAAAGAGAGGGTGAAACGGTGTAAACGAATTCTCGAATCGCTGCGAAGACAATAAAAATAACAAAAATATAACATCAACAGCAGTCATCGTGTCGTCGCTCGAAGAGACGCACCGAGCTTTTGCACTTTTATTGCGTTGGAGCGAACTAACTAAAAAATAACATAATAAATGTAAATAATAAAAAAAGAGGATCTCAATAAGGAATTTGTACACCGATCCGGGATCACCGATACTTACAATCGCTCCGTAATCACCCATTACTTTCTCCATCCACCCAATCGTGCACTCGTCTTCTCGAACGCGACAAACAAATTTAATCTAATTCTACTACGAACTAATGCGTATTTTGTAGCTTTTAATTACGTATTTCGGTTTCCTAATTTTATGCTCATGCACTTTTATTCCCACGGAACGGCGCGGCGACTCCCCCCTTGTTCGTACGGATTGTTCAGTTTGTGTTTTTTTTTAAGTCGCTCCCTTCGTTGGCTCTCAGTTTTACAACTTGAAGACTACTCTACACGATCTAAAACAGGCTACGATAGGTACAGGACCTACGATGGTATTCTAATTAAGTGTACGGAACTTGGACGTGGCTGATTGATTTAGGGTATTGGTCAAGTGAGCTACGGGAGTCCGGGGTTCGTCACTCACCGGGTGCAGCATCCGTCGCCGCAACCGATAAACTGACTATCGACAGATACACACATCGATACCTATTTGGCATTACAGAGACGGTTGGTGTAGCCAGCCACTCACCTGAAACAAAAAATAAAGACAAATTTGTTTAATTATTTTCATTTCTAACATATTCTTATATGTATTTGATAAAACAGGAGTCCCATAAACTGGGGCTAAGCGGCACAAATGAGGAGAAAGTGGCACACCCTTGAATCTGTATAAAGTGGATGCTTCTTCTGGGTGTTGCAATTGAAAATTTAGAATTGTTAGTTGAAAGCCTTTATATTTTTTAACTAGAAGAAGCAAATAGTGCATTCGGAAAAGCAGAATAGAGCGCTGCTTTCCCCTAGACGCACCGCTTAGCCCCAGTTTGGGATAACTCATATATATAATATAGGACAAAAGAATCATCATGAGTAAAAAATTCTTATTCTATTTTTCGCAAAATGTGTATTTTTAATGGTTAACAAATTGCTGATAAGATAATTGATGATCCTATTATATAAGAGGCTTGATTTCACCCAAAAATATTAAAAAACGGCAACATCATTAATCAGATTATTATAATTAGTTTATACCATTATATTTTATGTTTCAAAACTGTGCTTGTATCATTACCACGCTACTAAATAACAAAAGCCAAAATAAAGGAAGCCAACCAACCAAAACAAACCAATCAAAACCAACCGACCAATTTCAACTAAATCCAAAACACCTCAAAATGTGGGAGGGGGCGAGTGTTAATTAATGAAAATCATTATTTTATAGTGAAAGAGATAGAGGAAGACCTCAGGATGCCAAAAACTATTGTTTCGGAAATTTTAAGCAATCGAACTCAGGAAAATTTGGAAACAATCAGAAATAATCCAAAAATGATAAAAATGGTGGGGATGAAACATGGGTGTATAACTATGGCCCGGAGACAAAAGCCCAATCTTCGCAGTGGAAAACACCTGGATCCGCGAGAGCGAAGAAAGTGCGCCAGAGTCGAAGCAACATAAAGGCAATGATCACTGTTTTCTTCGGCCAGGAAGATCGCAGCTTATTCAGAAATTTCTGGTGAAACGCGGCTTTACATAGCCAACATAAAATAAAACAGAATGCGATGAATCAGCTTTGAGCTATTTCGAAAGGTGAACTTGAGGAGGGCTTCAGAAAGTGGGAGGATCGCTGGAAGAAGGTTGTGGCTTCCAAAAGGGAATAGTTAGGAGGGCATATCAACGCCATAGACCAGAATAAACTCTTCCTCGTGGTACACCACAAGGTCGGACACTTTCCGGACAGATCTAGTAAATTTTTTAAAATAATAATAAAATAATCAAAAAAGATCAATCAAATGATGATGAAATAACCGAAAAACATTAAGGAAGCCTTCTGAAATCTCAAAATCTTTTTCCCCCTTCTTATTTGGGTCCTCTCTCTCATAGCAAGCACCGTTGCTTTTCTCGAAGAGAACGGCGCCCACACCCAGAAGGGAATTTATTGCGGCTTAAAAAGTCTAGCTCCTTTGAAAATCCTGATAAATGTGCGAAGGAGAACGCTGGTCCGTATAGTATAGGTACGAATCTGTAGGTCGCGCGCGTCCCGCGGCAGGGTGGAGTAAAGCGTAAAGAGTAAAGAGCAAAGCGCAAAGAGTAAAGAGAGGACAGACACACCAGAAGGAAAGTACGGCTCTAGGCCAAAAAGCAAACCAACGCAAACGAAAAGTGAGCCTGAACAAACAGCTATTCGCAAACATATCCCATACTCTTAAAAGAGCACCTACATCTATACCAAGTACCCTTGTACAAAATGTTCAAAAGATGGCAAAAAAAGTTGGCGTCTCGACGCTTCGCTTTCCGCTGCGTGGACATCTTTAATTAGGTAAATATGTTTACCGCCTTGTTTGCACAGGCGCTTCGTCCCTTTCCGAAAAGTCACGTAGGTGGCGATCATAAATTATCTGTTGTAAACAAAGGCTTTTCAAATATTTACTCTTAATTTCCATATTCGGAAAGAGGAAGTTCCAAGTTGCACAAAAGTACGGTAAAATATTCAATTTATGAGGGGAAGTTTGGCTACTTGGAATATTTTTCTGGAAGAGTGCGATAGTAAAAAATAATTGGGGTGATTGACTTAGGGGGAGGTAAGACGCCCACGAAACTTGTAAAAATTGCAAAATTTATCTACTTTGGTGAGGAAACCTTAAGCAAAAGGTAGGTGATTGCATGTAAGGGAAAACCTGGACAGCAGGGAATATTCAGGAAATTTTGATGATCAGCGTAAAGTCAGGGATTTTGAAAAAATAGCTTAAACATTTTAAGAGTCTTAACAGATTTAAATAATTCGAATTGAATTTTTAGAATTTCAAATTTTGAGGGTTTTAGTTTTTTCTACAAATGCAAAGAATTTTGCTTGGAACAGTTTCAACATATTTTAAAGGATTTGCAATATTTTAGGGTATTTGATAAGATTCGCAGACATTTTTATTAGGTTTTAATAATTTGAAGGGATTTCAGAGGATTTAAAATATTGTAGGGTATTTTAAAATAATCCAAGGAATTTTTAAGATATTTAACATAGTATGAAGAATATCTAAGGATTTGAATGATTAAAAAAAAAATTATGAAGTTTTAAAGAATTTTCTGCAATTTCGGAAGATGTGGGATTATTTTCTAGGACCTATAAGTTGTCAGAAATTTTATAATATTTTAATGAATGTTAAAGAATTTATTCTCTACAATTGAGGGATTTTGTAGGATTTAAAAGATTTTTAAATATTTCAAGATTACCAAGGATTTTAAAGAATTTTAAAGTTTTCAGAATATTTCAACAGATTCTGAATAATTTTCAATTGATTTTAATCAGTTGAAGGGATTTCAAATAATTTCAATGATTTTAGACTTTTAAGATATTTCAAAAAATTTCAAGGAATTCCAAAATATTTTAAAGGATTTGACACATCTTAAGGTATTTGGAATAAATTAAAAAAATTTGAAGTGATTTCAAAAAATGTGGAATATTTTAGGGTATATTTTAAAAGATTCCAAATCATTTTTAAGAAATTCAAAATTTTTGAGGGGTTTGAAAAGATTTCATAGGATTTGAAATATTTTAGGAAATTTCAAAATATTTCAAAAGAACTTGTTAATTTATTTCAATAATCTGAAATAACTTCAGAGGATTTGAATTTTAGTGTATTTTAAAAGATTCCAAGATATTTACAAAATTTCAGAGGATTTTAAAGGATTTTAGTGATTTGAAAGATTTGACAAATTTTTCATGAGGTTTTAAATCATTTTCTGAAATTTCAGATGATATGAGACGATTTTACAAGACCTATAAGGTTTCAGGATATTTTAAAAGATTCCAAGGGATTTTATACGATTTGTAAGAATATCAATGATTTCAAGGGATTTTAAAATTTCTCAAGGGATTTTAAAAAATTTCCAGGATTTTAAGAAATATCAAAGTTTGTAAGAGATTATTAAATATTTTTTCAATTCTTTCGAATTTATTTGGAATTCGTCCTAAATTCTTATTGATTTTTGTCCTGAATTATTTCATATTCTTTTGAATTCTTTGGAATTCTCTTGAATTTATTGAATTCACTTTAATTTCTCTAAATTTACCTAAACTTTACTAAAATAAATAAAACTTTAGGACTTTTTGCAATTCATTTGAATTCCTTGGAAGTTAGAAGAAAATTAGTCAGATTATCAATGCACATTAGTCACTTCTTGAGTGAGAATAATAATAAATAATATATAAATATATGATAACAATAAATTTATATTTAAAATTGCTTTACTTCATTTTTAAAAGATTCAATATTAAAAATGTTACAGGCTTAGAATTTTAGTCTTTAAATATTAATTTTTTAATGTAAAATCATGGTCTTTTATGTTTTGAAGAAACAGGAAAAAATCGGCCTCAGTTCGGATTTAAACCCGGAACGACACCATACATGAACGGAACGTTAAACAATTACGCCACCGAGGCTTTGGCAGATCATATCATGGTGTTCGTAAATCACATCATGACTCGGATCTGCATTTCTTTAGCTTGTAAAATGTTTTCAAATGAATACTTGAGTCTGAAGAATTTTCACCGAATCGGAATATAAATTCAAACAATAATGTTATTTTTCGACCAGGGTATACATTAATTTTTTGAACTTAAATTTTGAATAGTATTGATTACTGGTCTATTATATTTGTATAAATAATGAAAAATCTGTCTCAGCCTGGATTTGAACACTATACATGAGTGGAGCGTTAACTAATTACGCCACCGAGGCCTTTTTTTACTGAAAATGAAAAATTAGTCCGATAAAAATAAGAGTATTTAGAAAATGAAGTTTTTCTGCCTCGCTGAGAATGAACAGGAGGTACAAGGCTAGACGTTTGTAAATTCCGAAAGTTTTCAAGTGTTTTGAAAAAAGCACTAGCCTTAAAAGGCAGAAGGAACTGGAAGTTCACTTGGGTCGAAGGTATCGGGCCACGACTGGTCGACTTTGTCGATGCTGCTTCAGCTTCTTCTCTAATGGGATAAATGCACATGGTGCCTTGTCCAGTACATGCACGTTGAGCCAAGTTTTCATGGTGTTCGTAACTAGAAATACGGACCGATAGTTCGCGCTAGAAGCGAAAGGGTAGTCGCAGGGAATTTGGGGTTGTCGAGGGACGAAGAAGAAGAGAGCTAGTGCTGCTATTGCCAATCTCGCAATCCACCCCTTCAACCCCTTCAGGGGGATTTTCACCCACATTCCCTCTATAATTTCTTCTCTCTCATTCTCTCTTTTACTTTTCTCTCTTCCTCCTTTATTCCTTTTTTCATACTTCTTTTCTACTTTTTCTCTCTTCTCATCTCTTTCTCTCATTTTCAATGCTGTATTTCCTTCTCTCATTACATCTCGTATTTCGTACTTTTTTTTCATTTTTTTTTTCTCTCCGTCTCTCTCCTTTTTTCGAGAGACTCTCACGTGGCGTGGCGCGCCAAACGGACCGCGACCAAATATCCTCTCGAAAGTAGAGATACCATTACTCATCCTTAGAGAGAAACGCGAAAAAGTTGTTTGTCCTGCATCTCTTGGTCGCTGGAGCGAAAGAGGGATAGAAAAGATTTCGAACTCTTGGCAGACCCGGCCCATTTTTACAGCCACAGTCTCGCGCCAGCCGCGCTCTCTATGTATATATGAATGTATATTTTTCCCTTGCTTTTTATCTGCTAGTCTACTCTTTTCACAGTATGCAATGACGATTCACGTACGTTGTACATGCAGGAGTTTATGCACTGCTAGCTCCTATTTCTGCACTCTTCCATCCTTAACGGCCCGCACGGACTTTACGCTCTTTCCTCGAATTGCAATAACGACGCAGTTGTACTTTATTATCAATTGAAGGCTTTGCAAACAGATTTATCCTGTCCGATTCTCGATATAGAAAGTTTTCTGGTAATAAGCTTTCAAGAAGTTTTCAAGATTTTGGATAGAGTTCTGTGAGCGAAAGTGGATTATTTGGGAGGAAATATAATAAAGTTAGATTGTTTAATAACGGCACTAGTCACTAGTCACTAGAAGGTTAAAAAAGTCTCATTAGTCCGATAAAATCACAAAGGAAGTCGCATTGAATTTCGAAAAAATTCCACAGAAATGCGCATCAAATTTTTAAAGATAATGCCCAATTTTTTATATAAATATATTTATATATATATATATATATATTATATTTATTTATATATATATTTTATATAAATATATATATTTCTTTCTAAAATTGTAAGCTTGTTAACTTGGGGTTTTTTTATAGAAGTTTATACTTTTCATATTAATTTTGAACCTCAGGAACATTCATTTGGAATATTTTCAACTTGCAATGACTTAAAAATCAAGGCTTCAAATTTGGGACTATATGATATGAATATAAAATTATTAATTTTTCAATAATTAAGATTTGACAGCCCAAAATGATCTCAAGAGAGAGGAAGTATTGTGGTTTATCACGAAAATAGTGGAATAATAGCAGAATAAATTCTTTTATATAAAATAAATATAGACACAATATTGAATTCAATGTTAAACACTTTGAATTCCTAAGATTTCAAGTCGAAATATATTTAATTTGCAACCAAAAGAGACGACTTTTCAACTCAAAGCTAATCGATAACAAAAGAGTCAAGTTTTTGAGTTAAAAAGTCGAATAATTAAAAAATAGTTGACTTTTAAACCTGAAAAGAGGAATTTCCACTCCAGAAAGATGAAATAGTTGGATTAAATGAAAATTCCAACTAAATAGTTCCATTTACAACTAAATAGTTGAACTTTCAATCAAAAGAGACGAATTTTCAAGAAAAAAGTTCATTTTTAACCGAAAAAGATTAATTTTCAACCAAAAAAGATTTCTTTTTTACCATAAAAGATAAATTTTTAATCCATATAGATGAGTTTCCTATCCAAAAAGACGAGTATCCAACCAAAAAATTGAATTTTTCACAAAAAAGGTGACTTTTCCGAACATTAATTGAATTTTTAAGCCAAAAACACGAATTTTTCAGAAGAATGTTGAATTCTCAACCTAAAAAGTGAAAATTTTATAAAAATAGATCATTTTTAAACACAGAGGATTAATTATTAACCAAATAGTTCAATTTAGATTGAAAAAATAATTTTCAACCAAACAATTGCATTCACAAACAAATATTTGGACTTTCAATCTGAAGAGACGAATTGTCAACAAAATAGATGAACTTTTGAACAAATCGTTTAATTTTCATGACAAAATAACGAATTTTTTAAAAGACAGTTGAATCATCAGCCGGAAAAATTGAATTTTAGCAAATAGATTATTTTCAACAAGTAAAACAAAACTTAACCAAATAGTTAAATAACGACAAATTATTTGTCACCAAACAGATGCATTTATAACCATATAGTTGCACTTTCAATCAAAAGAGACGAATTTTCAGCAAAATAGATGAACTTTTGAACAAATCGTTGAATTTTCATAAGAGCTAGAAAGACGAATTTTTCAGATGAAATCAGTTGAATTTTCAACAAAAACGTTGATTTTCAACTAATAAAGATAAATTCTCAATAAAAAAGATGACTTCTACAATGATATAGGTATTTTTAATCCAAAAGGATTAATTTTTTCATTTAGATAGGCGCATTTTCAACAAAACCGTTAAATTTCTAATAAAAAAAGGTGTTTTTAACAAAATAATTAAATTTTCAACAAAATAATTGAAATTTTAACAAAATTATAGAATTTGTAACCAAAAAGAATTAACATGCAACCAAAAATAGTTGGATTTTCTTATTGGATTCTACTCACTCAGTTTACATTGAAGCGAAAATTCGAGAAAAAGGGAAAGTTTATTGAAAACAGAGGAAAAAAGAGGAATCCTTTAAAAAAGGGTATAAAAAGGGTATAGGGGAAAGAGTGTGAAAACTGCAATTTAATTTGCAATTAATCGAATTTAAACGTTTTCGACTTAAAAATATTCAACTTTTAGGGCTTGCAATTTAAAAAAAAATCAAACTTTGAATACAGAATAACGAAATTAGAAATTTTTCAATTCCAAATGCTAATAATTTAAACCTTTCTCAGAATAAAGGTTTGAGTTAGAAATTATTTAATTTTTAATGTTTTAAATTAAATATTACAATTTCTTCTAGTTTTGAACTTTAATTTTTAAGGGTTCATTGTGGTTAACATTGAAACTAAGTAAAGCGAACTTCTGAGTAAAACGGAAAAAAGTCGATTAGTCACATTTTTTTTCAGAAAGTCGCATTTTCTCAAAAAAAGTTGAAAAAATCCGCATTATCCGGGCCCTGAATATGCGAATTTTACAGGAATTAGGGTGTATTTTTCAAAGCTTGAAGTTGAAGGAATTTTTCAATAGTTTTCATTCAGTTTGAAGTATTCTAAAATTATGTATAAAAGATTTTTTCTGAAATTAAAATTAATCATCAATTATTATTAATTAAATTATTTATTATTATTGATGACTTGAAAAGTTAATTCAAAAGTATCAAAATATTGATTGATATTAAATTTGTTTAATCCTACAAAAGAATTTAATATTTCTTAATTTTTGGAAAAATATACATTTTACCTTTACAAATAAAAGGAGCATTATAAATCACAAGTAATTTACGATTTCCAAGGACTGGATGTAATATCTATAAGCATTTAAAAAAAAGTTATTCACATTTATGTTTTCCATGTGTGATGTCACATTCCGTGTTAACCCGCCCCCTAGTCATAAATCGTCACAAACCCTGTTACCCCAGCCCCCTTCTGGCAGTGTGACATAGTTTCTGAAAACTTCTTATAGAACCTTCTAATTGGAACGTCCTAAGTTGGGACCTTTCAATAGACATGTTCCGAGATAGAACCTTGTAACTTGGCCGCGTCGAGATAAGATTGATTGTATAATTTGTTTCAATTTAAAAAATATATTTCTTCAGTTTTTTTCCTAGACTCTTGGCTATAGATATTCAGTTTGACCAAAAATGGATGGAGAAATTGATGAATGGATGGAAAGTGAATTCTGTTTGAGAAATTTTGTTGGAAAAAAAGTAACGAAAGTTGACGTACGCGTGAACGGTTGTCGAGAGTAAGGGGAGGTGGGGTTGAGAACGAAGCGGTTATTATCTATCGCTCTCGTTACCACAGGTTGCTCGTAAACCGGCCGCATCAGGGGATGGGACGATGGGTAGTACGAAGCATAGGTAGGTAGACACCAGTGCTCGTACCATTTCCGTACCCCTTATAGTAGTCCCACTAGCGATCTCACCCTCTCGCAGCAACCCCTGCAGGTTTTCTGGAGAGTGCGAATGGCCGCTTGCGTCGAGGGGGCCATTCATACAACTCGACCGGCGATTCGATTTCAAAAAACGGCCACTGATCATGTCAATGAACTCTTGTTTTCAAGTACCGGATGTTTTTTATTTTATTTGCACTGAAAATTATTATAAAACGAGAATGCTGTCTTAATAGGAACGTAAGCTCTATTATTACGGTCTTACGATCAATTTGAATGAAAAAGGCTAGGCATATTCTGAGTTAATAATTTAATTATAAAAAAGTTACAGTCTTGCAACGTTTCGACCTCAATCTGTTGTTCATCCTCAGGCAAATTATACCTAATAAAAATGTTATAAAATTCTTCTAGCTAACTGAAAAAATTACAATGTAATAGAACCAATTATAAATAATAAATTCAATTTACCTCAAAAAAACCATTTTGGATTCAAAATTGTGGTCCGATGGAAAAAAATTGAAACGGTTACCAAAATTTTTAATTGGGAAAACCTCAAAAAAAAGAGGCTCCCAATATTTAAAGAGTTAGATTTTTAAAATTTTGAAGAGCTAACCGCAATAGTCAAAGGAATTTGCCTGAGGATGACCAACAGATTAAGGTCGTAACGTTGCAAGATTGTAACTTTTTTTATAATTAAATTATTGACTCGGAATATTCATAGTCTTTTTTATTCAAATTAATTGTAAGACCAAAATAATAGAACTTACGTTCCTATTAAGGTAACAATTGAATCGATCGAAGGAAGATTTTTATTTCTTAAAAATTGGTTTAAGAAGTTGTGTGTTTTCATCAAAAATGCTGTGTTTCTGAATCTGGATATAAAATTTCTAAGGCAATCCGTTTGAAATATTCGTTTCTGAAAGGCTTCGAACTAAAAAAAAATTAGTTTAGAATACCGTCTTCTGAAATTATTTAATTTTTAAGGCGTGTATCTATAATATCAGTTCATCAAACTTTTCAATTTTTTTTAGTTGTGTTAAAGTCAAGAAAAGCAAAAAAAACTTCACCCTTTCGACTACATCCTGGGTCACAATGAACCGGAACTATTATTTTGAGCATCTATTTGATGCTCCTTGATAAATATTTTAAAATTAACTTCTTCTCATTGCAAATTCATATTTTCGGGTTTAAAAGCCAATTTTTTTGGAAAAAATCTTCCTTTTTGGCCTAAAAATTAAACTTTTTTTTTGGTTGAATGCAACTGTTCTTGAATTTATATTCAATTTTTTTTTAAATATCAACTAATAAATTTTTTCTTGAGAATTGATCTTTTTGATTAAATTCGACTGTTTTTTATTAAAAATCAAAATCTTTTATTAAATGAAATTTCGACTATTATATCTTTTGTTCAGAATTAATTCTTTTGTTTAAATTTCACTTTTTTGTGGAAGATTCATAATTTTAGTTGACAATTTAACTATTTTGATGAAAACCTAATTATTTTTGTTGAAAATTCAATTATTCTCTATGGAAGTCATCCTTTTTTATCGAAAAAATAACTCTTTTGTTGGACATTCGTCTTTTTGAATAGAAAATTCATCCTTGTGGATTCAAAATTCGAATGTCATAAAACAATTCGTTTCGTGCTTGACTTAAAAATTCAAACTATCCAAACGCAGTTGTTTTGTTAATAATAATTTTTTTCAATTCAATGATTTGGTTGAAAAATCATATTTTTAAGGTTGAAATTCAACCATTTTTTTAAAAAAGTCATCTTTTATTTCCAAAAATTTAACTGTTTTGTTCTTCGTCCATCTGGATTGAAAATCCATCTTTTTAGTAGAAAAGTTCTTAGTTGAAAATTCATCTTTCTTTTGGTTGAAAATTCAAAGGTCTTCTGAAAAATTCGTCTTTTTGGTTTGAAGATACAACTGTTTGTTTAAAAATGCAACTTGAAATTGAAATGTAACCTTTTTTGCTTGAAAATTCCACCAATTGGTTGAAAATTAAACTAATTTGTTAAAAATTATATTATTTGGATGAAACGTCATTTTTGTTGTCAAAAATTGAACTGTTTTGTTGATTGAAAAATCATCTTTGTATGTTGAAAATTCAACAATTTTATTAAAAAGTCATCCCCTATTTTTTGAAAATTCAACTGTTTTCTTGAAAATAAGTACATCTAGATTGAAAATTTGTCTCTTATGGAAGAGTAATTCTTGGTTAAAAATGTATCTTCCTTTTGGTTAAAAATTCTTCGATCTTCTGAAAAACTCATCTTTTTGGCTTGAAGATTCAAATACTTATTTAAAAATGCAACCTGAAGTTGAAGCTGAATCTTTTTCGAGACGGAACCGAATCAATGATTCATTTTGACACATCGATCTATTATAACATAAAAAAAATCTTTCTAATCACTAACATAAAAAAAAAATTTCCATCTAAAAAAAATCAGTTAATCAGTAGTGTAATAAAAAGTATTTGCCAGAATTTAAATTTAAGAATGATGAATTTGTCCAAGAGATAAAATCTGGAAGCAGCGCAGCAAAAGGAAGGAATAAAAGGGACAAGCTGGTCAAGGGGATCGGATTGAGATCGAGTCAAACTTTTTTATCAGCGAGCAGGGCATGAGCGCGAATTGCGCGTAACCCCTGCGGGGCAACAGCGCGCTCTCTCGACAGGGGGCAGCACCAACCCAACACCCAGCGATACTGCAGTGTGTAGTTGTTTCGAGCACAGCCGCTGCAGCCAGAGCCCATAAATCTCCCAGGATATAGATGGCTCTAGTGTCGCGTGAGCTGCAACCTACCCCATGCGGGGTGCCTTTGGAACGCCCCACGCTCCGACCCCGCAACCCTACCTATACCCCACCCACCTTAACGTACTACATTCTACGATACTCCAGTCGTGATCGAATTTCCGGAATCTCACCTTTCTGGGCTACGCCAACAGGTCCCAGCTAGAAAACTTGGGCCTTGGGCCCCTCAATGAGAAAACAGATATTCTCTGGCAACTCTGGGCCTAAACCTCTGGACCCCAAATCTAAAGAATCCTGTATTCGAACGTGGGAAAAAACATAAAACATGTTGCCGACTGCCCACGATCGTCGGGCTTTGCTTATTTGGGAAAATTACTCAGATCGTTGGAGGAATAGAGATAAGATTGAGGATCTGATTTTTTTATTCGTATATCTGTTTCCTGGTTGGAAAGGCTTTTAAATATGTATTTTGGTAGTTGATGAAAGAGGTGTGGGTCGATTGTTGTAAATTATCATAAAGAGGTGTTTCTTGAGGTGTTTCTTAAATTTTTATTTTATGTAGTATCTTGTTACAGCAGTTCAAAAGTTTTTGCTCAAAATTTGTGAGTATATTAACACCTGTCACTGTATTCGAAACACGTATCAACAAATACAATTAAATAATAATATTTTTTTCTCAATTCAAAGATAAATTAAACGAAGTGGAACTTTATTCAAATTCAAATTGGCTCAAAAATAAATGTACACCTCAGTTTTATTAAACTATCCAATTCGTTAAAACTTTCGGGATAGATTTTTTCAGGCAAATCTTTTGAGGTGCAGTAAAAAAATTGTGCAGGTATTGATTTTATCCAATTTAGTAAGGATCGACAAAATTCATACAAATGTTTGATAATCTGATAGGAATTAATAGGAAAAATTACGAGCATAATAGGACAAAAAAATATCTATAGAAACAGAAACATAACTTTGGTTCAAATTTCTGCGTATTGCGATTGGAACCCACGAAGGAATTCGACGGATTTTTAGCATTTTTGACGGATTTCAAGGAATTAAAAGCTATTTCCGCGGATTAAAAATGATTTAAAAGTATTTCACGGAATTTAAAATGATTTTGAGGGGATTTATGAAGATTTCGGAATATTTCAAAAGAAGTCACGAGATTTCAAAGCATTTTAAGAAATTTCATATGAGTCTAAATTTACTGGATCCAATCTGTCAAATATTATCATTTGTCATATTGTCATGTATCAATCATAAAAATCCATGGATTTGGAAGGATTTCGTGAAATGTTAAACGATTTAACGGAATTGAAAAAACCCATACAGGATTTTAGACGGTTTCGTGGAATTTTAATAGCTTATTTCTAAAGATTTTAATAGTATTCAAAATATTTTAAGTGATTTAAAGGAATTTCCACAGATTTTAAAGGATTTTGAATGACTTTCATAGGATTTTGAAGATTTCAAACGGTTCTAAGGATTTCAGAAGATTTTACCGAATATCAAGTTTTTCAGAGAATTTTCACATAATTTAAAAAATGGCAAGGGATTCAGAAAATTTTGAAAATAATTCACAGAATTTAAAGTGACTACATTTGTATAAATCTTGGTATAGAGGGTTTTTTGGGGTTGCTTATTTCGAATTTGTTGTCAGGAGTTATAAATTCAAAATATCGGATCCAATATGGCGGTCAAAATTGTTGAATTATTATACATTTGTCTGAAATTTGGTTTCAAGGTTTCTTTCCAGGTCTCTGATTTTGAATTTAACGTCAAAAGTTACAAATTGAAAATTTTGGATCCAAAATGGCGGACACAATAAGGCGGCCAAAATTGTTACATTTTTATATATTTGTCTGAAATTTGGTATAAATGTTTTTTTGTCTTATACTTAGTATGAGGGGGTTTTTGGGGTCACTTATTTCGAATTCAACATTTAAAGTCACCAATTAAAAATGGTAGGTCCAATATGGCAGCCAAAATTAATAAATTATTATGTATTCGACTAAAAATTGGTATGAAGGGATTTTTGAGGTTTCTGATTTCGAATTCAACGTCAAAAGATACAAATTAAAAATTTTGGATCCAATGTGGCGGATCCAATATGGAAGCCAAGTGTGGAATTTTCACGTGCTTGTCTGAAACTTGGCATAAGGGGGTTTTTGGGGTCTATGATTTTAAATTTGATGTCAAAATTTATAAATTAAAAGTAGTGGATCAAATATGGCGACCAAAATGATAAAATGTTTACACATTTGTCTAAAACTTCGCCTAAGAGTGTTATTGGGGCCGCTTATTTCGAATGTGTTGTCATAAGTTAAAATTCAAAATGGCGCATCCAATATTTCTCAAAATTAATTTACTTTATCGAAATTGTTACCCCTGGTTTTCGGCCACTTTTTGTGGTTCCTGGCCCACTGCCCCCAAAAAGTCATACGTAATTAACGGACGCTCCAGAATGAAAAATATAAAAAAAAATCTCTGTTCTATTTAAATATTTAAAATTCGATACCTATGCAGTTGCAATTTGACGAAATCCTCTAAAATGAAAGCGGGAGTAAGGTTCTGGCACGGGTCCCAAATCGCAGAATCTCTGGGTGTGCTCGAAATTTCATCCTATCTGTCTGGTAGGATTTCGAGAGGAGAGTCGGATTGGCTCGGCGAAGCGTCGCTGGAGGAAGTAAAGCAACGACGAGGTACATCCGGAGTAAAAGAAGAAGGGCTTGGCGCGCATCGCGGTGCCCCCGCAGCGCTTACATGGCGTTGCTCGCCGACGTAAGCGTCCGAGGAAAATATTACTGTATCTCTTCATGCGGTGATATCGCCGAGTGATGCATTGCCATAGATATTTCACAGCAAGGCTGTCACAGTATAAGAGTCTTTATTCTTCCATACTTATAGGTTATACTTATAGTATATACCTACTATAAACTCAACGCAGTCATACACACAGTCATATTATGCATTCTAGTGGGTGTGTATGCAATATCCTTGTCGGCAGTTTGCGACTACAATCCTTCGGGGTCTGAGACAAAAAAAAACAAGTTCAAGATGAACAAAAGAAAATTTAATTTTTTATCTCAAATAAACAATATTGATATAAGAGTATTTTTCACGGTCTATTTGGTTGAAATAAAAGGATGAAAATGATGAATTGATCAAAATTATTATTTAATGTTGGCCCCTATAGCTATTTTATTTATTGTAAAGGTGTCTACCATGAGTCTTATCTGGAGATTTTTCTCGATTGCAGTGACAAGCAAAAAGACCATAAAAGTGAGAACAGGCGTGTTCCGTAATAATGAATAAAAATTCTAAGCCGCTGCGCAGCCCGTCAAAATTTGCCACTCTACACTTTAATTTGTAATCAGTCAAGATTTGACGGATTGAATTATTCAAGCATGCTTTGATTGAAAAACCAGTCATTTCTACTGAAAAAAAGTCTCAATTAAAATTCTTCATTCAATTTCTACTTTTTAATAAATGGTTAAAATAAACGATGAATGACGATGAACGCATTGCAAATTACGGATTATATCAATCAAAATGACTGATTTGATTAGTCAAAGTTAATGATTACGCTATTCAAAATGACTGAATAATTCAATTAAAATTACAGTGGACGTTACACATTAGATATTAGATCAATTCTTCCCTAATGAGGAAAATATATCTTACTGGCTCAAAAATCACATTTTTAGTTGAATTATACTGTTTTCTTTTTTTTTTCTTTTGCGTGTTTTTTTTAATTAAGATCGAACAGAAATCTCATGAAACAGGAAATATCATGAATACCATTAATAATTTTATGGAATATCAACTTTTACATTTTTGTTGAGAATTAATCTTTCTTCATTGAAAATTCAACTGCAGTGAAAATTTAACTTTTTTGTCCAAACTTAGTTTTTTTATTTTGTATTAAAAAATTACTTTTGATAACTGGGAATTGACCTATTTGATTTTTTCTTGAGAATTGAAATTTTTAGTGAAAAAATCAACTAGTTGGTTGAGGATTAAACTATTTTGTTCAAAATTCGTATTTCTTTCGTTGAAATCCATTGTTTTTTATTGAAAATGAAAATCATTTTTGGTGAAAATGTCAACTGTTTTTTATTTTATATTCACATATTTTCTCTTTGAAATGTCATTTTTTTAGCATTTATCGTTAAAAATTTATATTTTTCTAATGAAAATTCAACCACTCGGTTGAAAGTTTAACTGCTTTGTTAAGAATTGATTTTTTTGTAGAAGATTCATAATTTTAGTTGAAAATTCATCTCGTTGGTTCAAAATTTAACTATTTTGTAGAAAAAGTATTTTTTCTTATTAATTATTATTTTGAATGACAATTTAACTATTCAAATTTTTGAATGAAAAAGTATCTTTTTTATTTGTATAAACTATAGTTGATTACAAATTCAGGTATTTTGTTGAAAGTTCAATTATTTTGTTGAAAATTCGAACATTGGTTCAAAATTCTTTTCTTTATTGTTGAAAGTTACTTTTTTAAATGAATATTCAACTATTCCAATTTTTGATTGAAATTTCATCTTTTTTATTAGAAAAATCAACTAGTTGTTTAAAAATTCAACTATTTTGCTGAAAATTTCATTTATTTGTTGAAAATTCAAATATTGGCTAAAAACGCGTTGTTTTTTGGTTAAAAATCAATTTTTTAAATTGAAAATTCAACTATTCTCTTTTTTGTTGAAAATCGATATTTTGTGTTGAAAATCGATATTTTGTGTTGAAAATTGACTTTTTTTCGTTAGAAATTCAAATATTTGGTTGAAATATTATGTTTATTGATAAGAATTAGTCTTCATTGGTTCAAAATTAAGCTTCTTAGTAGAAAATTTAACTATTTTGTTGAAAATTTGATTTTTTTTGTAAAAAATATATCTTTTTGGTTGAAAATTCACATTTTTGTTAAATTCAACTTTTTTTACTTGAAATTAAAACCTTTTTTGGCTGGAATATTAACTTTTTCGATTTAACATTGAAATATTTACAAATATTAACATTGAAACATATTTTCATCTTTTTAGATTGAAAATTATACTAATTGGTTGAAAGTTGAAGTACTTTGTTAAAAAATTATTTTTTTTTGGTTCAAGATTCGTGATTTGAGTTGAAAATTTACCTCTTTGGTTTCAAATTGAATAATTATTTTTAATATTCGTTGTATTTTGTTGAAAATACAATTACTTAATTGAAGATTGAACACTGTTGTTAAAAATTCATTTTTATTGGTAGAAAATTCATCATTCAGGCTGAAAATTCATTTCTTCTGTTGAAATTTAACTACTTTACAGAAAATTAATTTTTTTTTTTAAATTTAATCCTGTGAATTAAAAATTCAACTATTCCATTTTTGGTTGAAAATACACCTTTTTGAGTTGAAAATTCAAGAGATTGGATCATTTTCAATTACTTTTCTCCTTTGTGTGTACATTTGACTAATTTGTCATTCGTAGAATCCACATTAATTGAATCACTCAATTTTCATTGATTCAAATTTATAGTGTATACAAAAAAACAGTGTTCTTTAATCATAATAAAAAATGGCCCTAACTCATGGATTTTTTTGTCTGGGGGAAATACAGCATTCGTCTCATCATTTTCCATTACCGCCTCTCTAAAAATGGTATTAATTACTCGTATAATTTCTAACCTTATTCAGATCTCTCGCCAAAACTTTGGATCTGGCGCTCAATTTTTTGGAATACCAATCTTTTTTCTCATCCACAGCTGTGTAACTTAATCTCGATCAAACTACGACCCTATGCCCTATGGTCGGGTCTGTCGAGTCAAAAACTCATGTCGGTACCGATCTGGTGTGGGTGTAGAAAACATGTAGAAAACGTGTACATGTACTTTGTACGGGTACCAAGTGTACGGGACTTGGGGAACATTGGAAGACTGGGGAGACAGAAAAGAGGGGCTGAGAGAAGACACGGATGATGAATCACCCTTGAAGAGGGGCGAGAGGGAGACAGAAGAGAGCAATAAGGGGCGCTACACAAAAAAGACACCGCGTCGACGAACGCGCTAGACCGAGTCAGTTCAGACTTATCTCTACGCATCGCGCTCGGTACCCTTGAGGTTTGCGCGCCTACGAGAAGCTTCGAGATACTCTGCTATCGACACTGTTCTACTCACTCGAAAAAGTTTCTTCGATGCGTGAAAGGATCTGATACTCCACTCATTTTTATTCTTATTTTGTATAATTCTAAAGTAAATTTTAGAAAATAGATGAGATTTTATGCAAATTTCGTTTATAGGATGCTGTGAAATTTTTTTTATCGTTTTGATTATTTCATATGTTAACTGATAGGGACGAGTCACTGATTATGTATAAGGAACAAAATAGCATAAAAGTAATAGATATGAAAGTGAGCCTCCTCCTCTATCACCTCACAAAATATTTCACCTGAGAATTAATTAAAAAATTGGACTTGTTTCGGGTTAAAGCGCTAATACTCCTTGAGTGGTATAAAATTCACATCTTATCTTCTTTTATATACGACAAATATTCACAGACAGAGAAACAAATATTTGCATAATGCTTCTCCGCGTTGGGATTCGAACCCCCTTCAGGCTGACTACTGGACTCTAATATATAAACATGCGCCATAAGTAAAAATAATTATGAATGTTTATGAACACTAGATATCTCAAAATTTTTTCAGGTATAATTTTTCATAGTACGGAGCCATTAGAGTATTTTTCTCTACTAAATATTGTTAAATATATCATAAACATCGAATAATTTAACGAATGACACTTGAAACATGATTCATTATTTCTTAAATTTAACCCTGAAATCCATGAATTTGAATAATTATTCAAACAAATATAATTTTTCCTTCATATACTTAAAATTCAGTACATATTTAACATTTCAATACTTTGAATGAAATATATTTTCCATGACAGTAGCCACCATGTAAAAAATGAATAATATAAATTTTTAACAAAATAGTTAATTTTCCAGCCAAAAATATGGATTTTTCAACTAAACTGAGAAAAATAAATGGGAAAAGTTGAATTTTCAGCAAACAAAATTATTTTCCACCAATAAGATTAATTTTCTACAAAAAAAAAAAAACGAATTTGCAAAAAAATCCATAAATTTTTAGCTCAAAATTTTAAAATTAAAAATTTCAAATAAAAAATTTTTAATTAAAAACAAAATAAAAAATTAATTAATAAAGAACAGTTGAATCTTCAATAAATAAAATAAATTTTTATAAAGAGTAGTTAAATTTTCTACCAAAAAGATGAGTACTCAACGAAAAATGTAATAGTTGATAAACCAGAAAAGATTTTTATTTTAAGTCAATAACAGTTGAATTCAAGCAAAAAGGACGAATTTTCAACAAGCATTTAATTTTTAACAATGAAAGAGTTTGAAGTCAGAAGAGAAAAAAATTTTAACGAAACTGTTTAATTTTCAAACTAAGAGATTAATTTCAACCGAAGAAGATTAATTTATTACCAAAAAGGACGAATTTTCATCAAAATACATGAATTCTCAACTAAAAAAGATTATTTTGCAACCAAAAATAGAGGATTTGAATTTTCAGCTACAAAAAAAACTATTCTTCATTTCAGAAAATTTAACAAAATAGTTAAATTTATAACTAAAGTGATGAATTTCTAACTGAAATTATCAATTTTAAACTGGAATAGTTGAATTTTAAACTTAACCAAAAATCCAAAAGTTAAATTTTTAATTAAAAAAATGAATGTTCAACCAAAGAAATGAAGTTTTAAATAAAATGATGAAATATTAAACTAGATGAGTTTAATTTTCAATAAAAATAAAATTAATTGTAAACCAAAAAAAAAACGAATTTTCAACAAAACAGTTAAATCTTCAAACAATAAAATGAACTTTTATCAAAAGAGTTTACCTTTTAACCAGGTAGTTAAACTCTCAGCCAAACAAGATGAATTCTCAACGCAAAATGTAATAGTTAATACTTCAACCAAAAAGGAAGAGTTTTCAACAAAAGTTGAATTTTCAACTAAGAAAGACTTTTCATTCAAGAAATAACAAAAATGCAACCAAACTGTTAAATTTTCAAGCTAAAAGATTAATTTTTTAATCAAGAACAATTATTTTCTAGCAAAAAGGATAAAATTTCAACTCAGAAAAAACTGAAGGTACGAAAATGTGGCTGAGGTAAAGTTTCCGTGGTTAATTAAAGATATCTCTGGCGAACTCCGCTAGAGGCAGCACGTGTGTAGAGACCAATAAACACGGAAAGTTTACCTCAGCAAAAAAAGTTTACCGGCAACATTTCGTACCCCCAGTTCTTTCTGTGAATAAAATGCAAGAATTTTCAACCAAATAGTTGGATTTTCAAACAAAAAAAGATAAATGTTCTACCAACAATAGAATAGGTAAATTTTCAATTAAAATAATTCATTTACAAAAAAAAAACTCTTTTAAAAATTGAGCTTATCCTTCATCTGGACTGCTATTTAAAAATCCAATGTTCAAATTCACAAAAATTTTAATTTTAAAATTGATAGAAAAAAAGTCTAACAATTATATTTATATATTCAAATCCTCTCTTTCTCTCTCCCTCTCTTTGAACCTGGAGAGCCTATTTAATCTTCTTTCACGATGATCTTTGTGGCATGCGAATAAAGTCGCCAGCTTACATCTGTTTTTACTTTTATTTCATCCTGGCAAGTCGACCTTGGTTCCGCAGGTCGATAAATCCCCAAGACAAATAACACTCGCTTCAATGATCGAGAGACCTGCCACCTTCATTGCGTTGCATTTACAAAAAAATTCATTTTTTTCTCCGTCTTTAACACAAAGTGGGCAATATTTTCGAAACCTTTTAACGATTCATCCTAGTCGAATACATCAGAGACACTCAGAAAACTATTTGTCTTGAATTAAAGAAACCGTTTCTTCAAAATAATTTTTTTCATTTAATAAAAAATAACTTCAAAATGAAGAAAACCATGTTAAATTGAAAAAAATTTTTCATTGGAATAATAAAACATTTCTTGAAAACAAAGAAACTTCCTTGACTGACAGCCAAAGATTTTTTTCTTTAATCCAAAGAAATTTTCTTTAAATAAAAAAAATTTCTTTTAATCAAAGAATGTTCTTTTTGAGAGGAGAAATTTTCATATCCCAGCAATTTCACGAGGGAGTATTTTACATCAAAATGTAAAGTACCTGCTAGCTAAAATGCGACGATCGTATACTATAAAATATACATTATACACTTTCACGCATCGCGTACCACTTCTACTACGAATAAATGTATGTAAACTGAGAATATCACGCATTGTGGTTAAAGACCGCCCAGGTCGACGGATGCACGTGTTTCTAGCGAAATTTTTTTGAATTTTTATTCTACCTTGAAATTAAGTTTTTTGCAAAAACCGGAACTTTAAGTGAGTAATTAGATTTTTATGGAAAAATTATTTGAAAGTAAAATTTATCTAGCTTTTAGGATTTATTGTTGTTGAAATGTAGAAATGATTGCTTGGATGCAACATTTTTATGGCCAGCAACATCAATGATTATTCTATAAAAAATCCGATTCTATAAAAAATTATTAGTCTGAAAAAAAGTTGTTTCAAATGCAAAAGTTTCACAGTTTTATGATTCTATTTCCAATTTAACCGTTCTAGATTTTTCTTGAAGACGGGGAAAAAGAGGAATACTTTAAAAAATGAAGAAAATAGGCTTTTAGGGGCCGTAAATAGGCTGTAAATAAATTACGTAAAGTCTTTTCGATAGGGAATAGGTACATGATTTTTCCATGCTTTAGGAATTTGTTAAAAATTCATTTTTTTAAGTTAAAAATTAGAAGTTAAAAATTCATTTCTTTGGTGGAAAATTGAACTATTTCACTGATAACCATTTTTTTGCAAAAAGTTTATCCTCTTAGGTCAAAATTCAACTATTTGGTTGAAAATTTAACTGTTTGGTTGATAATATATATGTTTTGTTCGAAATTCTTCTCTTTTGTGGTAGAAAATCAGTTTTTCAAATCAAAATCCAACTTTTTGGTTGAAAATTAAACTGTTTTTGTTTTGAATGAAAGATATTTTTTAATTGGAATATTAACTATTACATTCTTCGTTGAAAATTCATCCTTTTAGGTTGAAAATTCGATGTTTATTTGTTAAAAATTAATTTTCTCAATTGAAAACTTGACAGTTTGGTTGAAAAATCATCTGTTTGGTTCAAAAATTAACTTATTTATTGAACATTCATATTTTCGGGTTAAAAATTCAACCATTTTGTAAAAAAAACTCGCCTTGTTGGCTGGAAAATTCAGCAATTGGGTCAAAAATTCAACTACTTTTGATAGAAAATTCAATTATTTTTTAGACTGTACACCATTTAGGTTATTTACTGAAAATTCTTTTTTTTTAGTAGAAAATTAATCTTTTTGGTTGAAGATTCAACTATTTGGTTACAAGTGTATTTATTTTGTTGAATCCCGTCTTTTTTGGTGGAAAATTCAACTATTCGGTAGAAAATTGAACTGTTTTTTAGAAAATTCATTTTTTCGTTAAAAAATAATTTTTTGTAATACAAATTCATCTACTTCATTCTTTGTTAAAAACTGATCTTTTTTAGTTTAAAAATTCAACAATTTAGTCAAAAATTTATATAATTTATTGAAAATTTGTCTGTTTTAGTAGAAAATTAATCTTTTTGCTAGAAAATTAAACTATTGGGTTGTTTTTTAGTTGGAATATTCTGTATTACGTTATTTGTTGAAAATTCATCTTTTTTTAAATTAAAAATTCGTGTTGTTGGCTGGAAATTTCAATAATTTAGTAGAAAATTCGTTCTTTTGGTTGAAAATTATTATTTTTTAAATACAAATTTAACTACTCAATGATTTGTTAAAAATTCAGCTTTTTAGTTTCAAAATTCAACTTTGGTTGAAAATTTATATAATTTACCAAAAAATTATCAGTTGAAATTTTCACTATTACATTATTTGTTGAAAATTCATCCTTTTAGATTGAAGATTCGTGTGTTGGCTGGAAATTTCAACAATTTAGTAGAAAATTCGTTCTTTTTGTTAAAAAATAATTTTTTCAAATAAAAATCTAACTATTTGGTTGAAAATTTATGTAATTTATTGAAAATTCGTCTTCTCAGTAGAAAATCAATCTTCGAGTAAATCTTTTGGTTTGAAATGTTTTTTTTTAATATAAATATATAAATATTCAAGTATTTAGTTGAAACTTTACATGTTTCGTGGAAAGTTCGTCTTTTTGGCTTAAAAATTAAAAAATTTGATTATTTTGAATCAGATTTTTGTTTTATTCACTGGAAAACCTTTCTTGGTTGGAAATTTATGTAATTTATTGAAAATTCGTCTTCTTAGTAGAAAATCAATCTTCTAGTAAATGTTTTGGTTGAAAATGTGTTTTTTTTTAAATCAATATTCAAGTATTTAGTTGAAACTTTACATATTTCGTGAAAAGTTCGTCTTTTTGGCTTAAAAATTACAAAATTTGATTATTTTGAATCAGATTTTTGTTTTATTCACTGGAAAACCTTTCTTGGTTGAAAATTTATGTAATGTATTGAAAATTCGTCTTCTTAGTAGAAAATCAATCTTCTAGTAAATCTTTTGGTTGAAAATGTGTGTTTTTTTTTTTAATAAATATTCAAGTATTTAGTTAAAACATTAAATGTTTCGTGGAAAGTTCGTCGTTTTGGCTTAAAAAATTCAAAAATTTGATTAGTTTGAATCAGATTTTTGTTTTATTGGCTGAAAAACCTTTCTTGGTTGAAAATTTCACTCTTGTTGAAAAATCGCTTTGTTTATTTGAAAATTCATCTCTTTTGGTAGAAATTTCATCTTTTTTGGTTAAAAATGCAACTGTTTGGTTGAAAATGAAACTGTTTTGATTGAGGGTTCAATTATTTTGTTGAAATTTCGTCTTTTCGGTTAAATTCAAAACTTACGGACCCTATCAAAGGGCAAAGAGGGATACGTGGTCCAAATTTAAAAAAAAGGTTTACGTGAAAAATAAAATCACTAATTTCCATTTTTACAATCATATAAAAAAATTGTTATTCACATTTATATTTTCGATGTGTGATCTCGCATTCAGCCTAATTCGTCGTTCTCCTTGCTTTAATAAAAAAATTGTATATCATACGAAAGCTTAACAATCTAGAGAGAGGGATTTAATCAGAGTAAGATCCCTTGAAAAACGATTTCTCGCCTGTCAGTCAGCATTCGCAGTCAGTTATTTTTCCCGAGAGGAAACTTGATAAACCTCGTTCTTTCAAGAAAGTCATCGAATGAGCCTCGCGTATGAGAAACGACGCAATCGGCAATCGCCGCCACGAAATTTAATCCTTCCCTCGGGGCATACAGTGGAATACACCTACCACAGAGCAGAGAGCAAAGAAGCGCACCCGATGAAGAAATTGGGTTCCTTGCGCGAAGACAGGGCGGAAGAGAAATAAAGACGTTGGGTACCGTCAAAGTGGAGCGCACCTATATATAGTTTATACGCAAGTTGCGCTTCACGGGTAATGGTTTTACGAGCGTCAAGGGTGATATAAAGAAAATGAAAAACACCAGTGCTGCCAACATGCACGGCCTCGACGTATAACTAACTACGTTGTCCCCTCTTCCCAGCTTCCACTTCTTCTTAAGTTATATAGGACCAACCCATCCCCCGGCCGTGGCGACTCCCCGTGGAGTGTATCACAATTAGCTTGGGCACCCTCCTCCACACCCACACCCACCTCTTCACCCCTGCACCCTACCGACCACCTCGTCGTGAAAACTTTAGAGAGCTTATTTCAATATTATGGTGAATTAGGAGGGAAGCATCGCGCTAAGATACTTCGTTTCAAGCGCCAAAGATTGACGGAAGAAGTGTGGGAAATAGAGGGATTAGCTGTGGTACTTTGAAAAAATGTAGCAATCAGAAGACATCTGGGGATTCTGAAGCTTCGAGAGTTCTCTACTCGAGATAGAACCTTTTAATATCCATCTTCTGAGATGGAACATTGTCATTTGGACACGTGGATAAGTGGATGATTTCATGGTGTCCAAATGACAAGGTTCTATCTCGGAGAGACCAAATGAAAAGGTGATCACAGGTGTGACAAACTCTCGAAGCTTCAAAATCCCATATAAATTGTATTGGGAACATCAGAGTTTTGGAAAATTCATGTACGAGGCAGATGATCGCAGTATCCTGTAACTATTTTATTGCAAAGGTAATTTGTTCAGCAACCGAAATTCTGGGTCGTTGCCTTTATTCGCGATTTCAAAACTTTTTTCAGTTTCTGCTCGTGCAAATTGAGAATCCTATTTACGCTCAAGATAATTCAATTTTGGAAAAAATGTTTACTGCATCGTTATAACTTAACAGAACCTTTTCAGTGCATTGCCGCCCATGACCGCAACTTGTCCGCTTCGAACGCGATCGAGAAGCGAGGAATGCGCAGTTGCTAGCTGCGCACTTCTTTCAGTCACGACAACTTATATTTTAGTCACCACGGATTTAAGGAAACTTTTTGTAATTTCCAGATACCGTTTCTGAATGAATAAATTACTGAAGATTAAAATACCGATTAGAACTATGAGTTTTTGCTCGAATATTGTCTCGTTTTACACGATTAGCATAGTTTGATGTGCTAATTGCGCGCGACGGTAACTAAGTAGTCGAGTAATAAATTGAACAAGTGATATTTATTGAGTACACAGAGTCAAGGAACATTTTACTCGTGTCACTTTATACCCTAGGGAGCTTCTGGGTGGCCGGCGTAAATAAATGATCCTGGAAAGTGGAAATGTTTTAATGGATAATGTGGCTTGCATCGCGCTTACTTTATACTTCTTTCTAGCGCAGACAGACGAATTACACTATCGAACGTAATTACCGACGCGTTGAGCACCGAATGCTCACAAATGAGGAATAACTCCTTTTACCTCCCACAAAACGCTCATCCCAACCAACGCCAATTTAGAACTTGAATTATGGGGAATTAACATGGAATAATAAGGGATGCCTATTTTGTCGAATTTTCAAGTCTTGAATGTGGAAAAATACAAACAAAAAAAATAAAAAGAATTATCGAAACAGAAATGTTTCGAAAAATTAAATTTTTTGAAAAAAATTAGACTGCCGTGTTTGTTCTCGAAAGTTTAAATTCCCAAAACAAAAAACAACGAATTTTGAACAAAATTCATGAATCTCTAATTTAAAAGATTATATTCCAACCAAAAATATAATTTAGATAGATTTTCCATTAAAAAAATTAAATGCCGACCAGAGATGAATCTTCAACCACAAAATAAATTTTTAACAAAAAAGCTCAACTTTGTACCACAAAATTTTTTTATTTAAAATAAAAACATTTGAGTTAATCCAAATGTAATAAAATTTTAAACTAATCAAACAAAATTTCAACAAAAGAGTTGAATTTTAAAGAAAAAAAGACGAATTTTCCGTTTAAAAAAGTTGAGTTTTCAACCCCAAAATATGATTTTTCGGACTTTTCAACAAAAAAATTAATTTATAACTCAATAGGTCAATTTTGTACCAAATTAGTTGGATTTTCAAACCAAAAAGATATTTTCTTCGCATAAAATGTAATTGTTGATATTTCAATGGGAAAAGATTCAATTTTTGATGAAAAATAGTTGAATTCAAACAACAGAGACGAATTTTAAACAATATAAAAGAATGTTCAACCAAATATTTGAATTTTAAACTGAATAGATCAATTTTCGAGCAAAAATTAAATAGTTAAATAGAAAAAAAATAATAATCTTCAACAAAAAGCAAAAAAAAATTCTTGCCAAAGTAATTCAATTTTTACCAAAGTAGTTGGATTAAAAAAAGGATTTCTGAAAGTAAAATGTAATTGCTGATAATTCTGCCCAGAAAAAATATTAACTTTTAAATAAAAAATGTTGAATTTAACCAAAAAGCTGAATTTTTAACAAAAGAGTTGAATTTTGAAGCAAAACAGATTTTTTTCAGTAAAAAAATAAAAAAATTATTGAATTTTCAATAAAAAAATATAAATTTTCAATTGAAAAGTTTTTTTTTTCAATGAAATAGTTGAATTTTTGACCAAATTATTCGAGTATTTTAAAGAAACGATGTATTTTGAAGCAAAAAGGATGACTTTTAATAGAATTGTTACAACATAATTAAATTTTGAACCCAAAAATAAAAATTTCAACCAAAAAATGATGAATTCTCAACAACAAATATAATAGTAGAATTTACAACCAAAAATAATTAACTTTCAACAAAAAATGTTAGATTTTCTTATTCGATTATTTGAGATTTATGATTGATTTTAATTAATTATTAAAATGTAGGAATTTCATGAAAAATTATAATTTCCAAATAATTTTACTATTTGATTGTTGATTTTTTAGATTCGAATCAAGTGACTGATTAAATTAGTCATCAATATTGACTGATTCATCTGTTGAAACGATTGTTTTGTCAGTATAAATGACTACTTTTGTGGTCAAAACATGTCTGATTAATTGAAAAACTCAACTTTTTAGTTCCAACTTTTACTATTTATTGGAAAATTTAATTGATGGATAGAAAATTAACTTTTTTGTTGAAAAATCGTATTTTGGAGGTTAAAAATTGAAGCAATTTGCAGATAATTTGCCTTTTTGGCTAAAAAATTCAACAAATTTATTGAAAATTCATGTATTTTGTCGAAAACTCATCGTTTCTGGTAGAACATTGATCTTTTTGTTGGAAATTTTAATTTGGTAGAAAATTAATGTATTTATTTTTAAATTATTCTTTTCGGTTCAATTCAACTAGTTGGAAATTCGTATTTTTTGTGGAAAATTACTTTTTTAAACTGAAAATTTAACAAATCTATTTTTGGTATGAAACTTATCTTCTTTATTTAAAATTTCCTTTTTTTCTTTAAGGAATTTCCCTCATTTCATTCTTCAATTCGTTCCATCTAAACACCATAAAACTTATGGCTTTAGTCATCTGATGGAACCTCCAAGAATGTACAACCCAAGGCAACTTTGGAGATTTTTATATAAAAGATTCGACTTTGAGGTCGGTTTAAAGAGTGTAGTGAATTATTGGCCATCCAAAATATATTAAGTGGTCACGTAAAATAATTTGGCAACGCCGCAATCGCCATGGTGCCGCGGCTGGAATGGCTCGAGGCGTGTGTGTAGAAATATCTTACCCGACGGGAGAGCGTATGCTAGGCTCTGGCTAGTTGAGTCCCGAAAAAAAAATGAGACCTCAGGTTTTGTGTTGGGAGCTTCTAGCCCTAGCCAGTTCGCCTCACTGCATCCCGGCCCGTTCCCCAAGACCCTGTCCCGTGCCGTCTCGTCCCATTGGGAGAAAAGGAGACGGTGTACCCACTCTCAGCTTTTCTTCCTTTTCTCTCCTTTCCACTTCTCTTTTTACCCCTCAACCCCCAACCAAAAACTTTCATCCTCTCTTTTTCTCTCTTTCTCTTTTTCTCTCTTTCTCTCTTCATCGGTTCGTTCACGACGAAGCCCAGGGATTCTGGTAGTTTTTAGACCGTGGTCCCTCATTGTTGTGTAAATGTGGACCAATGGCGCCGCTAGACAGGGAACTATACAGTCACTTTCAAATGCTAATCTTGCGACGCAAAACCTGATTTTGCGAATTTCGCGTTCCTAGAGCCACAGAAGCAAGGGGATAAGAGAGGATATGCGGAAATGAAAAGAGAGCTCTCTGCACTTTCGCGGATTTAAATATGTTCAGTGGAGACTGATTTCAAGGAAAGAAAAAAAAAATTTAATTTAGGAAACATTTAATACCGTCTTCAAATTTAACTACAAAATTCTCACAAAATTTAGGTGCGAATTCATATTTTTTTGTTGACAAATCAACTACATGGTTTGAAGTTGAACTACTTTGGAAAAATTAATTTTTTAGTTAAAAATTCTTATTTCAGACAAAATTCAACTTTTGGTTGTAAATTAACTTCTTTGCTGAAAATTCATATTTTCAGGTTGAAAATTTAACTATTTTATAGAAAAATCCTAATTTTGGTTGGAAAATTTGACAATTTGGTAGAAAATTGAGATACCTTGTCAAAAAATTTTAACTCATTAACGAGCTTTGATAGAAAAATCAACTACTTGGTTCAAACTTAAACAATTTATTTGACAATTTAACTGATGGGTATAAAATTAACTTTTTTGTAGGAAAATCACGTTTTCGAGTTAAAAGCTCAAATGTTTTGCAGCTAATTTGTCACTCTGGCTTAAAGATTCAACAATTTTATTGGAAATTTATGTAGTTTTTTTTAAATTGTCGTTTTTTGTAGAACATGAATCTTCTTAGCGGAAAATTCATCTTCATGGTTGAAAATATAAATAATTGACTTTTTTTTCTTGGTTGAACTACTTTGTTAACATTTTTTTTCAATATTAATTTTTTAAATGAAACTTTAAGTATTCCATTCTTGGTTGAAAATTTATCCTTCATGGGTTGGATATTTAACTATTGGTAGAAAATTAACTATTTTGTTAATAATTCATATTTTCAGTTGAAGATTTGACTATTTTTGTAGAAAACTCATCATTCCTGGTAGAACATTCATCTTCACGGTTGAAAAAATAAATATTAGGTTGAAAATTCAACTTGTTTGGTTGAAAGTTTAACTACTTTGTTAAAAAAATCAAGATTCACCTGCTTGGTGAAAAATTTAAGTACTTTGATCAAAATTAGTTTTTTTCTTGGTTAACACTTAATTTATCATCTGAAAATTTAACTATTTAATTTGTTGGTGAAAAATTATCCTTTATAAGTTGGAAATTCAACTACTCAGTTGAAAATTACTTATATATAGAATATATATATATACATATCAGGTTATATAGGCTAGGCTAGGCCGTTTCGATTTTATTGATCGAAAGGCTAATAAGCAGAGAAAGGGCTAAAGCGAGAAGGCACCTTCTGTTTTACTATTACTGAATTGTATTATATAAAACATTTGCTTAATTAAAGAAGGCACTTAATTACATGATCCCTACCCAACTGGAAACCCGGAAAATTACAGATAATTTATTATATTCCGTGATCTTGTTTCATTATTACTAAAATGATCCTATCCCTTCATTCTAGACGTAATTTAATACTATATTTTCATTTAATTCAATTTGGAATTCCAAAATATTTGTAAAATTTTCCGTGATTCTAAAGAATTTGTAGAATTTTCAAAGATTTCAAGATATTTCTAGTGAACTTTGGAAAATAAATTAAATTAAATGTATAACGATTCGAATCCATGTCAAAGATTTCAAGGGATTTTTAAGGGTTTTAATTCAATTAAATTTAAAGAAACTTTGAAGATAATATAGGATATAATATATAAGAATTGTTATGCCTAACTTGAAAAGATAAGACACTCGAAAAAAATGTTCTTGAAGCAAAAAAAAAAAAAACAGTTTTCTGGCATAGATGACAATTTTATTGAATGAAACAAATTTTGGTTGATTCGACAAAATATTTTATTCACTCAACTAAATTTGTTGGTTGAATCAAATAAATACTCTATCTACCAGAAGATGGTTTAAAAAGCAAAAAATTTGGTTGAGCCAACTAAATATTTTGTTGAATTTTCAATAACAAAGAAACGAATTTTCAAGACAAGAAGACACATTTTCTATAAAACAGTAGAATTTTAAACAGAACAGTAAATTTTCAACCGAAAAGGATGACTTTTTAACAAAAGTGTTGAATTTTTAACAAAATAATTAAACTTTCAATTAAATGATTAAATTTTTCACTAAATTGTTAAAATTTCAAGCCAAAAAGATGAATTTTCAACAAAACAGATGATACATGAGTCAAGAAAATAAAATTTCTACCAAATTGTTGAATTTGTAAGACAAAAAGCCGAATGTTCTATAAAGCAGTTGAATAAAAAAAAAAACATTTAATTTTCAACCAAATAGTTGAATTTTCAACAACAAAATTATTTTTTAACTAAACAGTTGCATTTGCACCCAAGTAGTTGAACTTTAAAGCAAAAGAAAGGAATTTTCATCAAAATATTTCAATTTTTAACCAAAAATACTTGAATTTTCAACCTACAAATATGAATTTTCTATCAAATGATCGAATTTTTAACAAACAAAAAAAAGATTATACTCCAACGAAAGACAGTGGAATTTTCGATACAAAAAGATGAAGTTTTTAGAAGAAGTTGAATTTCCAGCAAAAAAGTATGTTTTCAATCAAGAAAAATGACTTTTCTGTCATAAACGAATGTTTCTACGAAAAAAGGAATTTTCAACCAGTTGAAACATAGTTCAAACAAATAATTTTCAACAAAAAGAAAACGAATTTTCAACCAGTTAAATTCAACAACAAAGTTCAAATTCTTAACCGAGTAGTTGAATCGCTAACCAAAAAATGAATTTTCAACAATACAAGATTAATTTTCCAACCAAGAAGACAAATTTTCAATAAAATACAACACAAGATCAATTTTTTACAAGACAGTTGAATCTTCAACAAAAAGATGAATTCCAACAAAATATTTATTTGACCAAAAAACTGAATTTGGTCAACGAAGTATTTTGTTGTCCATATAATAACCATATTCTATGGTTTAAGAGAAACCGACGGAAATGTTCATATGAGCGCAATCTAGCGGGCAGTGTTTCAAGTTCTTAGCCTCCCTACCATATATCCTGGAGTGTGCCCCTCTCTCAACCCCCCTTCCATTTCTTGTACCCCTCAGAGGAGAGACGAGCCAGATCGCAAAGGCGTAGACTTTACGACGGTTTAAAAGCTGTACCACCTAATAATGACGCTCATAAATGTCGGGATAAAATCAGCGCCGAGATTTACTGTCAGTCGTTAAGTATAATGAAAGGCGTGAAACGGTAATGAAGTGTAATCGAAACAAATCATAAAGCAGTTAGCGTATTTCATGAAGCGGGAGCCAACTTGTATGCAACGCAAAATATGTGAAGGAGATATCAAATTGAAGTGCACTTGGCAGCACTTTTGATTAGGAAAATTAGAGGGCACTTTAATTATACATTTTCAAAGAAATTTCCTCTTAAATAAAGTTACTCGACTCTGAAATACTGCCTATTTAAATTTTAGTTCAATTTCATACTGATATTTTAATAAAACAGTGGATTACTCAATAATTTATTTTATTTTTAATAATTTTCAGTCATTTTTTTTTTAATTTCAGTGAAATTTTACTAATTTTCTTTTACGAATAATTAATAAGAAAAAATTAGTCGAACATAGAGTTAAATTTTATCCTACAAAAGACTAAATTCTCAATTTTGTAGATCCCTTGGAATCACAATTCGTAATTTCATTTCAATTCGCATGAATGTCTTTTAAAAAAAGTTGGTTTGAAATAAATTACGAAAATTAAAAATTGACATAACACAAAACTGAACTATTATAAAACACAAATTTGATTCAAAATGAGCTAACGTAGGGTTTAATGTTAACCAGTTAGGGTTCATTTTATACCGCATTGGGGTCACTTTGAACCAGAAGACGGTTCAATTTCATCGAACCCGAGATCGAACCCTATAAAAATTCATTATTTGCTGCATCTCGATTAGAATTAATAGGGTGGACCAAAAATACATTTTTTTGTATGATATGAATCATTAGGGCTTTTTTCGAGAACGATTAATGAAAAAAAGAATGTCATAGCAGAAACTAATCCCCTTTTTTCCTCCTTCAATTTGAAAAATCCCCTAAAACACCTCAAATCGACAATTATGGCCCAATTTTCCCTTTTTCTTATTTTTTAAAAGGTTTCCATTCATTTTTTGAGAATCATAAACAGAACTTTAGGAAATTAGGAAACAAGGAGATTAGAAAGAGAAGAAATACCAATTTCAAAAATGTTTCCAAATGATTAATTCACTCATTCTGTAGATTTTAAAGATGAATTCTAAATCAAAAATTTTATATTTGATATTCTAACGAAAAAATATTTTAATTTGAAATAAAAAATAGTTGAATTCTTTTTAAAAAAACGAGTTTTCAACAAAATAGTTGATTTTTTCGACAAAGCTTGGTGAATTTTCAAGCCAAAAAGAAGAATTTTCTGAAAAAACACTTAAATTTTTAACCCTAAAATGTGAATTTTCAACAAAAGATTTTATTTTCAAATAAATTGTTTCTACCAAAATAGTTGCATTTTTGCAACAAAAAAAGATAAATTGTCAACAACATAGTTACATTCTCGACCTAAGAGATGAACTTTCAACTGAAATGATGAATCTTCAATAAAAACAATGTATTTTCGAGCCAAAAATGATGAATTTTTAACAATACTATTAATTTTTTAACAAAATAATTAAAATTTCAAACAATTAATAAAATTTTAAACCATGAAATCTGAATTTTCAACGATGAATGTAATAGTCGATATTTCGACCAACATAGATTATAATTTTAAATGCAAAATAGTTGAATTCATCCAAAAAAAGGCAAATTTTCAACAAAATTGTTAATTATTCAGTCAAGAAAGAAAAATAATTTCAACAAAACTGTTGATTTTTTAAGATAAAAAAATGACTTTTCTACAAAACAGTTAAATTTTAGACAAAAAAGTTTCAATTTTTCAACCATATAGATGCATTTTTCACGAAAATAGTTGAATCTACAAGAAAAAAGTTAATTTTCAACCAAACCCTTAAAATTTCAAGCTAAAAGGACCAATTTTCTACAAGATAGTTGAATTTTTAACAAAAAGATCAATTCAAAACGAAAAATATAGTTGTTGATATTTTAACAAAAAAAACTAAAATTTTCAACAAAATAGTTCAATTTTAAACCATAGGTGAAACTTAAAAAAACGGATATTAAATGTTTCCAACAAAAAAGACGACTTTTCAACAAATAAAGATTTTTCAGGCAGGTAAGAAAAAAAAGTTCATCAAAATTGTTGAACTGTCAAGTCAAAAAACAAATTTTCAGTACAACAACTAAATTTTCAACACGAAAATATAAATTTTCAACAAAAAAGTTCATTTTCAACCACACAGTCACATTTTTAACGAAAAGAGTACATTTCAAAACAACTTGATTAGTTAAAAAAAATCAGTTCTGAACAAAAAAAAAAAACTAATTTTCAACAAAATATCTCAATTTTTCACCAAAGAGATAAAACTTCGACCAAAAACGAACCATCCTTATATTTCCTCTTTGAAAAAATCCCCTCATTGACCTACAATTGAACTATTGAACACAGTCAAAACTGGGGGTTCACACTTAAATTTTCTAGCTAAAAAGGCTAAATTTTTACAATAAAGTTGAATTTTCAACCCGACAAGTCGAATCTTAAACAAAAATATGAAATCCAAACGAAAAATATAGTAGTTGATTTTTCAACAAAAAACTACTGAACGCAGAGAAAACTGGGGGTCCACTAAAGTTGCAGTTTACAACAAAGTTTGTATCTTCAAGAACCTGAACTCCAATTGAAACCTTTGGAGACTCAAAAGGGTTGGTAAGTTAGGGATTTACAGTAACTGATTTACAATCATCGACCGAAGAATTAAGATGACAAGTTTCTTGCATATGAATACGCTTTTATGATTACAAGTTTGCTTGTACTTTAATTCTTATCATTAAATTATGTTCGTCAAATTTCTATAACATGTATGCTTCAACGTAAAAATTGTTTTATTAACACAGAAAAGACTGAGGGTACGAAATGTTGCAGGTAATCGATCAAGCAGGGTAAACACGAGGTGGATACCAAACTGAGGTAAACTTTCCGTGGTGAATCGCAGATATCTCCAGCGGAATACGCTAGAGGCAGCACGTTGCATGCCTGTAACCACGTAAAGTTTACTTCAGTTTGGGGTAAATAGCTGACTATTACCCTGCTTTTCTGTAAACTAGGTAAAATGTCGAAGTGGGCAAACCGAAAAATAGGTTCTTTGGAAAATGTCTCTATTAAAACTGGATTACTTCAGAGGTCCAACTGGAGGCTCCTCTGGAACAAATTCACCATTTGGGTTCTTTTTCCACAGAAAAAAATGGGGGTACAAAACGTTGTAGGTAATCGGTCAAGCAGGGTAAACGCGAGGTGGGTACTCAAAAATGAGACGAACTTTTCCTGGTAAATCGTAGATATCTCTGGCAGACTCCGCTATAGGCAGCACGTTACAGGCCTGTAATCACGGAAAGTTTACCTCAGTTTGGTGTAATTATCTCACTATTACCCTGCTTGAAGAATTACCTGCAACGCTTCGTACTCCTAGTTTTTTTCTGTGTCAACAAGAGCCTATTCCTTTTTAGAGCAGCTCCTTATGAACCAAAGAGTGATTCTAATAACAATTGAAATAACAAATAACAAATGAAATCCCCCTTTTCCGAAAAAAATCCCCTATTGGACATAAAATTGAACTACTGAACCACTGTGATGCCTAAAGCGTTAATTACCATTCCTATCTGGCCGACCTCTTTTTACCCCTTGATAAGAAACATGACCGGGTCAGTGACTAACCATCTGTAGATCGAAGCCTCGTAAAGTTTCTAACGCAGAAGGGAGCCTCCCTGCGATATTTTGAAGTGTTATTTTTTAGACTCCTAGTTGAGTGAGGTCATGGTTTGATTGCAGGAAGGAAGCAGTTAGGCCCGGTTAAAGTCGTTAAGCCAAGTTTACGAGGTGTTACCGGGAGCGTAACCTGTAAATCTCGAGGCGGGCGGACGCGTGCCAGTGGCCGCCCTTGAAAGTCCCCTGGAAGGGGTAATGGTTGTAGTGGGTGTGAGAGGGGGGTGGAACTACTCCTTCCTGACTATAGCTATAGCTATAGCTATACAAACGAACGTCTTTATGGATCGTAAATGTCTTCCTTACAACCGATAAAGATCCCCGACCTACGTTTGACGAGAGGCCGACGGCATGGGCATGGGCATCGATCCATTCAAAATCACGCGGTTTATGGCGCCAATAAAATTACGCCTCACCGCCGCCAAGCCGCCACGCCGTTTTATTTTGATTCTGCGAGCATGCGTTATTGGATTATAGACCGATAGAGCCAGGATTCGCTGAGGGGGAAAATGTGAGTGAGGTTCGAGCTGTAGAAATGTGTGAGTGAGGACAATGGCGTAACTCACTTTCGTAGAGCCTATTTTCAAATTCAACCATTTCGAATTTGAAGACGTTTGATTTTTTGTAATTTTGTAGAATCTTTACAGATTTTTTTATGGAGAAAGCAAAAAATCAACTATTAACTACCATTTTTTGCTAAAATTCAGACAATTGCACATTTTTAGAAAATATTACAATTTGCTGATTGTTCTACTTTATTGTAATTTAGGTATTGATTAATGTTAAGAAGATCATAATCCAAGCAGAATATTTAAAATATAAAAATTCAATTTTTTGATATTTGTGAAATTTTTTGAAACTGTTGAATTCTAGTAAAAAAAATGTAGTTTTCACTAAATTTTGTTTGTAATTTTCTACGATTTTTTAAATTGAACACAAAATTATACCGGTAATTAGAAATTTGTACGAAAAATTTCAATTTTCTGATTGTTGTACTTTATTGTAATTATGTGTTGATTAAATTTAAAAAGCATACAATTATAAATTTTTTCTGTTATTTTCGACAATCTTGAACAATTAAAAAAATCTACTATATAAACTACAAGTTTTCGCTAAACTTCAACTGTAATCAAGGTATTGATTGAATATAAGAACTTCATAATTAAACTAAAATATTCAAAACATAAAATGGAATGTTCTATAAATATTTGTAAAATTTTGTAAAAGTATTGAATGCTATAAAAAAGTTATGGCTTCTAGTAATTTTTTTTTTAATTTCCAACAATTTTGAACGGCTTAAAAAAAATAAGAAAAAATTTACCGTAAACTAAATTTTTTGCTAGACTTCAAACAATTACAAATGTTTACAAACTAGCCCAATTTTCTGATTTTTGTACTTAAGTGTAATTATTAGGTAGTGATTGGATTTGAAATGTTCATAATCCAATAACAATATTAAAAATGTGATAATTGAAATTTTTTATAAATATGTATAAAATTTTGTAAAATTTTGAAATTTAACAACAAACTGTAGTTTCTAGTCGATCTTTAAAAAATGTTCTACCATCTTTAACGATTTTTGAGTAGAAAGATTTTAAAAATCTAAAATAAACGACAATTTTTGTTTTAAATTCAAAAACGTATAAAATTGTACAAGTAATTACAAATTTTTACAATAACTTACAATTTTCTAATTGTCGTACTTAATTCTAATCTAATTTATCCCTTCCTAAAAAGGTGCAATAACAAATAGGTTTAATCAGTCAAAATTGTATTGATTAAATTAATCAAGCATGTTTTTACTTCAAATAATCAATTATTTATAATTTTGACGGCTTTAAACAATTTTTTAATGAAATCATTTATTGAAAATTCAGGAAAATCAAATAATACTTTTTATAATTTAACAACTTCCTGTCTGCAAGAATAAAGATATAAAAAATTAATTAAAGTTACTATTTCGAAGTAATTTTTCAATAATTATAAGCCTACACAATAACTGATTTTTAATTTAGGTCTTAGAAGTTGTAAATTTAACAATTTTAGTTACAAAGAAAAATCACTTCAAGAAAAGATGAAAGATAAGAAAATAAAAAATTGAATGAAAATAAAAAATAAATAAATAAACTCAAATAAAAAACTAAACAATTTGAAACAGTCTTGGAAGTTGGAAACTTAACAACTCTAATTTATCGATGTATGCGAAATAAAGGCAAATTCATATTCAAAACGTTATAAAATAACAATCTAAAGATAAAAATTTAAGGAATAAGACTCAGATAAAATCAAAATTTAAATTCTTCTGCAACATCCAGCATTTAAATTCAATTACGACATTTTTGAAAATTCAAAAAAAATCAACGATTAAATCTGGACAACACGATCTCAAATGCGAATGAAAAAAAAAATTTGTTATAAAAAAGAGGAAAGAAAAAAAGGCAACTTCCAATTTCCCTTCCTTCTGTTTTTATTTTGTCTTTTTTTTTTAATCACTACAAAAATTACAAAAATTTACCAACGTTTCGTGTTCATTAAAAATTATTTTCAGGGCAAAAAAGGAAACCTTTCAAAAAGTCAAAGCCCATGAGGAACCAGAATATGCTCCCCACTTTTTTTTATTTAAAATTTGAATGGAGACATTCGAGAGTGTATTGCTTAAATTTTGAAAGTAAGATTCTTTTTTTCTATTTCCAAGAATTCCTTAGTTGAATCTAAAGATAAATTTCTTAAAAATAAATAAATAATTGAATACTAATAAAAAGAGAATAAAATTCTAAAAAAGGAAAACAGAAAACAAAATAAAAATAACAAACTATCAATTGAATTTAAAAATATTTGTTCTAGCATGTATTGGAATAATAAACAAAAACGAGTGGTAAAAATTCAAATATTTCATTCAATTCTGATTTTTCAATATGAAAAATTTGAAATTTCGGTGTTTGAAATCATTATTAATTTTCATTGATACTTCTTAAAAATAATCCGAAATAAAAAACCCAAAATGTAACTAAAAATACGCTGAAAATTAAAGTTCAAAAACTTTTTATCCAAAATTAAAATTTCATAAAATTGTAAATTAAATCTTTCAAAAGGGTACGATTTTGAATAGAAGAATACAAAATCAAAGAATATAACATCTAAAAAAAATTATTATAAATTGTAATGAATCTAATTTATATTATTTAAAAATTAAATAACTTAATCGAAGACATTTATTTAATTTACGCAAAAATGTGTTAAATCCTTCAACAAAAAAAAGTTTCATTGAATTCAGTATGCTTCCAAAAATTCGTATGCTACGCCACTGTAAGTATTACGGCAGAGGAGTGCGCCCCATCACACATATACTAACATTCATTCAAAATGTATGAGTGGGTCCGGAAGAGTCGATAAAAACAAACCATAAAGCGCATTACGGCCGATCATCGAACTACCGAGCAACGAGGTGCTTAGTGGGTAGAGTCAGGTAGGATAGCTCAGAATTAAGCGATACACCGATCGACAGTCGGCAAGGCAGTTCCACTCCGTACCGGCCGCTCATTACTCACCGAAACTACTGCCACCTCCCGACCTTCACGACAACCTTAAAATAGTCCCGCGGAGTGATACATCCCAACTTTAGCCGGGAAACCTTCAAGTTCGTAACTTTCGACCCAAAAATCGCAGAAACTCGCGGTTTTTTGTAAAGAAAAGATAAATAATGATTAAGGAATACTGTCGTTATAAAAAAATTGGATAAATAAATAAATAGGGCAGTATCGTTAAGAGGAACCTGCCTTATTGTATATTCTCCGCCCACGGGCCACGCCCACAATACTTAGTGGGGTGAGCAGCCATAACTAAAGTGAATGTCGTTAATGCCGCTAGATGGCACTACCACTCCATAACTTGAGCTTGAGTCCATGAAATACTTTGGCCGCAAATCTTGCCGGACTTTTATCGCTGTGTCGACTGATTTAGCCCCACATTGTACAGAGACGTTAATTGATACGTCGGGACTACACAAATCTATTACTACTGCCTTTTTCTTCCGGACACACAGTCTCTTTGCTGATCGCAAAATTTAGAGTCCTGTACTTTTTACTTTTTACTGAGGATTATATTACGCTCCTCTGAATACAATGGTCCGGGTTACCTCTCTTTTTCCGTAGTAAATCAAAAACTCGCACGGAACAGACGTCGCTTGAATATCCGCGGGATGAATTATTAATGGATGCAACCTGAAAAAAGGTTCACGGATGGCGGTCCCGCGAGAAAAAAAATTGCGGGTTTAAATATTTACGGGGGTAATTCGACCAAGATGTTTCTCAAGAAGTGTTTTCGTATTTTTTAAGGGTGAATTCCTTATTTTTCGATGTTTTTATTTCAGATTTAGGCTTGAATTGGAAACTTCAAAATTCATTGTTTACAGATCAAAAAGTCTATGTTGTGGTCTTAAAATGTTTGCACAATCTAAAACATGTAACTTTTTGTTTGTAAAAACACATTTGGAAATTTTTTTTTGGCATTTTGGTGCCAACACCCGTGAAATCCAATAAAATTCCTTGAAAAACTTGTGTGAAATTTGAAGAAATCTGATACTTCCCGAAATCCTGGATAATTTATTAAATTATCCTGAGCACTTTTGAAATCCCTTTAAATTATTAAAATCAACAGAAATCTTAAAAAGTCCGTTAAAAATATATTTAAACCTTATTGATCCTGTAAAATGGATCCATATTTTCCGAAAATCTATAAGAAATTCTTTAAGACCGCATGAGAATTTACTAGTTAAATCCTTTTAAATTATGCAAATCCTTGAAAATTCCTTGACAATTTTGTAATCTCTTGGAAATTCCTTCATGGTATCTCTTGAAATATCCTAAAATATTTTTAATTGTTCGAATTTTTTTTTTAATTTCTGAAAAATTTTGTAAAGCTTTTTTAAATTCTCTGGAAGTTTTAGAAATTCCGCAAAATCTTTAAAATCCTTTGGAATGTCTTAAAAGTATTGAAATATATTTAAAATTCCTTTAAAACTTCCAAAATATCCAAAAATATTTAAAATCCTTTCCTTTGAAATCTTTCGAAATACTTTGAAACTTTTAAAAGCTCTTGAGAATTCCTTGGCATTTTTTTTCATATCCTAAAATCTCGAAAATACTTTAAAATATTCTGAAATCCTTTGAAACTTTTTAGAGAGCTTCAAAGAGTTAAACGATGTGACTGAATATATTCCCTGAAATCTTTAAAATTCTTTGGAATACCTTCAAAACATTGAAATCTATTTAACAATCCGATAAATCGTTGCATTATCTTTCAACACTCCAAAAATTCTTTAAAGCCAAATGAAAACTTTTGTAAATATTTTTAAGTAATTAAAATCTTTGGAAATTACTCAAAATATTTCCAAACGTCCTATAAAAATAGTTCTATATCTTCCGAAATTGTAGGAAATTCTTTAAAACAACATGAAAGCTTTTGTGAATTCTTTAAAATCATTAAAATCCTTGGAAATTCCTTGAAAATTTTGTAATAACTTGGAAATTCCTAGGAATCTTTTAAAATGCCCTAAAATTTCAAAAATCCTTCAGAACCTTTTGAAATCCATTGGAATCTTCCTAAATGCACTACAATTTTACAAATCCTTTAAAAAACTTCAAAAATTTTTAAAGCTCTTAAAAATTCTTTGGATTTTTGAGAAATACCTTTAAATATTCACGAAAATTTGAAATTTCTTACAATTATTAAACTCCCTCACAAATACTTGAAAATCTTTGAAAATATCCTTATATATTTTTAATCCTTTAAATCCTAAGATCTTTAAAATCCTTTGCAATAAATCTGTTGAAATCCTTTTAAATGATTGAAATCTTATCCGGAAATCTTCAAAATACCCTAAAATATTTCAAATCCTTTGTTTTCTTTTGAAACCTTTCAATATACTCTAACATATTTGAAATATGTACTTTGAAATCTTTGAAATTTTGTCAAAGCTCGTAAAAAATCTTCAATTTTTTGTAATGCCCTGAAATCTTGAAATTCTTTCAAATATCTTCAAATCATTGAAATCTCTTAAAAATTGTTTTGAATTTTTTAAAATATCCTAACATATTCGAAAGCCTTTGAAATCTCTTGAAATCCCTTAAAATTATGCGCTTTTGAAAATTCCTTAGAAATGTTTAAGAAATTTTAAAGTCTTTTAAATGCTTTGAAATTCCCTAGAATCTATTAAAATAAATACCTTGGAATCTTTTTAAAATATCCTGAAATTTTTAAAATTCTTTAAAATCTTTGGGAATACCTTCAACTATTTGAAAATCTCTTCCTATCTTAAAAATCCCACAAAATCTCTTAATTCTTGTGAAACTTTCGGTAATTTATGGAACTATTATAAAATGTTTAGGAAATTTGTTATAGCTATTAAAAGCCAATAGAAATCCTTGGAAATTTTGTAAAGTTCCTTGGAATTATCAAAAGAACCCTAAAACTTTTTAAATATTATAAAATCCTTTAAAATTCTTAACAAGTTCAGGAAATTTTAAGCAATTCCATAACATTTTTGTTTCATATATGTTAAAATCCCTGGAAATATTTGAAATAATATCAAATCCAATAATTATATTCTTGCGTAATTTATATATGAATTCCCTTGAAATTTGTTGATTTTGATTTTTTTTTTTTACTTTTTGAAAAAATAGCATATAAAACCGTTTTCAGGGGCGGCCTGCGATGCTGTTACTGATCCGGTTGGTGAATATTCTGATCAAATGGAAAAGTTTCATTGGGAAAATATTTTTTAAATTTAAAACAGTGGATTTATACTAAAAATCAGTGACTTGCTTTCAGCTATAATTTTATCAGGGACAATCTACTGAGCATCTAAAACAAGATATATCCATCAAAGACTTTGAAAATTAGCCATCTTTCTCACTCTTACAGATATTATCAAAAAACTAACAGAAAAAGTTTTTTATTCCAAGAAAAATGTTATTCAAGTTACGTTTACTATAAACTTTTTCTGATTGATAATAAACAGTTTCTATAAACGGTCCGAAAAATTGTCCGAGCTCATCATTCCGAATTTCGGGACGATGAGACATATATCTTTATAACCCCATTCTTCCAAATGTCATAAATTATATGAAAATCCCCAGGAAAAATAAAAACCAGCTCAAAATAATAAATCACTATCAAGAAGTATCTCTATGCCATTTCATCACTCATCTGGCAAATAAATGGTGCAAAGTCTCCCATTTCCATGAGAGTTCTCAGATCTTAAACAACTCCGGAATCTTAAAGACCAACAAATTGTTACTTGACCAGTCGTAAAATTAAATCAGAGACTCGTTCCTCTCATCAAACTCAAATAGCACTTCTCTCAATTGCATAAGTTTGTTTTACTTTTGCCGGCGGGTCGTCAACGCGTGCCCGCCAGGCATTAATGTTTCTTCCGCAAATCGGCTAATAATATTGCCTGGTCACCATACAAATGAGAACGGTGACCATTACGAGCGAAAAGGTTTCGAGTTGTTGACCGGTGGCTCGTTATGCCGTATAATGCCGCATTCAGTGAGGTAGCTGAATGAGCCGCTAACTTGGAAAGGCCTGCATCCTCGATTACCTGTCCGACACGATTGTAAAAGGCTGTTCCAACCGCCATTTAGTTTGAAAATTACGCACGTACAAGACAAAATTTAATTTCACCAGACGTTTTTATATACTCTATCTGCAATTACAACCCAGCTTCATGTTAACTCTCTCCTTTTTTCCAACCTTTATCTTATAAAGAGTCTCATGCGAATCTAAGATGGCTCGAAACGATTCTCGATTTTTTTTATAATTGCGGAGACACTCCATTATGTATTTAAGAAGTGTGAACTTTATTCCTGCCAATTTGTACCTGCTTATAATTTTCTTATCTCGATTGCATTTTAAAAAACTTTATTACATATTCGTGAGTTTAACACCTTCATTTATTAAGAATTCAATAAGTGTTTTTTTTTGCCTGGGAATTTTACACAGTTTTAATAGAAAATATACCCAATCACTTAAAATTTCAAATAAGTTTGATTATAACTTTTTATCAATGTTGAGTTCTTCATTTTTAATTGAAAGAATTTTAAGACGTAGTTCGGAAGACTTAAACCAATAAAATTAAATGCGTTTGGATTTGAAAAATGTTGAAAAAAAAACGTTTGAAGTTGATCAACTTAAATATAAAGTAATTAATGATTTTGATAACTCAAATCTACTGCCTGTTCTAAAACTTCAACAACAATACTCTTTTCAATTTTTAAATAATTTCAAATTAATATAATTGAACGCTTTTATTCAATTGCAAATTCTATTCAAATATTGTTCAAGTATGAAATCTAAAATATAGCATTTATAAAACAAATTTATAAAGCAATTATAAAACAAGTATTCAAAATTAAACAATTTGAAACTGGATGGTTTAAGGTAGGGAGTTTTCAAAGATTTCTATTGAGTTGAAAAGGAGGAAATTTTGGTTTTCAATATTTAATAAAATGAAAGAATGATAATGATTTACTTTTAATATTTGTATTGAGCTGGAACGAAGGACATTTTGGTTTTCAATTTTTTCTGAAATGAAAGAAGGAAATTTTTGTATTTTAAATATTTTTCTAGTGTTGAAAGGGGCGAAATTTGGTTATTTTTTCTAAATTTGAAGATACCATTTTGTATTGTTTTTTTCTTATCTGAAGATGGGAACATTTTATTCACCATTTTTTTCCTGCATTGGAAGAGGCACTTTCTTGTTTGGAATTTGGACCAGGAAAATTTTTTATTCGTTAACATTTTTATTGAGTTGGAAGGGTGAAAAGTTTGGTTCTTTATTTTTTATGAACTGGAAGAGGTTATTGCTTCTTTTAAACATTTTCATTCAGTTTAAGAAAAGAACATTTTATTACAAATTTTTCTGAGTTGGAAAATACTAAGTTTTTCTTTTTAGCATTCGTATTGAATTTAAAAAAATAATTTTTTATTTTCAATTTTTTCTGAATCGGATGTAGGAAATTTTTTATTTTCCATCATTTTCATTGCGTTGGATCGGATACAATTTTGGTTTATAATTTTTTATGAATTGGAAAAGGCTATTTTTTCTTTAAAAAATGTTTATTCAGTTAAAAAAAAGAGTTTCTTATTAAATCTTTTTTTCTGAATTCAAAGAGGCCGCAATTTTTTATTAAAATTTTTGTTTACTCTGAATTCTTACGCATTTAATAAAATTTGTCCTGAGTTCTATTGAAACTTTCTTGATTCATTTCAAATTTTATGAATTGAAAGAATTTTGTTGAAATGTTTAACTTGTTTTCAATTGACTTGAATTTATTTATAATTTACGTTGAATATTTATGAATTTCATCGCATTCTTTTAACTTCCCTTGAATGCCTCTAAATTCACTCAAATTTCATTTAATCTGTTTTTTTTCTTATTTTTTGAATTTTTTTGATTCACTTAAATAATGTTCAATTTCGCCTTTATTCTACTGACTCCTATGTTGCTCTATTCGATGGAAACTTTTTGATTCTTATAATTTTGTTCAATTACATTCTTTCAAATTCTTGTGAATTTCATTAAAGTCTCTAGAAGTCTTCAGAATTCTTATAAATCCACTACAATTTTACTAAAATTAGTAGAATATTTCAGATTTTTTCCAACTCATTCAAATTAATTTGAAACTTACCTCAAATCCTTATTAATTTATCCGAAATACTTTCAAATTTTTATATTCTTTGGAAATCTATTGATCTTTTTAATGCTCCCTGAATTAGTTTGAAATCACTTGAATTAATCTAAATTCATTTAATTCTACTCAATTAAAAGGATTTAAAACGATTTATTTCCGTTTTTCTTCATTGAACCTGATGTCTTTTTAACTCACTTTGAACTCTTAAGCATTTCATCAAATTCTTTTAAATTCGTTTAGATTCTTCTAAAAATAGAAAAAAATAATGTAATGGTAAAAAATAAAATAATTTAATTTTACTGAAATCAGTGGAATATTATTGATCTTTTCAACCCGTTGGAATTCATTTTGAATTTACCTTAAATGCTAATTAATTTAGCCTGAATGCTTTTAAATATTTTTTTATTTCTTCGGAATTTTCTTGATTTTTTCAACCCTCGCTGAATTTGCTTAAAAGTCATTTAAATTATTCTAAATTCACTGAATTCTATTCAATTCAATAAATTTAACAAATTTTATTTCAGTTTTCTTTTTAATTCAACCTGAAGAATTTTTAACTAATTTTGAATTCTTAGGCACTTTAACAAATTATAAATAATGAAATCATTGAAATATTTCGGATTTTTAAATCTTTTTTAATTCTCTTTAATTTTTCTTTTATTTTACTTTCCATTTTTATGAATATAATCGAATTTTTCTCATTTCCCTTGAATCCCTCTTAATTCACTCGAATCCTATTTGATCCATGGTTTTTTTTTAAATTCATCCATTGAAACACAGTATTAATTTCTATTTGTCACTCTTATTTAATTTTAGTTATTTTTTGAGTTATAAATTAGTTAGCTTCCTCGTTCAATCTACCCCTTCATATTTGAATCGTTAAGATAAAAAAATAGTCGCAAAAGCATATTGTCATAAAAAAACTTGTATTGAAAGTAACTTAAAAAGCACCTGTTACATAGTAATTGTTACTGAAAAATGTAAACAGATACAAATTCGTTACTTCTTTACAAAAGCAAATAGTTAAAATAAAACTGGTTAATACTTCCCATCACTGAATTCAATCCAATTCAACTAAATAATTTGTGACTAATTTAAGGATCATTTATCTCTTTATTAAGAAACATCTGCAATTTTATTTACTCGATTTCTCGCGCCCCATAAATGGTGTAGAAAGCTAAATAAATTTCACCCTTCAACACATTTGGTATTTCAGATGCCTTCAGAAGCCAAGAACGGATGACCGGGTTGGTTCAAGTGGATAGCAGACTTATTTCAAGGTTCAAAGCAGCAGCACAAATCAAGACCCGACACACGTTTCATATTTTATATTGTTTTTTTTTTTCTATCTCACTCGAAATCCCGAGACCCTCGTTATTTCAGAAAACATCTGGGAGCATCCTGCACTTCCGACGCCAGAGGAAGAGTCGTTTTTTACCCTCTATCAGTCCGAAGAATTTTTCCGAAATCCCAAATGCTTAACATAATAAGAAATACGCAAAAGAGATCCTAAAGAACCCTGGCAAAAAGGGAAAGTCAGGGAAAGTGAGGAAAAAGCGTGGACCTTTTTTTAGTGTCGATACTGTCAGGCCCCCCTGAGGGGTTCGATTCTTCTTTTGGTCTTTTGGAGACGAATATGGCTCCGAACTAAAATACAAATTACACGCAGGATCGCCGAGGAAGATAATGCACGAAAATTGGCATCGGACTTTTTTACCTGAAACCTGCTTTCTACTTTCTCTTTCGAATTCCTGGCGAAAAAAACTAGGCAATTAAGAAAGGGACGCGAGAACGTCTTTCGAGACGAATTTAGCATTACAAGTTTTTGCACCGGGGTTGGCAATGTCAATTTTATGTTAAGAGTTAAGTGAATTCATTTTCTTTGAGGTTTTTTTTTGAGGGGGTACTTCTTGTTAGTAAATTACATTACTGAAATATTTTGATTTTAAGATTTTAGGGTTAAGTTGTAAAGTATGGTACCGTGCATAAATTACGTGAAGTATTGTGGGTGTAATGTAATAATCATAAATTTACGAAATAATAATATATAAATAAACAAATAGATGGAGAAATCAGAAAAAATCTGGCTAAGATTTCATAAACTTAACGAATGAACAATGAACATAAACAAAATATAAAATCTGTTGATTAAATAAACTTGAAACCTTAATGATAAGCATAAAAAACATAACGTGTTAATAACAATGGATATTTTGTTTACAAACATACATCTTGTAATTTCCGACACAAACTTAAAAAATGTATAATGCAAAATTAACTTCATTTTCTAAGCATTTTGAACACATTTTTTATTTATGGCAGACTTCAAAGTCTTTTCCATTTTTTTTCGTTTTTCTTTCATTATTTTCGGCTGTAAAGTCTACTTTAAATTTTTTGTTCAAAATTAAATTATTTCGTTGAAAATTCATATTTTTGGATTGGGAATTCAACTTTATTGTAAAAAATTTGTATTTTTTGCTACAAAATTAAACAGTTTTATACAAAATTCAACAATTTAGTAGAAATTTAACTTTTTAGTCAAAAGTTGAACGAATTTGTTGATAATTCATTTTTTAGTCGAAAATTTATAATTTCAGTGAAATTGTATATATTAAATTGCAAATGCAACTATTCCCTCTTTTGTTAAAAATTTATCTTTTTTAGTGAAAAATTCAACTATTTGCTTGAAAATCCAACAATTTTGTTTAAAAAATCATCCTTTTTGGCTAAAAAGTCAACAGCCTGGTTGAAAATAAAAATTTGTTGTTAAAAATTCACTTTTTCAGGTTGAAAATTCAACAGTTTTGTATAAAACTCGAATTTTCCGCTTGAAAAATCGACGATTTGCAATAAAAATTTCAACAGTTGATCAAAATTTGGACTAGTTTGTTGAAAATTAATTTTTCAGTTGAAGTTTCATAATTTTAGTTAATAATTCATGTATTTAGTCGAAAATTCAACTATTTTGTTAACAATTATTTCGTTTTTTTAGATGAAAATTAATTTTTTCATATGAAAATTTAACTAAATTCCGTGATTGATTGAAGGGATAAAGTTCCGAAAAGCGCTTACCTCCGATTAATTTGAAACTCCGTATACCTATGTATTTTGACGCGCTGATCACGAATATAATAGTGAAAATACCCGCAAATTTGATTTTCAAGGTCAAAACCCCAAAAAACTATGAAAATTTCATGTTTTTCCGTTTATTTCAGTAAATGAAAAAAATTTACAAAAAAGTTTCAAACAAAAGTTGTAGATCTTTCAAAAATACATATTTTATGTGGAATATATTTTTACCCTACGACTGATAGTTTTCGAGAAAACAGATGATAAATATTCCCGCGACGAAGTGCGTATGTATACCATTAAGCCATTCCCTTTCGGGGTAGGCGTGACACTACCCGATTCGGGTAGTGTTTCTAGGTGGATAGTTTCTTGTAGTAAATAACTACAAGTGTGGGTTCACCACACCCACGACGGGCCAACAGCAAGCAGTATTCCCAAACGGTCACCCATCCAAGTACTAACCGTAAGTAGGCATTAATGTTAAAACAAATGGGTTAATGGCAGAAGATATGTTTCCACGAAACATTAGGGAACAAATGGGGATGGTATGCGTCCTACGTTATTTCTGTAACCAGTCACAGGGGTGCCTTCCCGCCCCCCATGACACGTTGGAAAGGGGGTCGTGTGTGACCTAAATTATTCCTATGACCAGTCACAGGGATGTTCTCCCGCCCCCCATGAGATGTTGGGAAGGGGGTCATGTGTGACCTGAATTATTTCTGTGGCCAGTCATAGGAGTGCCTTCCCGCCCCCATGACACGTTGGAAAGGGGATCGTGTGTGAGCTAAATTATTCCTGTGACCAGTCACAGGGATGTTTTCCCGCCCCCCATGAGATGTTGGAAAGGGGGTCATGTGTGACCTGAATTATTTCTGTGGCCAGTCATAGTGGTGCCTTCCCGCCCCCCATGACACGTTAGAATGGGTGCCGTGTGTGACCTAAGCAATTCTACACTTCGTACCGACATTTCCCTTCTTTTCTCTAAAACGGTCAGTCGTAGGCTAAAAACATATTCTACATAAAATATGTATTTTTAAAAGATCTACAACTTTTGTTTGAAACTATTTTGTAAATTTTATTTATAATTGAAATAAACGAAAAAACATGAAATTTTTATAGTTTTTTGGGGTTTTGACCTTGAAAATAAAATTTGCGGGTATTTTAACTATCATATTCGTGATCAGCACGTCAAAATACATGGGTATACGGAGTTTCAAATTAATCGGAGGTAAGCGCTTTTCGGAACTCCACCCGATTGAAGTTTTATCTTTCTTAGTAGAAAATTAAACTATTGGTTGAAAATCCATGTATTTTATTAAAATTTTTGTGAAAATTCGTCTCTTTTTATGTTTATTTTTTATATAATAATTTATTTACTTTTTATAATTATAGGTTTTATTCATATTTTTGCAGTTAAATGCAATTATTTTCTTCAAAGTAAAATATCTTTTAGTTAAAATACCAACTATAATATTTTTTGTTAAAGATTCATCTTTTTAGTCTGAAAATTCCATTCCTTTTGGCGAAAGATTCTTAATTATAGTTAAAAAACATCTTTCTTGAAAATTGAACTACTCTTTTGAAAATTCCTTTTTTATTGTTGCCGATAAATCAACTTTTTTTTTAAATTCATTCTTTCGGGTTTAAAAGTCAACTGTTTTCTAAAACATTCAACTTTTTAGCTAGAAATATTTATGTAGAAATTTGAACTGTTTTGTAGGACTTTTCTTGAAAATTAATTTTTTTGAATGAAAATTTAATTATTCCGTTTTTGGTTAAGAAGGATCATTTTGAGTTCAAAAATGCAATAGTTTATTTAAAAATGGATGTATGTTGTTGACATTCCGTTTTTTTAAAGTAGAAAATCAATATTCTTGGTTGAAGGTTCAACTATTTGATAGAAAATTTGTGTATTTTGTTGATATTTCTCTTTTTTTAGTATAAAATTAATCTTCTTCGTTGAAATATCATCTATTTATCTATTCAATTTTTTGTTTGAAGATTCTTTTATTCTTCGGAAATTCAACTATACTTAGTTGAAGGCGTAACTATTTATTTTACGAAAAAATGAAATATAAATAATAATAAAATATAAATTATTTAACAAAAACATTTTAGTCGGAAAAATTTACGTTTCAATGGGAGGGAGGGTGGCTGAAAACTTACGAAACCTAACAAAGGGGGTTACGTGGTGGAAAATTTCAGAATAAAACTTCACGTAATTTATGCACGGCCCCATGCGTGTTGCCATGAACTCAGTTTTCTTATTTGTGTGAGTGTAGCTAACCATTTGGGATTTTGAAATTTAGTGAGGGAAGAGTTTGTGAATTTTCAACATTTCAATAGAAACGTGTATATCGTACATAACATCTTCGTGTACGGTGTACGATGTACGTGTTTAACGGAGCTACAATGCACGCAAATGGAATAACTTAACGAATTATGAAGGCACGCTTGTACTCGGTTTTACCCTCATTAGATATGCTGCCCGAAGATGGTTTTAAATGCGAAACGTACAGAAGAGCTTGTGAGATATCAAAAAGGGTAGTCCGATTAACAAAACTTTAACTCATAGGAGCGCCTGAAACATCTAAAAAAAAAAAAAAAAAAAAAAAATCATATTTATAGCTTTTTATTGCGTCTTTTTGTAGGGTAGAAGGTATTTTTGTAGGGTATGACAGGTAGAGTGATTTTGCAGGGTGGCTGTTTTAAACAAGGAAAAAGATTCCCAGTCATTTTCCGATTTGCAAAAATTATTAACGGTAATTGAAATTTAAAAATTCGAACTCTTGAAGCTAAACATTTTTCATTTGAACATTCAGAAATAAAACTTTCTTGGACCAAAAAACTATTTTCTTGGAAAGACGTGAAAATTTGATTGAATCAAACGAAATTTGGTTGATTCAAGAAAATATTTGATTGATCTAATAAAATTATTCATTCACTCAACAAAATTATTTTGTTAAAACCAAAAAATTTAGTTGCTTCAACCAAATCGTCTTCTGAGTGAAGTAATCAAAACTGAACTGAAAATTAAAGCACTGAAAATGGAACTCTTGAATTTTAAACTTTATAATTGAAGCTTTCAAATTTTGTATTCCAACGCTCAATAATGTATACGCGTACAATGAAAGCTTGCAACAATTTTCAAGTTAAAAATTTAAAATTAAATGCCGATAAAATAAAAAAATTTAATTTATAAAAATTGAGCAGTTCAAAAGTTTCAGGTTAAAAAATATAAATCCACGCTACCATTTACAATGTTTCAAATTTAAGAATCAATTCATAAATTTGTAATTGTTTAAAATTATATCATTTCAAGCAGTTTTGAGTTAGGAACAATAAAAAATTGAACGATTAAGATTTTTTCAGCTAAATGTTTTTTAAATAAGCAGTTCATTTTTTTTGAATTTCAAGTTGATTCAAATTAATAATTGTTCAAATATTATCCGAATATCACTACATAAAATAGGCAATGACCGAAACAGGGAAATTTTCGAATTATAAAACACCCAATTTTAAATAATTGAAAGAATGGTTTTGATAACAAATAAATATTAAAATAATAAATGAAATAAAAAATGCGTTCAATAAATAAAATTATTTTATTTTATGATTTAACAATTTCTTAATTGTTTAGATTAGAAATTTTCTATTATCGGGAATTTTCCAATTCGTTAATATCATAAACTGTCAAGAATCTTATTATTCGGGAATTTTTAATTGCCGGACATTTAGAATTTTGGGGTTATTATATTTCTAATATTTTATTTTTCGGAAATTTTTCAATAACAGGAATCTTATTTCTCGGTATGTTTCAGGCTTCCCTGAAAATGCATCTTTCTTCGGAAGAAATTTGATCACTTTCGGTTAAAAATTCATCTCTTCGGTTGATAATTCAACCATTGTGTCGAAAATGCGTTTTTTCGTTGAAAATAAAAGTTTTTAACTGAAAATTCAACTATTCCATTTTTTGTTGAAAAATTATCTCTCTCAGTTGAAAGTGAAAGAATGTGGTGGAATTTAATTTGTTTAGGCTGAGGATTCAACTTTTTTATAGAAAATTCGTCGTTTTGATATAATTCAAGTGGTTTTTATTGAAGATAAAAATATTTTTTGGTTAAAAATTCAACTCATTGGTTGAAAGCTGAACTAATTTGTTAAAACTTCATTTTTTAGTTGAAGTTTCATGATTTTAGTTCACTCAGAAAGCGATTTGGTTGAATCAACAATATTTTTGTTGGTTCAACCATAGAATTTGGTTATTATATGGACAACAAAATATTTGGTTGACCCAACTCAATTTTTTGGTGGTTTCAACAAAATCTTTTGGTAGTTGGAGTATTTGGTTGATTCAACCAAGAAAAATGGTTAGGTCAATCAAGTATTTTATTGAATCAGCAAAAATTTGTTTAATTTAACTAAATTTTGATGTATATCCAACAAAACAGTTTGTTTTGCTCAAGAAAAGTTTTTTTCTGAGTGTTCAAAATTCTTTTTTTTTTTGTGGAAAATTGAACTCTTTAGATGAAAATTTAACTATTTTTCTGAAAATTCTTCTTTTTTCTTGTTCAGAATTAACTTTTTTAATTGAAAATGTAACTTTTACATTTTTGGTTGTAAATTGATCTTTTCGAGTTGAAAATTGAACTATTTGGTTGGGAATACATTTATTTTGTTGAAAATTAGTTTTTTCTTAGATTGAAAATTAATGTTGTTAACTGAAAATTCAACTATTCCATTTTCTGTTGCAAATTGATATTTTTAAATTGAAAATTCAACTTTCAAAATTCGTCTTCTTGATTTTAAAATTCATCTGTTTTGGTAGAAATTTTTCTTGTTGAAAATTCAACTGGTTGCTTGAAAATAAATCTTTTTTTTTGTTGAGGACTCATCTTTTTCGGTTGAAAACTCAACTACTTGGTTGGAAGTTAAAGTATTCTTAAAACTTCATATTTTGGTTGAAGATTCAACATTTTAGTTGAAAATGAACCCATTTTTCCGAAAATTAAACTACTTTAATTATTTAATTTGTAGCTTCGAAATTGGTAAATTTTTTAATTTCAAACAGATTCAGATTTTTCAGAACCATCTTGTAAAATCAATTATTCTTTAATTTCTAATACTTGAACAATAAATGAATTTTAAAAATCGTCAATTAATTTATATTTCCTTTCAATCCGTTTAAAACATTTTCAATTTCAATCGCTTTTGATTGTTAATTGTTTAGGCATTATTTTAAGTTAACAAATGAACTGAATAAAAAAAAGAGTTGAAATCAAAATATCGTAAACTGCATTCTATCGCGGTCCAAAAATAAATTCATTGTCATTCCCGTGGTTTTCGGTCCATCGGGCACCCTGAATTTTGATTTAAGCAATAGGAAAATAAAAAATGTAATTTTTTATCATTAATTAGTTTTTTATGGGTAAAATTTAATTAAATTGAGATTTAAACAAAGCAAGTTAGTAATTAGAATCTATATCGCCGATCTTGACAAGTTTTGTTATCAAGCACTTCCAGATAGGCTGTTATCTGAGTGCAAAACAAGCTCTCACTTTCTAGGCTTCCACGGTAAAATGTCTAGAATTAGATTCGCTCCTCACGCAGCCATTGAGCTACCCTCTTTCCTTAGAGATTCGCTCCGTGACGAAGTTCCTTCTTCGTTTTCCTCGACGCGAGGGTGATAAGGCATTAAAAGAAAAGAAATCGGAGGGAATTGCTTCACCATTCCTAAACAGACGCTACCATGGCTTCTATAAAAATAGAAGGGATGCAAACCTCAATAGAGTTTCAATCCTAAAACTGATAGTTATAAATAGTCAACCTCTACATTTATTTTATATTTCATAAAATGATGTATTTTTTTTACAAACTAACACAAAGTAAAGGGGTAAGAACCTCAACAATGAAAAATAATTTGTTTTGGACCATCCTAATAATTACATTAAATACTGAAGTGAAAAGCCATGTGTAATCGAGTATAGTACTCAGTACCAAACTCTTCCTAAAACCCAGACCATCCCAAAAATGTCCCGAAATGCCCCCAAAATAAAACTATCCACACCCCCATTTTGCTTACACAGTTCACACCACTGTGGAATGGACTCGGATACTTAAAATTGGAATGTATGCAAATCGTGGATAATTGAGAGGGATGAAATTCCTGGGCTCTTTTAGGAGAGTAAAAGAGAAAATGATTAAATGAGTGGTTCCTACCTTAATATAGCTGTGTACATTGTGGTGCTAGCAGAGGATGATGTGGGTTGGCGGGGTGATCAGGGGGGCTCCGGTGCAGGGCGTACCCCTAGTTACCCCCCTCAGGACCCCCACCGCCACCCCCTTGCTGTTGATGCGCAGCCGCAGCCGCTGCCGCCGCTGCCTTTTGCGCCTGCGCTTGTTTCTCTTGTTCATTTAACTCCTTAATCGCCTGAATCTCCTTCTTGAGCTTCATCCGTCGATTCTGGAACCAGATTTTTATCTGCCTTTCCGTCAGGCATAACGCGTGCGCCATTTCGATCCGCCTCCGCCTGGTGAGGTAGTGATTCGTGTGAAATTCCTTCTCCAGCTCCAACGTTTGGTAGCGCGTGTAGGTCTGGCGTCCACGTCTGCGCAGTCCATTCGCTCCTGAAATTAAATTCATTCGTTATTAAGTTATATGAAAATCAACGCTCACAATATTCATTATAGAAACTAAAATAGGTAGATTGTAATTATTACAAAATGTATTGGAATCATTACCATTCACATAGTAATTATTCAAATACGCATTGTGATCATTACAATCTGTATAGGAGTCAGTACAATACTTGTATTCACTACAATGCGTATTGCGAAAATTACTACAATAATAAGTAATCACTGGTAAGGAGAGACTAGTTGATATTTCAAGCAAAACTAGATTTTAATTTCAAATCAATCAAATTTAACCAAGACTATGGATTCTCAACAAATGAGTCGAATTTTCAGCCAGGAAAAAATTTTCAATCAATAGATATCAATTGAATTTTCAACAAAAGAGTTTATTTTCAAGCAAATAGTTGAATTTTCCACGACAATAATAGAATTTTCAAGCCAAGAAGAAAAATTTTAACAAAAAGTTGAATTTTTAAAGCAAGTAGTTGAATTTTAAACAAAAACGATTAATTTTCAACCAAAAATAGGATAGTTGGATTTGCAGTTGAAAAAATGCATTAAAAACCAAAATCTACCAATTTCCAAGAAAATAGTTCAATTCTGAACCATAAAGGACGATCTTTAACTATAAAATAAATATTCAATAAAGTAGTTCAACTTTGAATCAAGTAGTTTAATTTTGAGTCAAAAAGATTAATTTTCAACAAAAAAAAACTGATTTCCAACAAGATAGTTAAATTTTCAATAACGATAAAATTATTTTTTAACAAAGTTGTTCAAATTTCAACCAAAACGACAGCAATTTTCAACCATGAAGATTAATTTCCTACTAGAAATGACGAATTTTCTTCAAAATATATAAATTTTCAACCAAATTGTGAAATTTTCAGTTCGTTAAATTGATTTTCAACAAAAGAAAACTGACGTTCAACAAAATAGTTGAATTTTTGATAACAATAAAATGAATTTTCAACAAAGTTGTTCAGCTTTCAACCAAGTACATAATAGAATTTTCAACTAAAAAGACCCGCAATATTCAACAAAGAAGGTTAATTTTCTACTAAAAATGACGAATTTTCTACATCACATACGCATTATCAATCAAATTGTTAAATTTTATGTTCGAAAAATTAATTTTCAACAAAATAAAACTGATTTTCAACAACAAAAAATGAGTTTTTAACAAATTAGTTTAACTTTTACCCGCTAGTTGCATTTTAAACCAAATAGTTGAATTATGGACCAAAAAGATGAATTTTCAACCAAGGAGATTAATTTTCCACCAAAAAAGACGAATTTTTCATAAAATGCGTAAAATTTGAACAAAATAATTGAATTTTCATCTGAAAATTTAAATTCCTAACCAAAAATGGAATAACTAAATTATGAGTTGAAAAAAAGATTTTTTAAACAAATGAAGACAAATTATCAACAAAAAAACGGATTTTCCACCAAGAAGATTAATTTTCCAACAAAAAAGACGAATTTTTAACAAAATACGTAACATTTGAACAAAATAGTTCAATTTTCATCTTGAAAATTTAAATTTTTAACCAAAAATGGAATAAACAAATTTTGAGTTGGAAAAAAGATTGATTAATCAAATGAACACGAATTTTCCACCAAAAAGAGGGATTTTCAACCAAGAAGATTAATTTCCACCAAAAAGACAAATTTTTAACAAAATACGTGAAACTTGAGCAAAATAATTGAATTTTGAACAAAAAAGTATAAATGTCCAACCAAAAATGGATTAACTAAATTTTGAGTTGGAAGAAGATTGAATTATCAAATAAAGACGAATTTTCAACCAAAAAGATGGATTTTCAACCAAGAAGATTAATTTTCCATCAAAAAAGACAAATTTTCAACAAAATGCGTAAAATTTGAACAAAATAGTTGAATTTTCAACTTGAAAATTCACATTTTTAACCAAAAATAGAATAACTAAATTATGAGTCGAAAAAAAGAGATTATTTAATCAAATGGAGACGAATTTTCAACCAAAAATATGGATTTTCAACCAAGAAGATTAATTTTCCACCAAAAAAGACCAATTTTTAACAAAATACGTAAAATTGGAAGAAAATAGTTGAATTTTCAACTTGAAAATTTAAATTTTTAACCAAAAATGGAATAACTAAATTTTAAGTTGGAAAAAAGATTTTTCAAACAAATGAAGCCGAATTTTCAACGAAAAATATCGATTTTCAATCAAGAAGAATAATTGCCACCAAAAATACGATTTTGGAATAAAATATATGAAATTTGAACAAAATAATTGAATTTTCAACTAAAAAGTATGAATTTCCAACCAAAAATGGAATAACTAAACTTTGAGTTGGGAAAAAGATTGAATTATCAAATGAATACGAATTTTTAACCAAAAAGATGGATTTTCAACCAAGAAGAATAATTTTCCACCAAAAAAGACAAATTTTTAACAAAATACGTAAAATTTGAACAAAATAGTTGAATTTTCAACTTGAAAATTTAAATTCTTAATCAAAAATGGAATAACTAAATTTTCAGTTGTAAAAAAAAATTTTTTAATCAAATACAGACGAATTTTCAAAATACTGGTTAAATCTTCAACAAAAAAATAATTTTTAAACAAAGTAGTTCAACTATCAATCGGTCAGTTTCCACTTTCATAAGATTTTTTTTTCAATCAACTTTTTGCCTTGCGATCAAAAACGATATTTCTTAAAATTATCATCGTTTATTTATAAAGAAACATATACCCTTTTTTATAGACCTTTCAGTGAAAAATCGTTTGTTACAGTGCAATACCGTCACACTAAATCTTTATTTTCCCGGAACAGAATAATTTTTATTTATCAAAACTTTTTTATTTTCATTCAGCCTCCCCATATCTCGGGAGCAAGTTTTTATTATTTTGAAAAATTAAAAAATAGATTTATAGTCCCTACCCAAAGACGATTTTCAAAACACATGAAATTTGAACCTATATATTCTTGAATGCTTCACTAGCGATTGGTTAACTTTTTCTAATCTTAATTTTTGTTTTTCATTTGAATTTAAAATTGAACTTTTCATCTTGATCCGCAACCGAGCCTCTTCCAATGTTATGCTCCGGTCACATTGAGATTGCCAACGTCCACATTCTATTGCTCGAAACTGCATAATTTTTTTTAATCATACTTTTTAAGCATTAATTCAGCAACACTTCATGTAAAGAATAAACTTTTATCTTTAAATGGTGTTTTCGATTTTACAGAACGTTATTTCGCTCTCCTGAAAAATTCCGATTTTGCTGGTTATCTATAGTTCTATACTGCAACCCTTCATTTGATGTTAAGAGATTGTAGAAAATCTTTGGCGATTGCAGTTTTACGGACGTGTAAATGGTTTTAAATAAAGTGTAGTAGAGTTGTAGTGAGTGCGGAGTGAGTGCGGAGTGAGTGCGGGGTTGAACAGCCACTTGGGTGCAGTAGTGGAATAAGCCAAGCTCACCTTATCGGCCGTTTCTGCCTCGTAAAAGCTCCGTTTCGCCCCTGTCGGCCAACCCCGCAGTATATATAGATTATAGAACAGCCCCCACATGGTGAGGCATATACTGCCTTCTACCCCTTTGGCTTTGGTTTCCTACGCGTCGCGACCTACATAAAACAACGAGCATCCATGACACCATCCAAACACCCCAAGCTTTAACCGATATCCTACATCAAGCGCCTCGTAAACGCTACAAGAGCCATTAAAACAATTAATTTCACCCTTCAATGCATGATCGCAAATCCGAGGGAGGAAATCTACAATTTCTTCATGTTGAATTTATGACTCCAATTGGAAAATTAGAGCGATGTTTGCAATTTTTATCAGTAGTATAGTAATCTTTATACAATTGTACTCCAATGAATACTATAAGTGTTAGACTGATTCTAATACAGATATTAATTGTTGTAAGACATATTGTAATGTTGAGAAACCTTTTATTACTTGCTGTGAGGGGTTTTTTTCTCATCGCTCTTAATTTTAATTTCAAATATTGAAAATTTCGAATTGAACAGATTTCAAAGACGCCTTTCTAATTGAAAAAGTAACAGAGTGGCCGTAAAACTTTATTTTCGAAATTCCCTGAATTTTTTTTGACCAATTTTTCATCTTAACTGACCATCATTTTTCAAAGAATAGAATTTTAATATCGTAATATTTTTAACAAAGAATCTTTCATAAATGGTATGATGGAACAATTTCAAATTAGGATTAAAAAATTTCAAATTTATTTATTTCAACCAAAAACTATGACTTTTTGTCATAAAAGATAAATTCTAAATCGAAAAGGGAGAATTTTCAAGAAAGTAGCTGAATTTCAAAAAAAAATAATCGAATTAAACAAAATTAATAATAATAATAAACTGGAGACTTTTATTAGTATATTTATCTAAAAATTATGTATTATTACCTAACATCTAGCCAAAAGAAAATATTTAATAACAAATATTAAACTTCAACCAAAAATAGTTTTATTTTCAACCAAATAATCGAATTATTTAGAAGACAGTTGAATTTTGAACAAAAAACGATGAATTTTCAATCCAGAAGGACGAATTTTTTGTCCAAATAGACAAATGTTCAAGAAAACAGTTGCTTTTTTCAACAAGTAGGTACTGTAATTTTCTACCTGAAAGATGAATTCTCAACAAACAATAAAATAGTTGATATTTTTACACAAAAAACATTTTAAAAAAAATTTAATTTAAGAATTTTAAATTAGATTAAAATCAAATTTAAAGTCCTTTTAACGCTGTATGAGTACCGAAACGTTGGTAAATATTATAAATGCTTTCATATTGTAATTGGATGATAATAAAAATAAAAACGACGAAAGAAATAGAAAAGAGAAGGAACGGGACTTGGTTGGTTGCCTTCTCATTTTTCTTTCCTCTTTTTTATTTTTGTTCAAACAAACAAATTTTTTGGTTTTTAGGAATCGCAATAGGAGCATTTTGTGATGGTTCTCCTTTTGGATTCTTGTTTTATTTTCAGGAATTTTATACATTAAAAATAGTTAAATTAACAAAGAAATAGTTTATTTTGAACAAAAAAATTACTTTTTCAATACCATATTTCATCATTTAACCAAATAGTTGAATTTGAAATTTATTAAGATAAATTCTCAACCAAAAAGATGATTTTTTAAACAAAAAATATGATTTTTTCAACAAACTACGTAAATTTTCAAACAAATAGACGAATTTTAAAACAAATATTACAATTTTCCACTAAGAAAGATGTGTTTCCAACGAAAAATTAAAATGGTAAATTTTCATTTAAAAAAATAATCTTAAACAAAAAAAAACGAATTTTAAACAAAATAGTCAAATACTCAACAACAAAAAAATGACTTCTCAACTGAAATGATGAATTTGCAATCAAAAAAATTAATTTTTAACAAAGCAGTTCATCTTTAAATCGAAAAAACATTTTTTCATCAAAATAGTTGAATTTTCAACCCGCAAATATTCATTTTTCACAAAAAAAAAGGAATTTTCAACAAAAGCTTATTTTACAACCAAAAACGGAAAGTTTTATTTTCAGTTAAAATATGAATTTTCATTACAAAAAAATATTTTAACAAAATAGTTCCATTTCCATGGAAAGATGAGTTCTTTACATAAGTAGCTGAAGTTTTAATTTAAAGAAATCAATTTTTAACTTCAAATGTAATAGTTACATTTTCAGTTTAAAAAATTATATTTCAAGAAAAACCAAAATAGAATTTTCAACCCAAGAAATGAATTGTCAACAAAAAAATATTGTTATTGTGCATTAAAAAAGTTTCTAATTCAACCAAAAAGAGCTAATTTTGAAAAAATATTTATTTTCAACCAAACCGTAATATTTGCAACCAAAAAAAGTAAAATTTTTACCAAAAGAGATGAATGTTCAAACTGTAAAGACAAATTTTCAAAAAAGTAGTTGAATTTTTAATGAAGAAATATTTCAGTTCAAGTTTCAACGCCAAAATATGAATTTTCAGCAAAACAAAAAGGTTAATTTTCTACCAAAATCGTTAAATTTTTCAACCAAAATGAGGAATTTTCCACAAACTGGTTGAAGTTTCAACCAAAAATGATGAAATAGAAATACAAGAAAATTAAATTACTAACAAGAATATTAACGCATATCAGGGTGACTACAAAACTAAAATTTCAAAAATTCCTTATCATTCTCCCTGACCAATATTTCATTTTCCTTGACTGATAATATTTAAAGGCCAGAATTTTATTATTGTAACATATATTTAACATAGAATATTTATAAACGGAATAAAACAAATAAAAATTTAAAAAAGAAAAATTTATTATTCAAAGTGCCTCTTCTAGAAATTCCCTGACTTTTCCAAGATTTTTTTTTTAAATCCATGACTTTTCCCTGTCTGTCCCTGACCAATAAAATTCCCTGACATTTCCCTGATTTCTAGATTTTCCCTAACCTTATGTGATTTAAAATCATGATAGAAATCCTCAAGTAATTAAAGAATGATTAAAAAGTGATTAGGAAGCGATTGCAGTAATCTACACATGATTTCAGAATTAATCCACTCCTCGAAGTTAAAATTGTGAAACCATCGAAATCAAATAGAGAGGCTATCACAGGATCTAGAATGAAAAAAAAATATTCTAGATTGTGGCAACATACAAAATGGATGCACAGAAGCAAAAGAGAGACCGAGTTCAGCAATACGAATCACCCTACCAATAAACGCGTCATATTTACAATGGTATCTACAACGATCTATTATTGGCAGAGAGCACAGAATCGCTCGGTACGTGCAGAAACGCGCGTGGCTTCCACATGAAACAGAGAGAGTTCATATCAGCGTCATGTTTATCATCGCCGCGTAATCAAGTGGCTCGGCGCCCGACCGACCATCCGGCCTTCCAGTTCACCCCCAACCCCCAATCCCAGCCCCATTCTCTCCCCCGCGATTCTCATTCCAGGTTGTCATATTCGCAAGGGTGGTTTGGGGGCGGGAGTTATGACGCGGCGTTTATAAGGGTTATTTGTCATGCGACTCGGGTGCTCTCTTTCCTCACCACCCCTCGGAGAAGACTAAGGGGTGGCCCGGCGATAGACTCCAGAACTTATAAATAAAGGAGGGGGTTCCCCCAATTAAGCCGCCCTCATACGTCTCCGCAAAGTAGAAAATGTGACAGTCTCGCGACCCTCTGGATTTACCTTCTTCCACCCCAACCCCAACCCCAACCCCCCCTTCCCATCCATTCGAGATGGAAGCCGACTTACTTTTGGGGGAATGAAAACCTACGGCCCGGAAAAGTAAAAAGCGTGCGTGGATCCTTAATCGAGAGGGCGGATGAACTTTATGCTGAATTCGCGAAACAGAATTCAGGGGAGAATAATCGGCAGTGAGATAAACAGATGGAAAGAAAGAAAATTGGATGAAAGGAGGTGGAAGTGGCTTGTGGGGAAAAATAAGACAGTTTCTTATGGTTCAGCGAAATTAATCGCACACTGAGGATAACTTTTTCCAAAATATTTTTCAGAAATGACCCCAATTTTTTAGAAGTGAAAAAGATAGTGCCTACCCCCACGATAAATGATTGATTTCGTTAAAATTTGAGACATTTTTAAGCTTTTTCTCGATTTCTAGTAGAAAAAGTTTCAAGGAAACTGTTTTGATTTCACTTTTTCAATGCTTTCATTGATTCGAAATTTTTGGATAGAATTTCCAATTTTTCAAAATACTTTCTATTTTTATAATGACAACTCGAGATGGACCTATTTTCAATATTTAAATCTGGAAATAATGTAACTATTATATATTTTTAAAAATTGATACTTTAAAGTTTGTTTAATTTAGATTTTACATTTT
>CAKNXH010002408.1:360314-407170 GCA_932178445.1 Andricus quercusramuli
AAACTCTTTAAAATCCCTCAAAATTGATCAAATCCCTTAAATTTGGTAAAATCCTTAGAAATCCATCACAATTTCATTTCATTGTATTTAGTCTCTGAAGTTCTTTAGAAAATCATTGGAATCCCTTAAAATCTTTTCAATTATATTGATATCTTGGATAATATCCAGGATATTAGTGGTTGCCTTTCTCAAATTCTATCAATTTTTCTGAAATTCTTCGAAAACCCTTAAACATTTACAAATTTCTTTGAATTCATTGGGATCTTTTACAATAACATTAGCTCAATAAAATCCTTTGAAATCCCTCAAAATCTTAGAAATCCGTTGAAATCTATTAAAACCCTTCGAATTCCATTGATATCCTCTGAAATTTCTGGAAAACTCTCTAGAGACTTCAAAATTCCTTAAAAAACGATGAAATCTTTGAAATCCTCCTAAATCTTTGAAATCCTCCTAATTCTTGTAAAACCTCACAAAATCTTTCAGAATACCCTAAAAGTCTTAATATCTTTCAAATTGACTGACATAAGTAGAATTTCACTGCAAAACAGTGACGAACTTCTGGCTATACTTTAATCAGGGAAATTTCACTGAGAAATCTGTGATTATTCACTGTAATTCCAATCATATTTTACTACATTTTCAGTAAAAATGTTTCTGAAATTTTAGTGACGCTTACTGAAACTTCAGTGACTTTTTCTACTCTTGAAGTTAGTGAAAAACTACTGGAATTTCAGTGAATAATCACTCATTCTTATTGCGTTTTTACTGATTCAAATAGGTAGTCGTATTTCAAAATTCCTTTAAATCTGTAAAAATTCCTTATAATTCTACGGATTCTTGAATTTACTTTTAAATTCCTATGAATATCTCAAATATTGTAAAGTTGTTTGAAATCCCTTGCAATTTTAAAAATATTATAAAAATTCCTCGGAATCTTTTAAATCTTCTGAAATCTTATGTAATCATTAAAAATTTTCATGAAATTCGTAGGAATCCTTCGAAATCAGTAAAAGCTTCTGAGGAATTAATTCTTTCAAATTTCCTAAAATTCCTTGAAATCTTTGAAATTCTCTAAAATACCTTGAAATCTTTAATCATCCTTTGATACCCTTTTGAAATTCCTTGAAAATTTTGAAATCTTAAAATTTCTTGCAATCTTGTAAAATACCCTAAAATCTTTCAAATTATTTGCATTCCATTGATATTTTTTAAATCTTCAAAGTCCTTGAAGATTCAATAAAATAGCTTATATCTCGTAAAATCCCTACAAATCCGTACAAATTTGTAATATTTCTTTGAATGTCTTCAAAATTTTTGATATTGAAATTTGTAATTTCTCTTAAAATGTCTTAGAAAATTTTGAAATATTGGAAATCCTCTGAAATAAGATAATTTTAATTTTGAATCTTTTTCGTGCTCATTTTGCATAAAATTATTCATGATAAAATAGTTTTCTGAAATTTTTAAATAGAGACACTAAACAAATGATTCGTTCTGCAAGGTTTTGTTTATGAATATTTTCTGATTTCTTTTGATTGATTCTAAATAATTTTACCTCAATTTCTTGAAAGGAATCTTTTTATTAAAAAATCTTTGTAAGAAGAATGCACTGAATATAGCAATTTTAGAAATATATAAAAAATTTTGGATTATTTCTTTTTCCTATTTGTGAAATTGTAATAATGTAAATAGATTGGTTTGAATCACCCAAAAAATCAGTTAAAATCATTTAAAACCCATTGATATCTGTTGAAATCTGTAAAATCTCTTTAAATTTCAGAAAAGCCTTAATACCTTTTGAAAATATTCAAAATCTTTTAAATCCCTTGAAACCTTTTCAGCTAACAATTTTTGAGTTGGCAGATCTGTTATTTTAGACAATATAGCCAAGAAAATTTGAAATATGTACAAACGCACAGTGAAAAAATAATTGCATTAGTGAGAAATTTGAAAAAATAGTAGCATTAGTTTCATTTATTTCCTCAAAATAGCATTCACATAGATACAGATCAATTGAAAAAAAATGTCAGAAAGTGTCAACAGTGCCGTGTGTCAGAGGGCTGCATATCCAATCATTGGAAAAAGAAGATAACATTCTTGAAAATCAATCAAAAAATAAAGATTGAAGATTCATGTGTAAACGTATTCAACAAACGTTATAACTTGAACCAAAATCTTGTATAAATCAAAGAGATGTTAAGGAGATGTCTAAGATGTTGACGAATTTAAAACATTCGCATATTTAAGATGTTTATAGATTTAAGATGTTTAAAAAATGAAGATTTTTACAGATCTACAAAGTTTAAAAATCAAAATGTTTTTTCTTAGTAACAAGTACAAACTAAAATGTTGAATACAATGAGTTTTGATCTTGGGCTCTTCCTTTGATAACATAGTGCTATTAAAGAATTTGTTCCGGCGAGTTGGGTCGTTTCGTGCATCCCATGACCAGGAAGGAGCATAGGTCGTCGGCGTAATTGCGATAATTTCCTCGCGCTTCTCCTCGAAGGAGAGCACCCTTATTGCTTGGGGTCTTGGGGACCGAAAACTCGTTCGCGTGTCGTAAGTTTCTAGCTTCTAGCAGAGAGCTTGGGTGTCCCCACGGGCGTGAGTTCCGGGCAAGAGAGGAAGGTACCTTCCTTCCCGCAACAAACCCCTGTTTGCTGGGAGCCGGAGACATTTGGTATGAGAAACGCGTAGCTACGCAGCAAGCTCGTAGCTCAACTTGGGTACCCTCCTCCACAGCCTTGGCAAGGTAGGTAATCCTCTCGGGGGCGTGAGTTACTGCTTTCGTCCCTCTCGCTACATTCTCTTTCCCATCCCCAACGCTCTCCTTTTCCGCTTTCCCACCGCACCCCTCCTTTCTCACGACACCATCCCTATCTCCTTTTCCATCTCACCCCTCCCCATTCCTCCGTTTCACGTCACCGTCCCTTGTCATCCCGAAAGCCTCAAACTTCCTTTCGCCCCTTACTTTTCTCTTCCCTTATTCTACTTTTCCTTCTCTTTTTCCCGTCCGAAGTTTTTTTTCGGCTCAAACTTTCTTAACTTACTTCTCTTCTTTTCCTTTCTTTTGATCTTTGTCTTACCGTTCCTATTTGTCTTTTCTCTCTTTCCTTTGTTTCTCGAATTTCTTTTCGACTTTTCTTTACCCACATTTTGCTTCTGGACACTCGCACTCCATTTATGCTTTCCCTTTTTGTTTACAAATAAGATTCTTTTATTTCCTCCCTTTCCCTCTTTTTGATAATGATTAATCTATGATGTTTAAGAATCAAAAACTTTTACACATCTAAGATTTTTATAGATCCAAGATGTTTGCAGAATTTTTCGGGACGACTAGAAGTAGCCTTTAAAATTACATGTTGCAAATCGGAAGACTGGAAACCCTTGAAATTTAACAATAAAAAATACACAGTCAAAATTGACTTTACAAATCATATTTTGATAAATTCAGAATTAACCTTTTCCAAATTAAACCATATTTTAAGGTAGTTGTCGTGCCAAAACTCAACTCTCTGAAAAAATAGTGTTTCTATGATTTTGAGAATTTAAATAACGTTACTGATGATCTCATTTAAAAATGTAAAAAAATATATTTTTGTTGAAAAAAAATTCAAACTCACAAGAAACATTTATTTAACCATTTTTTTAAAAATGAATTTTTTCCTACTTTTGCTTCCTACCAATTTTTGAAAAAATTATCAACCAATAATGGTTGAACCAATAATTATATTTGAAAATTATTCACTTATTTTCCTCATTGAAAACAGTAGAGTTCTAGGGGATGTTTTCTCCCTCATAAATAAGCTACGATTTATCAAAATTCAATCATTTTTAAAACAATGGTAAGAAGCGACAATAAGAACAAATTCAATTACAAAAAATATTGTTAAAATAATGTTTTTTTCGTGAATTAAACATTTTTCTCATATAAAACAATGTTTCTGCTTTCGTGAGGCATGAGTTATAATACCATTTTAATTCTTAAAATCATAGAAAACAGAGGAAATATTAAAATGTGTAAGCATTCACAATTTTGTATACTTTCAATTTGAAATAGACCGATAGTGTAAAATTTTCTATTTCCGGTGCTCAGAATTGGAAAATTTCTAGTTCGTAGCCTAATAAATAAAGAATTTCACATTCTGAGCAATGAAAAAGAATCAATTGAGGACAGAAAGCGTACACCAATAAAAAATTTCTAGTTAGAAGCGTTAAAAATGAAAATTTATGAATCTAAAGAATCTAGAGTTGAAAATTTGAATTAAACAATGTGAAAAAGTCGTGAAATTTTCCTACAGTTCTTTGAGGATTAATCCGCAATTCCGTTAGATAAATACATTCTCCTAAATATATAATGGCATTTTTCTTAATTTAATTTTAAAAAAAATTTAATTTAGGAAATACCCACAGATTTATGAAACTGAATAAAACTTAGAATTTTTAAGAGAATTTTCACACCAATTTTGATGTCTGCAAAAAATGGGAATTTTGCTACAACCTAAATAATACACTGCGACTCTTACTGAAAAATAATTTCAAAGCTTCTGAAATAGATATTTTCCCTTAAAGTGCTGACAAATTAGCATTATATTTTAATTGATTATATATATTTTCGGAAATAAAATTAGTTATTTTTCTTATAATAATCTCTAGAAAATTTTTCCGAGCGATTCTATTTTCTCAGTAATATTCAACAAGAATGATTGCTGAATTTTCCCTACTCAACTTTGGGGAAAATTCCGGCGACTATGTGCAAAGTAACGTGAACACCATCTGGTGAAAATTCCCCAGAATTTTGTTGACAGTGCACAGAAATTGAATTATTTAGAATTTATAACAGTTAAAAAACAAACCATTTCAAGTTGCAACAATGCTACTTTTGAACTGACTGAAGATCACCTAATAAGTTGCAAAATTTTTAACTTAAAGCATTCAATGAATCCTAATGAAACATTGTAAGAATTTAATCGATTTTGAACGCTGATTCAAAAGTCTCTCTATAATTGCAAGTTGTTATTACAACCTGATTGTATAATTTTCTCATTTTCTCATTCTCTCCTTTTCTGATTTTCTTCACCCCTTCCCCACCCTTACATTATTCCTCAACAATTCCTCACCCCTTCTACCCCTATCTCACCCTTTCCTCCTAAACTTATACTGGGGTTGGAAATCTAGGGAGAAAGTTCTTCGAAAGATTGGTGGCAACATGGTCCGCGAAAAGGAATTAGGAAGATGCTAGGGCACAGCTGGGACGCTAGTTAGTCAGTAGTAATTAATAACTCACCCCGGAGTTACCGAGGAAGCCGATGGCAAAACGTATCGTGCCTACCTACGGAAACGAGAGTTTGTCTTACGACGGAAGGGCTCAAGATCCAGGGCAAAGCCTCGTTCGCATAAATATGTGGTTAGGCTTCTTTGAAGCGAGGGTAGCTACCCCTCGTAACGAGAGCCACCTGGAAAGACTACGCCCGCTTTCCTCTTCGGCTTTACAGTCCGACGCTTAAAAGGCGATAAAGCATGATATTATGCGTCAGAGGGAGTTTCTCGCTTCCAAAACACCGAAGAGCGCAGTTTAGAGCCTTTTTGGGCTTCCTCCTACTGTCGCGGGGTGTCCTTTTTATCGACTCTTTTGCGAATTTTAAGGAGGTGGAAACACGAATTTAAATTTCTCTAATAATAGTGCAGTATTCCACAGAAAGAAACTGGGGGTTTGCTGAAGTTGTGGCTTAAATAAAAGTTTGGGGTCTTTTAGAACTTGAAATCCAATAAAAACTTGTGGAGACCCAGAAGGTTTCCTTTGGAGACACTTGAATAGAACAACATAATGGCGCATTAACAAACCAACTGCTGGCAAAGTGGGGTTGGTAAGTAAGTAGTTAGAGCAAAGCGAAAAATGGGTTCTAGGAGAAAGTCTCTATTAAAATTGGGTTCCTTTGGAGGTTTGACTGCAGTCTCCTTTGGAACAAATTCATCTTTTTGTGTTTCTTTTCAACAAGAGTTGTGTTGCAGCTTGCAATTTGCAACTTCTCAGGATTGGTTCTAAAAGAAACTTCAGTTTTTTCTGTTTGCAGAAGAGGGGTTCTCTATTTACATGTCCCCTTTTTGTTTTCATATTTATTTTCAAATGTGGAACCCGTTTTTTCATTTTTTGGAAAAACAAGCTTTTGTCATTTTGCCTAAAATGGATGATGGATCCTTCCAATTCGTAGGCTCTGATAAGTGGCTTCAATAGACAGGCTTCAAACTTATTCCCCGATTCCCCTCTTTTCTCCTTTTTTAAGGAATTCCTCTTTTTCCCCCTGCTTTCAAGAAACATTACCTTTTTCTTGTTTCTTCTCTTCAATACGAACTGAATTAATAAAAGCCAGTAAGAAAATCCAATCATTTTTCGTTGAAAATTAATTATTTTTGGTTGAAAAATCTACTATTATATTTTTGGTTTAGATTTGATCTATTTTGATCAAATATTCTACTATTTCGTTAAAAACTTAATTATTTTGATACAAATTTTACTATTTTGTTAAAAAGTAATCTTTTCCAGTCGAAAATTCAACTGTTCTGTTGTACACTCGTATTCTTTAATAGAAAATTCGTCCTTTCAGATTAAAAATTGAACTATTTGTTTGAAAATACAACAGTATTTTACTATTCATTATTTTATTTCAATGAGTACATTGAGCATCATATTTATATATCATATTTCCTGTTTGAAAATTCGATTGTTTGGTTGAAAATTATTTCTTTCTAAAAAATTATGTTTCCTGATTGAAAATTCACTTCTATGTTGAAATTTGGGTTGAAAATTCATCTTTTTTGGTAGAAAAGTGATTTTTTGGTTGCAAACTCATCTTTCTTCGTTCAAAATTATCTTTATTATTGAAAATTCGACTTCTTTCTAAATAAAATCAATTTATTGGTTTAAACATTCAACTATGTGGTTGAAGTTCTTGGTTAAAAATGCAACTATACTTGGTTGAAAGTGGAACTATTTTGTTGAAAATTTATTTTCTTAGTTGAAGATTCATCATTTTAGTTGGAAATTCATCTCTTTGGTTAAACAATTAACTGTTTTTTTAACATTAATTTCATTTTGAATTCAATATGGTAAAAATGCAATAAAATAAAACTTCAACCGTTATAGAATTTTCCCTTAAATTGTGAAAAATGGGAAAAAATCTAAGCAAACCCAAAACAGAATACGCTTTCCATTCTGTCAGTTCAGAGTATACAACTTTATACGCGAAACCTGTTCCGTCAGATAATGTCATGTAAACTTATCCAAACAACAATTTATTGCAAAGAAAATTAAATAGTACTTTCATACGTATTCAAACAAGCATTAAAGTCAAATAAAGTCACAGCTGTCAAGCATGATGCCCAATTCATAATGACTAAACTCCATTATTAGGAACTAAAAGATCTCAATCCTCGTTCACTCCAAACATTCAGAATCTAAAGAATGGCCGTATTTCTTTTACAGTGTGACCGCAAAATTCTGAATGGCCTCGCTTATGACGTCATAATAGTTGACCGTTGTGGTTACCTCAGGGCCTTACAATGTGGGGTCCTTTGTCTATTAAGACGAATGGGGACAGCACCAGGATTGTTCGAGAACGACTTCGAAAGGGAGGGGGACCAAACATGGCCGACAATCCTCGCCACAATGGTTCACGTCTCTAATACTTATTTCATATCTACCCATTACCATAGAGACATTATAAGTCTGCTTTTGATTCTAGATTACATGACACGCAACTGGTACAATGTTATACTTCTTTTTTGAGGTAACGAAGCATTACTTTATGAAGTTTGTTCAAACCGAAAATAGACATACGATACAATCTTGAATTAATTTCTTGCTTAATTGAAAAGGTTATTTAATGAGGCACTTTTAATTAGGCTTATGATCAACCTTGTTCTTTCAGTAATTTAATCTCTTTAGCTCTTTACAGAACTGGAGAATCTTTCCACTATTTGCTCTCTAAAAGTAGTTTAAACATATATGTACAAAGATTAACTTTTTCTCCTAGGGGTTCATAGGGGTTTCTGTACTTTAATAGAGTTGTTACATTTTCTGGTAGGGCTTTTTTCTCTTTTTAGGTAGACCATCCAGTACAAACACATTTTTATTCAAGGCTTGCATTTCCGCTCTGAAAATCTACATTCTATGGGACTTGTACCCTGGAACAACTTGTGGACGACAGAAGAGTAAATCTACAACGAGAGGGGCATCAGAAGCCCAGAAGTTATGCGACGCGAACAAGAATGTCGCCGCGGCCGTGCATAGGGGCACCATAAGAAGAACGAATGGAACGTTGTTGAATAAGATATCGGCTTTATACGTACCGCATTTTTACGTCGAACGACGTCGGCGAATCTCATACACCTTCTCGAATCGAACTAAGACAGAGAACAGAAGACAAAGAGTGTAAGGATCGGTGTTCCTTAATACCGCTTTCCATTGCAAGGGTAACGAGATTCCGTTCATTGCAATCGTGAATCCCTTTCGCACCGGCACGTACCATCCACCATGTACTATACAATGGTGAGCCTTCATTATCGACAATTATTTTTTTATCGACTGCTCTCGAGTCGAAATTAAGGCCTGTTATGTTCGATTGGCAATTGTCGGATAAATGCAAGAAGGCAGTGTATCATTAGGGAAGTCTTCAAATTCTAGGTGTCGGGAAAAAGAATTTCTAGCTGATAGGAAGAGTTGTTAGCAATTCGATGATTGGATTTATAAACATTAAAGGAGGTTTAATAGAGTTCTGACAGTCCAAGAATAAGAGAAATAATCAAAAACTTTAAGGTATTTCGATCATAATGATAACCCTCTACTTAGAAGGATATCATGATTTTCCGTTAAATAGTTAAGTACAACCAAAAGTTTATTGATAAACATTATATAATATTTTCTAAAGTTTATAAAGCCTAGGCACAAAATAAACAATAGAAATTTATTAAATATTTCAATATCGAAGATAACTCCTCACATTAGAATGCATAATGATTTTCCGTTGAACAGTTAAGTTTAGCCAAAATTCCATTCATAAACATTATCTGATGTTTTGCAGAGTCTGTACAGCCTGGACATAACATAAACATATTTATCTAATATTTTGGCCTCAAGGACAACTCAGCACTTTGGAAGACATCATCATTTTCTATTAAGTAGTTCAGTACAGCCAAGATTTTATTTATAAAGCATAATTTGATTTTTTATAGAAGACATCATAATTTTCCATTAAATAGTTAAGTACAGCCAGAATTTGATTGATGAACATAATCTAATGTTCTACAGAGCTCGTATAGTGTAGGCCTAACAGAAATAATCTAAATTGGTTATCTATCATATTTTTCCATACTGCTTTCCATTGTAAAAGACATAGTGATTTTCCGTTAAATGGTACTATACCTTAATTATACCTTAATTAACTACTGCCAATATTCGATTAATAAACGTAATGTGAGGTTCTACGACTATGTTCATACAACTAAGGCCCAATATAAATAATATAAATTTGTGACATATTGAAACCTGTTTTGAAATATTAATTTCCTCTAATATTAAAGTTGCTTATATACCTAAATTCTCATATTTCATGTTTCAAATCTCGATCAACAAAGAATTATTTTCAGGTGGCAAGTGGTTCTACTGGATAACTGCCGGCGATTCCATTGGTTGAAAGGCCAATAGTGATATTTTTATAGGTGATATTTTTAAACTCACATGATACCTGCTATAGTACGAATTTATGCGGCATTTAGAGACTGTTTGGAAAGACAACAACACCGACGAAACCGAGAGGTAGCTTCTTTCCTCACTAGGGGGGTTTCTAAAATGTACGAAGCCCGCTGGGAAATTTCGAGTTTCATACATACTGCGAACGAGATACAGGGATGAGTATCTTGTATACGGTAAGAAAGGTCGTACACGACACAAACTGGCTGGATATCGACCGGATGTAAATTAGGGTACGCCTCTTGACGGACGACACTTGCTGCCTAAGAAATGATTTTTATTTCTCCCTGTTCGTGTTTCTTATTTTCGTTGTCGTGCGTGTTCACGAAAATATCAGCCTCGTCACTTTGAAATTTAAATATTTAAATTGACTTTCTTTCCTACCTATTTGCGTAGCGAAGTTTCCTGAGAACCTGTGCGACGACGCAGCGGGGATAAATTATGGCGCGAATTCTTGCACGATATTGTAGCACCACCTGACAGACTCGAGCCTGGAGGACTAGATCGATTCTCACGAAAGAGAGAAATAAGGGAATATAATGAAACTGTGGCTGAATTCAAGAATTCTAGTGCTAGAAATGACGGAAAGTTGAAATAAATATGCAAGGAATGTTGTATATAAAAGAGATACGCTATATAGGCATCAGAATAAAAAAGGTTGGGTTCGTGCGCTGATGTCGAGAGAAAATAATATTTATTCTATGTTTTTTGTAGCAGGAACAAAAATTTGAATTCGATTCAAGCACGAATCGAGATATAAATCTGTTTTAATAAAGATTTCGGACAATCGAATTCTATATCTTGATGAAACTCTTTTCAAGATCTTTCTGAAGCTCAAGTCTCAAGAGAATATGTTTGGTTGGGAATAAAGGGATTCGAGAGTCTGACGACAGTTTCGCGTGTTTGGCAAGAAATTTAATTAACGTGGGACGATGTCTTGTACTTTTTTGAGCCAAGTGGAGCAACATGAGAAGATTGTGGAGCGAGAAGGGAGTCGCCAGCTGCTGCTCGTCGCGGTAACTGTAATAATTATGCAAAGACCGAAGGCAACGGTGCATCGCGACCGAAGGGAAAGAAAAGAAGAAGGTGGACGCGAAAGAACGGAGTGCAAAAGGAGCAACTGGAGACTGGAGGACTGGAGGTAGATGGTGGAAGAGATGGCATGCAAAAGAGGCTTTCGTAGGTAAGCGAAGCGAGCCGGTTGTAAGGCGACACCTCACAGCTTCGGATCTCTCTTTCTCCATTCCAAGAGTTTCGCCATCTCTCTCTTACATCCAAGAGCTGTGGGAGGAGAGCAGAGTACAGAACCTCTCCTTTTCTATCCTCTCTCTCACCCTCCTTTCTTGCCTCCGGTCTCGCGGAGATTTCCACTTCTCTTCCCTTTCGTTTTTCGGTCGAAAATTTGAGATGCACGGCACGGACACCTCTGTACCTGTATACAAGGCGTCGCTCCTTGTGGACCTAAAAATGCTCCCAAGGAAAAAAGTACATTTCTAAAGTACTGGGAAGAGTCTTTGGTAATCCTGTCGGGAACAGCTTTTAGGTTGTAGATGTTAATATCCTTCATGATCTTCTCTTTTTAGATTCCAGAGACATGACAACATGCAAGATACGCCATTCTTCGCTACTATTGAATTTTAGTGGTAAGCTGAATAACAAAAGTCCATTTTTATGTTTTGATGAATGTGTCAACGTTCCTAACTATGATTTGCATTCGTTTTGAAGGAAAGGATTGGTTTCGCAGGTGTTCTAAAATGAAGAACTGGATGTTGTGTTTTTTGTATGATGGATGTCTTTGGTAGGACAAGTGGAGTTATTTAGAACAAGCTAGAATGTCAACAGAACTGGACTTGATGAACAGCATCATTAAAGTTTATGACTTTTATGATGAAAGTTTCGGTTCAAGCGCCCAACCAAGTTGAAAATCCTTCTACAACAATCCAAACTCTAAATTCTTTAGAAATATTATAATCTTGCTCTTGGCTAAGCATTGATTTATCTTTGAATGGTATAAAAAGACAAAAATTATGGTTTCATAACATTATCCCATAAGCCGTAGAATTTTGCCCCACGTGAAACGAAATCGTTCGAGCACTGACAGTAAAATATATGGCAGCAGATACGAGATTTGTGGGAGCCAGTACCATCCATTTTTCTGAGTGCAGAGGATAGCCGATAGGGAGTAAGAAAAGAGGAAGGTTCAGCGGTTTGATACAGGTGGGTAACCCCGGGACACCCTCTAACGAAAAGGATCGTCTGTCTTACTTTACTCGCTCTCACCTATACAGACTCACACAAACTCAGACTGGTTACACGCATACTGACTCACATCCAACGACGGACACGACCAGCAACCGATCCACCACCCATATATCTGCGTCCTAAAAGGAATTCCAGAATATATTTTACATATGCTTTATTGCTGCCTTATTTCCAACTCTATGGCACGGCCAAGTCGCATGAGTGTCTTCCATATCCACAAAGGGCTTCACGATTGGGGGCTTAGCGGTGTGACCCGTGTACGTATAGCTGAAGATAAGGATGAATTTCTCATTTACATGGGACATTGCGGCGAAATTCTTGATAGGATGTTGCGAGAATATAAATAAATTCTCCTGATCGCGATGGTGGAGACGTTTAATCATTATTCCATGATCGAGGATTCGAGTAATTTTCTTCCCACTCGACACGCTTGACGAGTATCGCCGTTGGCTCGTTACGTCCGCTGATCCAGACTTGTAGTCATTAAAGTTCCCGGTGGCACGGTCTGATGAACGCGAAACAGAAAGCCAATATGAGAAACTATGTTAATGAAAGTTGTTTAAGACGATAAATTTACCTTGAATTTAATTTCGTATTCCGTAATTCATTAGTTCGTAGAATGAACTCCAGCAGGAGAAGATTCTCGTTATCAGTAGTTACAGACAGGTTTGGTCAGACCGTATTGAAGAGTTCACTTCGTTAGATCATTTGTCCGACTAAACTCGATTTTGTCTACTGAATTCCAGTTCCTGTCGTATACTCCATATCCATATGATTTGATAATTTGCAAACGACACAAGTTTGTAGTGTCTATTCAAACCGTTTATGGACTCATGCAATTCGCGATCGAAGGGCTGGCCCTAGTCCAGGGGCTGGGGCCTCACGAGCCCTGGGGGGCCAGAGATACTTATTGTGAGAAAGAGTGGGGAGAGCCGGTTCCTACCAACAGGACGCCATCACGCTTACGTTCAAGAAACTATGATTATGGAAGATGGGGACCGAAATTTAAAATTTGGTTCACATTTCCAGAATTACCAAGAGGAATTCAGATCGGCCGCATCGATCTTCTTCAAGTAACCGATCATTATCGTCAAACTAGCGATGAGATGATTTTCATTCACGTCGTAAATTGCAACCTCTGCAACAGGTGCTCATTATCTGAGCTTCTAATATTTTAATTTCACCGAAATCTTGATGTACTCTACAGACCCAAGAACTACTTGTTAATAATAAATATTAGACTGTATACGTTTTTGAAATATATTGCGGAAATTTTTTGGATGAGAATAAAAAGCAGTTCGCCTCTAGGTTTTTTCATCGATTATCGGCGATGCCATAAAATGCGTCGCGTAAGGAAAAAGAAGCTCCATTATTCAGCGCCGTATAGTTCCGGCTCCGCTCTTGTCGGCGATTATTCCGCAGGCGAAAATAATAATGAACTCGCATAAATCACGAAAGTTAGCCAGAACTAGTTCCGCAGCTACTTCATTCAGGATTCGCAAAACGCGATATGGGATTTGGCTGCCAAAAATGTTTCGCACCGCTACTTTTTTGGCGTATTATAATCCTCTAGCAGTGGTCTAATGCTTCACTCGGGCAAATAGTTTTCACATCAAACTGGTAACGACCCCACGACCCTAACAGCCGGGAGCAAGCTGCTGGCAACGTTCCGAGATTTCCAGATACAGATGCATGTAATAAAGAAGTACGTGACTTGGTTTCGAAAATTTTAGGCATGATCCTTTCGAAAACAATAATATCTATTTATAATAAAACCGTACTTATGGAAATGTGACGATAGTTTGTGACATCAATGTTGACGATCATATAGAAAAGAGATGAAAACATCCGGTTGTGTTTCACTTTCGGAATTGTACAATAGGATTGCATAAGAGGATTGCGATATACCGAATGCAGTGCTACTGATTGGAACAGTCTAATTGATAATTTAAGCCAGGGTGCTGAATCGTGAATGAACAGTAACGATAAATCCTAATGGTACCAAGCACTGATATTGGTAAACCTGCCCCATGTAAGTAGCACTCATGTCAATCTTAAATGCCATAAGCCATGAAATGTCGTGTATAGATTGCAACTTAAAGCCAAACTCCTTGTTAGTCACAGAAATATTCCTCACTGGGATCATGTCTAACGACCTGGACCTTTTCGATTACGAGATCAGTAGCCATATGAATATTCTTTTAAAAACTTCCTTTCTCTACAAATCTTCGACAGACCCATGAAAAAATTAAAATTTCCTCACATTGCTCTACCCGTCGTGACCTTCTATTTTCGGCCAACACGAACATTTCCGAAACGTTCTTCTCTTTCTGGCCTTCTTTTTTCAACCTTTTACCTGCAGATCGGTCGAAAGATTCTTGCATCGAATTTCGAGACCTTTGGTAACAAATCCAAAAAAACTGTTAAAAGTAATTAGATTGTTCTAAATAGAAGTTTTGCCCAATCTCGACGGATAAACGTGATTGCATAGTCCAAATTTTTCGCACATTCTGGTTATAACTATTTCTTGGTAAGGCCGTGATTTTCTGTTAATTACGAGGAAAAATTGTGAGGTTATCTATGGTACCTTGGTCTGATTCTCGCCTTCTCCGGTTCTGGTTCAAACCCGGGGGGAACTGTTGAAGGTAATTAGACTTTATACGGCAAGTGGTAAACAAGCAATGTGTGCCTTCGGCATCTTTGGAATACCTGCGCAGCAAACACCTACCTACTAGATAGGTAACTCTGGTGAGATTCGAAGGCAGCATGGAGCATTGTGGGTATGATTTATGCTGATTAAGACTCTGGTAGCAGTGCGCATTATCGTTAACCCGTAAGTCATGGAATGGAGGAGGGTCCGTGCGAGACTTTCGATTCGCAAGGTGGCTGGTGTGTGACACTGTCTCGCAAGTAATTTAGTGCGTACCAAGGTTTCTGTATAACGCATTTATACTGGCCCGGGGGTATATTGTGCTCGTGGACACGGCATAGGTATATAAGGTTGGTACCTATAGGTATAATATAGGGAGTGAAGCGAGGGCCTATTCAAAGCGGATGATTCAGTGGCCGCTGCTGCAGCGGATAAGATCTCGTGCCGCGCCGCCTCGTTCATCTTCCCCGCGACCGAGACCAACCTGTAACTACGTAACCACCCAAACAACCAATCCTTTTTCCGTTTCTTTCTCTTGTTCCTAGATACCATGCAGAAATTCGGTACGGTATATACTTATACTTAGAGGACTTAGTTTTAGCCCAGAGAACGAATAGCTGTATAGTTGAGCATCGCCTACGCTCCTCGAAGCCCATCCATTTTCGAATCTTTCACCCAAAGTCCGAACTGTCCAAGACCGGTGTTGGTATTGCTGTCCGGACCCCTTTGCCTTCTCTTTCCTTAGGCCTACCTTGTTTCTACTTCGCCTCCTGCTCTGCCACTTCTGGATATCTACGACCTCGGATCCTATACTCTGTCTTCGTTACCATATCACGATAGAGAAAATACACGAGGACAATGTACAGCTGTCTCATTCCAGAAGGAACTTGTCTCGACAGGTTACCTAGACCTACATTGTATGGGTCTTGGACACGAAAAAAAATACAACAGAAATGTTTATACCAATGTTTCGTATCATTCATATCATGATATATTTCTAGTCAACTGCAATCTTCCGAAGGAACTTTAACAACTCTTTGTGCTTTAGTCAGTGTTGGGGTAAAGAAAACGGAGTGAAGAAGATACGCATAAAAGCAATCGCTGCATCGATAAACGTAACTTCCATAATAACGGGCAATTTGCGATGACTTTTAGTTAGGTAGTTCGCGTATCCGAGCATTGGGAAGAGTGCAGGTTTGAAAGAGGTTTGGGAGTAATTGCCATAAAAGGGGATTGGTCGCATCTTCTTACCAGCACTTTACTCTAACGCTTGATTATGTTCCTTATGAACAATACAAAAGAAGATGATGGCGGAAAAAGGGAAGGCGAGGCGCACTTATAGTTTCTTTAATAAAATCAAGTCCAGCGCCAAGAGCGTCAACTTCATGTGCGGTATATGTCTGTACGTCGTTCACAAGTACCGCTTTCTACAATATCGATCCACGACATGCACAAAAAGGTTGTAATCGCGTATTTAGATGCATGCATGCATCGCATGATGCAGTTGTTGAGCGTAATGAAAAGAATGCTTCGCCAAAGAAAGCCGCTTTCCAACCCAAGACGGTTCTTGTAAGAAAGAACATGATTTATGTGGGACCTATGAGGCGAGCATTTTACGACCCTTGTGGTAAGAAATGAGGGTTTTGTTCATGTTTTGATGTTAGGAATGAAAATTTGCATTTTAGCGGCTTCCTAATGTCGTAGCAGAGTAGATTGTTAAAAATATTTATAAAGGTCACATACGTATGGAGTTTTATTTAATCTGGTAAAAATGATTCAGACATCATTTAAGTTTCTTTAAAGATTTTCGTAGATTGCCAAAGGTCAATTCCTAATTCTAAATTTGTTGCTTTAGATTTATTTATCCAGCTCATTTTTGTTATTAATTGTCAATGTAACATTTTTTGTATTTCGTAGCAAGCATAAAATACTACTTGCTCTACATAACTTCATAATAAAAAGTTTATGGGATAAACGAATGGGACTTCTGATCAAAATTGCAAGAGCTCTTGTGGAGAGGAGGTTTGAGATATCTCTATAGGTATTTGATACGTTGGGCGTGGGATACTCTAATAACTACTCTTCACCCCATGCACTACTGGTTCGATTCTGACGTCCTTATACCAATCGACAAACAAATCGGTAGTCCTTGAGTAATATTTTTTTTTTTTTTTATTACCTGCAGGCTCTAAATTATATGGATAAATGCACGCAATCTTGGGATAATTTGAGATAAACGATTTAAAGCAATTCACTCTTTACTCATTACATTCATTTGAGCTGCATTACATCTTGTACTTAAGGAAAATTTAAATAATCGTTCATTATGGCCAATTTTAATGGTATTTTCAAAATAAAAAAATTACCTTACAGATAATTTAAAATATTTATTTTTATAAAATAACCTAGAGGATATCAAATTATGAATCCACAGAAATTTTAATTCATCCACGTAAAAAGGACCCAATCAGGTACAAAAGGGGCGGGGACAAACCGGCTTCCGGCTCATGGTGGGAATCCATGGCGGAGGTAAGAGTGGGGATCGTGAAGGAAATAAAAATTATTTTTATGTTATTACAAATTTTGATAAATATGAAATACTACACAAAGAAAAATTCCCAGAGAAATTGAACTATTTTTATGATTTGGATTCTTTTACGTAAACATTTTTTTTAATTGATCCCTTTGCGAAATATCTATATACAAATTTTGAAATAAAAATAATTATAGTTGCAAACTGATGACAAATATTGACCAATATTATATGCCATGAATAGTGTGATATTTCAAAGTTTAACCCATTTGCCATATGTCACGACAGTAAAATGCGGCTATCTAATCAAACAGGATTACCGGGCAGCAATTAACGCGAATGGAGTGCTGGGTCATCGATCAATCGGATAAAACCATAAAATCTCAATCGTAACAAGCCATAAAATCTGGGACGTGCGTAAAAGCTAACGAAATCAAAAAGCACGTCTAGGGCGATAGCTTCGGACATAATTATTCAACAAGAGCCCTCGTTAAAACACGTGCATTATTATCTTCCTCATAACGATTTTGTGTGGGGAAGATTATCTCCCAGGCGAAAAAAAAAGGAGCAAGTGGATTCCGGTCGTCGTGGCCGATCGCGTTCCGCAAAATGGCGCTGATGAAAAAGGGACGAAAAGGAGGCTGGTCACGGGGGCCGGTCTGCGGGGACTAATTTTTATTTCCCTCTTTTTCCAGTAAGTGCTCCGCGTCCACCTATTTCTCATAAATTTGAATGAATTTACATGAATTTGAATTTAATGCCTCTCCATGCTTTATCGAAGCAATTAAGCTTTTAAGCGCACATTTGCATTAATCCAATGTTTACAATTACGGCGGACTTCTGAAGAATTCGAACTCTTGCGGATCGATCACTATCGTAGGCTGATGTCCATGCACAGAAGATGGATCAGGACGGATTAAAAAAAAATGGCGATTTGTTTGATTCTGAAGAGGAAATTCATTAGATAGGGAATCTGAGACAAAGCCGATCTGGGATGAAATTATGTTTATTCTTTGTCTTCTGAATTTGTATAATATTTGACGAGTGCGTAAATATTTTAATTTTTCGAAGTGATTGATACCAAATCTCAATTTTAAAATTCCCTAACTTTCCCTAAAGTTTTCCCTCACGAATTTTTCATTTTTCCTGACTGTTATACATTTTTTTCCGGTATAAAAACTATCTTATCCTAGAAGACCATTAATGTTAATGCTAAAAAATGTTTCTATAAATTACGTAAGACCAAATAATGTAAAATCTTACTGTTCTCATGAGGGTGTAGAGGAAGGGGCAATTGATATTGCATTTCCAGCAGAATAGATGAGTTCAAACAAAAAACTAATTTTCTGCAAAAAAGTGAGACTTGCAACCAATGAAATGAATTTTCAAGCAGGAAGATTGATTTTTCACCAAAAACGATTGAATTGTCAATAAAACGAATGAATTTTCAACCAACTAGTTAATTTTTCAACTCAAAATGATAAATTTTAAACCAAAAAATGGAAGAACTAAATTTTCAGGCAAAGTAATTAATTTTGAACTAAAAACAACTTTTCAGTCAAATATTCAAATTCTCAACTACAGAAATTAAGTTTGAACTAAAAGAAAACAAAAATTTATTTCTAACCAAACAGTTGAATTTTCAATCAAAAGAAATAAATTTCCAAATTAAAGTAGAATATTTAAATATTCATAATAATCGCTGGGGATTGTATTTCCACAAAATTTAAATATTCAGGTAAAAAATTAATTTTATATAAACTAAAATGCATTTTGAATAAAATAGTTGCATTTTGAACCAAACAGAAGAATTTTCAACAAAACAATTGATTCCTGAATTAAAACAGAATAATTTCCAATTAAACAGTTGCGTTTCTAGCTAAAGAAGAGGACATTTCTATGATAACAGATGAATTAAAATAATAAATTAACAAAAGAGTTGAGTTTTCAGCCAAGAAAGGTTTTTCGGCCAGTGAAAAAAAATGTTGAACTTTCATGCTAAAAAGACGAATTTCCTAAAAAACAGTTGAATTTTCAAGCTGCAAAAAGAACTTAGAAAAAGTAGATGATTTTCTTATTCAATTGGTTTTTCTAACCCAAAAAGATGATTTTTTAACATAAAAGTTGAATTTTTAACAAAAAAGATTGATTTCTTAGCAAAATTGTTGAATTTTCAAGAAAATAATAAAATCGTTGAGCACAAGATGAATTCTTAATCAAAAAAGTTATTGAATAAAAAAGTTATAAATTTATAAGTGTTTAAGAGCCAATACATTCTCGTTTTTGAATATAATTTCATGGAGGTTCCACCTTTTTATTTAATTAACAGAATTCATATTTTTATGTTTATTTTTTTAAACATTATAAAATCTTAATAATATTTAGTGGGGCGGCTTCAGTTTATCGAAAGTTTCTTTCGCCTTCCAGATTTTCTGAGGAATCCACTAAATTTTCCTAACCAGTTTTAAATTCCCTGACATTTCCCCGATTTACCCCTTATATGATATCATTGATCGAAATGTGTCAATTTTGGAAACATGTAGACCGATTACAATTCTCCCTTTGTTACGTGCTTTGAGTATTTGTCAGAAACAATCGATTTTGATTAACCGTAGTCTAATAAATCCGCTTGTCGGTAGCAACGTTTAAAATCTACGAGTTCAAAGTTGTTCTAGTCCTGTCATACTTTACAGCGTTAACGATTGAGCTAATTTGCAATCATCGAGTTGCGAATGAATATTGATGCGTGCATGAATTTATGAGAAAACTGCCGATAGCAACAACTTGTTGACTTAGAAATTTCATATTTTTACATAAATCAAAAAATATTGAATCAAAAGTGCATATCTTTTTTTATTAAGAAAATTGAGAAAACACAGAAAAACTAGGGGTTCACTAAAGTTGTGGCTTAAATAAAATTTGGTATCTTTCAGAGCTTGAATTCCAATAGAAACCTGTGAAGAGCCAAAAGGGTTCCTTTGGAGACTCGAGAGGCTTCCTTTGGAGACCCAAAAGGGTTCCTTCGGAGACTCAAAAGGCTACTTTTGGAGACCCAAAAGGGTTCCTTCGGAGAACCAAGCGCTTGCAAAGTAGGGTTATTATTTAGGGATTTACAAACATCGATTCACAGTTATCGACCGATATTATTTTATACTTAAATCCTCTCCATTAAATTATGCCCATCCAAGTTCTATTACATATGTGCTTTAACGAAAGTTGTGTTATTAACCAGATAAAATGTCGAATTAGAAAAAGTGAAAAATAGGTTCTTTAGAAATGTCTCTATGAAATTGGGTTCCTTTGGAGATCCAACTGGAGGCTCCTTTGGAACAAATTCATCGCCTTTTTTCAGGAGGAGGGGTTCCTTTTTGTTGCAGCACCTTAGGACCCAAAATTGCTTTTAATAGAATTTCCATTTTTTTCTACAAGGCTAAGACTAATTATAAGGAAGATGGAGAGCGTTTTAATTAAGTGGCTACATAATTAAGAGCACGATTCCTGCAGGATTAATTTAATAGGGGCACATTGACGAGAGGTGTGCAAAAATTAAAGGTCTGAAAGTGTAAAATTGGAATGGGCTTGGTTAAAGTGGCTGAGGAAGATTGTGATGCCGATATCTAGGAGAATAACACTCGTACGTTTCTTATTATTTCTGCACATACGGGTACATTCCTCTCCCGAGGACAACATAAATCTTTCTCGCCGTAAGAAGGGTTTTGGTCGGGCGTATCTTCGGTTCGGTTCCATTTCTGTAACACTGGGTTTCTTGCGTGGGTGCGGATAATGAGGTGACACGTACGACAGCACACGCGGGAAAAGAGGCACTCAGAAAAATATTTTTATACAAAAAAAATGCTTTTTTTATAAAGACAATTCTTCTTTAAAACGAAAATTACACTAATTTTGAATTATTTTTTAAAATATTTATTTCTACGCAAACGGATAAATTTTGCATATCCAATCATTTAAAAAAAGGCTACATTCTTGAAAATAAATTTCGAAATGAAGACTAAAGATTCATGTGTCAGCATCTTCAACGAATGTTAACTTAAACCAAATTTTTGCATAAATTTAAGGATTTGTTAATGTTGTCTAAGATTGTTAGGAATCTAACATTTCGACACATCTAAGATGTTTATGGATCTAATATATTTACAGAATGAAAATGTTTGCAGTTTGAAGATGTTTACAGATCAAGAAAAGATTTATAATTTTTTTTATAACAACAGCAGGTTCTCCGTTTTTTCTACGTATTGATTGATCGAATCTTATCCGAAACACAAGACGTGTACTATTTTTTATATTATAGATATTATCACCATATTTTTAGATATTATATATTTTAATATGCTTTCTTTATAAACGATAGCTCATTAATTTTTATCAAACCAAAAAACCATTGCTTTGAACCAGCCATATTTCTTTGAATCAACAAATTTTCTTTCAATCAAAAAAACTTTTCTTTGACTGAAAGTAAATTAATATTTTTCATTGGTTCAAAGAAATGTTGCTTGAATTGAAGAATCTTTTTTCTGAGTGTTTATTTAACGAATCCTGAAATATTATTTTTATTGAGATTCATCAAACAAAATCGTGGAGTATACTCAAATTGATAAAATAAACTATTTTTCATTAAAATTTGATAAAAATGTCGCTTGTTTTGTAAGGTTTAAAAAAATGCAGGATGTCAAATAAAACTATTATTAGAGAGATAATTTGGATTCAAACTATTTTTTTCTAAGTCATGTATTGCTATTTCTTCCAAAATCAAATGTCTGAAATACGAAGTTTTTCTATGATTTTAAGAATCAAAGTATTATTATTATTGACATTATTTAAAATTGAAAAACATTATTGGTATAATGAGAAAATGTTGGAACTTACAGGAAACATCAATTTTAACAATTTTTTTTACAATTATTGATGATGGCTTATGTTTTCGGGGGAAAAACTTTCTATTCTTCCTATGATGTAAGTGAATTTTCCTACGACTGAAATATTTCAAAGAAAGTTTTAGGAAGGAAAATTTGTTTCAAATAATGGCCGCATATAAAGAGTATTTACATTTTTTCAAAATTAGAAAAAGTAGAGTTGTAGAAAATGTTTCTCCCGAAAAAATACACCATGATTTATTAAAATCCATCAATTTTACAAACACTTGCTAACAAGCGACTATATGATAAAATACAATTACAAAAATATTATTAAAATAATTATTTGTCGTGAGTTTTAAACTTTTTCCTACAAAAAAAATGTATTCTCGTTCGTAACACATAACTCATAATATCATTTTAATTATTGAAATCATAGAATTTTTTTTCCAGAATACAAATGTCAATAGCTTAGATTAGATGCCCAGAAATTAAATTTAAAATATGAAAATTATCCACTTACAATGAAGACCGGAAAAACAACCCCCGGGTTAGAATAGTATGAGAAAAAAGGAATGATTTAGAGTGCTAATAATTATACAAATAAAAAATCACGCGAATAGTAATTTTTGCATTAAATTTTGACTTGTCGGAAGCCGAATTAAGTTATTACAAGTTTTTCACGAGGTTTCTGAGAGCTGCGATAAAAAGGCTACAGAGTAAAAAATAAATCCCATTAATTGTATCATCGAGAGCCATACATAATAAAATAAATATAAAATATCTTCAAAAGACTTCATCAGGCTTCCGATAACTGCATTCTAACTTTCTTATTTTTTCTTCCATTTTCCCTCCCGAGGCCGCCTTCATCGCAACGGCAGCGGTGCCGCGATCAATTTATAATAAATAAATTGTCTCGCCATAAGACTGGATGAATTAAGTTCGCCGCGAGAAGAAACGCGCGTGGAGAATGGCCGTATTTTAGCGCCGTCGTATATCCCACTTCTTTTTTATACGACCGCGATAAGACTTCTTGTACTCGTTATGTTTATATCTCTATCTCTTCTTAAGAGGCTGCCACCACCTGCGAGATTCATGTACATAAAAGTCTCGTCGCGAACATCCTGCTAGCCGATCGTCGCCATATTGGGGAAAAGTCGATCGAACTTTTTTTCCTCAAGAGGCCGGGCTTGCGTTCGTCTTCTATTCACCTCTCGTCACGTTCCCGACATTATATCCCCCGAGGTTCATATGACGAAGGGACAAAACTGCGCCAACTTCTTTCGTGGAGGTTATTTTCTGGGCTTCGATGCAAAAAATATGATCGCGGGTCTCGAAACTCCCATGGGCATGTCTTGGACGAGAGACGAGGAGAATAGAAGTTTAACTGTGGGGGGAAAAGGGGGAAGGAGAGGAAGAAGAAGCCATGGACGAAGGGCATGGTTCGGAGAGAGAAAGACAAGAGAGGAGAGAATAAGGAGCGAGGGCAGAAAGAGAGGGTTGTCCTGAAGGAAAGAGAGAGAATCTCAAGGAGGAAAAGAGAAAGAATGAAGCATGTACAAGAAGAAATGGATGGAAGGCCAGGTGAGGGGATGAGAAGGGGATATCAAGAGCGGACCTCCCAAGTTGCGCTGAGATGGCGGATCATCATCGTCGCATCAGCCGTGAGTCGAATACTTGAGGAGCCGTATTAACTTTTCACCAAGTCGATTGTGTCCCCATTGCCACTGCTATCTACCCAATTTAGGAATCGAAAACACGTTTCGCTTTAACTGGGTATAATTATAAAAAATGTTCTCCAAATGTCACTTCCTTTCCTGGATGGTCAAGAGATACTCGAAACTCTTATATAAGTAGTTAAATTCAGGTTTTTAAGATACATTTCATATTTGAGATATATTAGAAGTCACAATCCAGGGGTAAACAAGAAGCCCCTAGGATGGCTTTTGAGGAAAACTAATGGAGACAGGAAGATTTCATATGTGGGCTGGTAGAACATTCCGGACACGTCGTCTAATAAAGCTGTAGGTCTTTCATACATTCTGGGTCATTACAGTGGTCCAAGAAGCTCGGGGGGTTTACGGCGATGGATGATATTGGACCAACAGATATTAATTTTGGGGATGTACGAGATATTTCAAGGTTGGGGATTCCGATCCCCAGGCGTGTAAAGGGAAGATAAGGTACCATGCGCACACTCTGTAATCAATGGCTGAGAGCAGTGTTATAACACGGATGACGAACAACTTTCTGAGATAGCAAATTGTATTCACCTTCCGGGCGTTTCTCAGTTATTCAAACTGACATCTGATTGAGAAAAGGCATTTTTCACTTCATCGCGATCGGAATTAAAGAATAAGGATACTTTTACAAGAAAATTATTTCGGAAATGAGAATTAAAACAGAAGTGCAAATGTAAAACTAAATATATAAAAGTGGGAAGAAGTGATTGGTAAAGGAATTTTATTATTCGTATTTGAGAAAGATTTAAGTGATCTATATTTGAGGATATATTACTCACAACGTAGAATTGGGGATGACAAATTCGGTATGGGAAAATGAGGATACACAATTCATAAAGTAGACTTGAGGATGTTAAATTGATGAAAGAATTTAAAATGTCGCATGAAGCGTTGAAAAAAATGCTTTAAATGGCGGTTTCCTATTGATAAAAATAGAAAAGAACTGTGGTGTTAACTGTATGCTGAACACACATTGGAACGGAAGTCTAACCGCAAAGTGTAAATAAAATGCTATTGAAACCCCATTCTGATGAAATTAGAATTTCACAGCAAATCTGCCCGATGCGTTTTACATCACGAAATACACTACATATGGCAGGATAAAAGATTGGTCACGCTTGGATCTCAGATTCCGACCGGATGCTTTATGAATTTCTGAGTAAATTGGAGAATTGTAGGTCGGTCGAGCTAATCAGAAGAATTGTGTTAGAAGTGGGCGTTTGTTGGAGAAATGGGACCTGAGTAAACCGACACGCCTGTCGGATATGCTCAGCCAGCTAACACCCTCAATATGGGGTGCAACCCCCAGTACATGCCCAAATCCCAATGGGTTCTTTTCCTAGGATGGTGCCTGGTCAACATCTGTCTCTCATTTTGCAGGAATTCCGAAAAGTTTTCTAAAATGGCTATATTTTTCGAACGACAGATCCTAGAAAGCAAATCCAACTCGCACGGCCAGCGACTTCTAATTAGATTCGGCCACAAGCGTCGTAAAGATCGATGTCGAAACGTGTCTTATCTCGACTTGAGCTGACGTACAAGAGCCGAAAAATGTTTGAATTCTCGCCACTCCTTTCATACGTAAAATTCAAATCTGCTTCGTTAAAGTTGACATTTCGTTCTTTCATCAGCACGACTTGCAAGATTCTCGCCGTTTATCAACGCTTCCGTACTCGTATATTTCCGTGTGAACGGGTAGAGATAAAGGGAAAGAGAGGGAGAGGGCGAGAGAGATGTGGCAGGTAGATCGGATCTAAATGAATATATTCATTGTAAAAGTCACTCCTACTCTGAGCCGCGCATGCAAAGAATACTGCTATAAATATTGATGATCTTTCATGCCGAGACGTTGTTTTCAGTCGTGACCGTCTAATCTATTCCCAAACGTGACCCCATGCCGCAGTGGTTTCTGTGCTCACGGTACATCTAGATATACACTTGACGTCGATATTAATGTCTTTATTAGCGATCGTTCGTCTCTCTTCCTTGCTCGAGTCTCACGAAGCTTCAGGATGGAATTGTCGAATCGATCGATAGGGTCTCTGCGGCTCCGGTGATCAACTATAAAAGTTTAGCAGTCTTTAAAAAAGTTGCTTGCGAGACTTAAAACGAGATTATCCTACTACAGAAAAAAATTAATTTGTGTAAATTAATTTAGTTCGGAATTCGACATTCAAGAATGAAGATGTAAATTCAGAAGATGAATCTCAGGATCTAAATCATCAGAGTTGAAAAAAAAAATTCAGAATCAAAAATAGAATGTAGGATTGATGTTGCAGAATCAAGGATTGAAAACTGATGATCCTAAATCGATAGACAATTTCGAACAACAATTTGTGGAACTGTAACCAGGGGTGAGAATTAGGAATAGGGAATTAAGGATGTAGAATAAATATCAAATGTAAATTCTTTAATTGATGAGCTAAAGTTGACAAAGAATTTAGTCAAATTGGTGAAGTGAGGAACTGAATTCCGAATACAAAATTAAGGTCGCAAAATGGACAGCATAAAGTGTAAGATGTCGAACTGGAAATAAAATTTAGAAGCTAAAATAGAGGGTGTGGACAGTGGAATCAGTAGTGATGGGTCTTTCCTGGATATCAAAGCCGAATCTGAATCTTACGAGCGTATAGAGAAACAGGCAAGTTTCCTTTCCGCAAGACAATAAACATCCATGCTGAGAGCAAGATAGATGGCCCAAGATCTTAGAGGAAACCGAACCGTTCCACGTTAATTGGTACGCGTTTGATTCTATCGGCAAAGGATATACGACTCCCGTGATTCCGCAGGTGTGGTTATATCTAACTCGACCAATCTGGTCGATTCCGTGATAAAGGTAAAAAAGGATATTGTTGGAGAGTCGTGGACTTTGGACAATCGACTATCGACTATCAAGGATCGATTCTTCGCGAAGCGTGCATAGGCGAGGACGGGGTCGTGCAAAACTCGCGGGGCCACGCGTGATCATATTGTGCCCATTAACATGGCGAAAAGTTGGCGGCCCTGAAGCAGAGAGCAGCAACCACCAAGCCTTTAAGCCGTGGCGGGAAGTTTCCCACTGATCCTCGCCGCGCGAGCTTAAGCCCCAGGATTCCGGAGTTACTGCCATCATGGCACACCATGCACCACCAGCGATAGATATAAGTATAGCTGGGTAGAGAGTTGACTATTCGCGTAGCCAGTACCTAGCCTTCATTGCACCCCACACCCTCAATTCAACCCCTGCTGGTGCTCGATCTGCTGTCTCTCTCCTGATTTACTTTTGCGTCTCTCTCTTGCTTGATACGCGCTCTCGTTGCTGAGTCGTGCAACCACGATCTAGTGCATCCTTATCGCGACAAGGATCGTTCTCCGAGCTACGGTAGCTGGTATTTATGACCATGGCACGGCGCGATGTTGAAGTAGTTAAATTGCCGATAATAAATGTGCATTCACGGAGTGATTACCGGAGTACCTTACGGAAACAGTGAGGTACCGAGTCAATCGTTTATTTAGTTGATCGTATCGAGAGTCGGATAGAGAAGTCTCTTCATTAAAACGGAATTTTGAATCGCTACAGGAATCTCAGTTACATCAGTCTGAAAAGATGGTGAGGATTGATGTTCAGAGAGAGAAAGGTAGATTCTCATTCGCAGCTTCAAACATTTATTCTAAAAAAATAGCAGTGAAATTAAAGTCAGTTATCTGACAATTAAAAATTGAGAAAAAAACAATTGCAGAAGCTAAACTGAGGTTGTGGGTCAGAGTATGCTGAACTGAGGAAACAACAATGAGGACATGAAATAAATAATTGAAAACAGAATGTACTGCTGAAGACAAGAGGCTGAGGATGCAAAATTGAACATTCAGTTTTTTTCATTTTAATTGTTCAATTAAAATTGAGGACGCAGGATTGCAGATGCTAACCTGAAGATGTTGAACTGAGTATGCTGAACTGAGGATACAAAACAGAATAAACTATTCAAGAAAGGAAATTCAGGATGATGAATCGCCAGGTTCTTCCTATTCAAATTCAAGGGAAGACTCAGAAACTTATTCGATCTCTTGGTAATAAAGCACTCCACGATCTCAACGCCAGGAGTTACGACCCGGGAAAGAGTTGTTTCCGAAGTCATACATCACGGGCGAAGAAACTCAGGATGACCGGTGACCACGAAACATCTGGGTAGTAGAGTAGAAAAGGCCGAACAGAGTCTACGATCGCGATGACCCCTTCGAAGTTGAGCAAGCTCTGTGTACGACGAGTGAGGTGAATGAGACTTTGGCGTTTTAAAGAAGGGATATCGTAGCAATGAATCGCACCGAGTGGGAAAGGGAACTGCTTAGCTCTTCGTCTTACGATCCAGAGCCTTGACTTGAATGACTCTTAGGAACCCTCAGTGGGCATGCAAAGTGTGTCCAACATCCCGTCGCACTATCATCATGAAGTTGCCGGACGGGTCCGATGGACACGTCGGTCCAAAGGTCAGTCGAGAAAGGGTTGCCATTATCGCGGTCAAACGGGGTCAGTCCAATTACACGTCGCGTCGTTAGGGTTTTACAGAGCGACTCGCTTCGAGTCTTTGTAAAGGGGCTTTCGACCCTAATCATATATCGTTGCCAGACATACGAGCTGGATTTTAAAGTAGTTACAAGGGTAATGAGGAAATCACTACCTATGATCTATTAGATAAATTTTTGTAATTTTTTCAGATTGGTTCAACAACAGTCTCAGAATTAGGGAAACGAAGATAGAAGCTGTTAAACCAAATTGAGGAATGGAACATAGAGTTCAGACTGCCGAATTGACGATCTAATTTAATTCTATCTTTGCAGGCCACTAGTTCCTATTCAAGCTTTGAAAGTTTGAACCAATCGTTAGAATATATAGGCAATCGCGAGAATGCTCATCCTGATTTTAGACCCTAGTACCAATCGATACCCCATAACATTTCTACAGTATGCAAATCAACCCTAGAGTTTCCAATGATTTATGCTAGCAACGCAATTTGTTTAAGTGTATCCCGATTCCATTTGGGTTAGGTAGCCACTTAAGCGAGTTGCAAATACTAGTAGTATGAGTATCATGTGATCGTGTCGGATGTGCCCGTGTGCACCCTTTCCAACTCAGATTTAAATATAAGTAAAAGGTCTGGTGGCACAATCCGGGAATAGCATTCGCCTTCTGGAGGTTGATTTGCCTTGCATGAAGCTTAGGGAGCTGCAGTGCCGAGAATGCGATCCACGATGTACAGCCCTCTTTCTCTTTTTATCCCTCCTACCACCCTCTTTCTCTCAAAGAGGGTAGAGTCTGTACTTGGATCGAGCCTAGGCGCCGCGACGCCGGCGTACCTATATACTCTCTCATTGACTTTTTGTATTCTCAAACCTCCCTCCGGGCTTTGCTCCACGTCCTCTTATTTTGCTAGCCACCGGCTCCCGCACTGGTTTACCCTGCTCGCGAATCGACGGTGAGCGCCCCGTTGTTTTATGCAAATGTAATCAGATCGTCAGCGATTTCCCTGCGATGTTATTAAATGTCACGTCACTCATCCGGCGCGTCCAGGGGATCAAGTTGCACTCGATTTACCCAATTTTTCATTCAGAAAACAATTACAAATTATGGAAATTACCTCCCGGTTAAATTAATTCCTACACGAACTGGTCAATTGATTTTGATGAGTCATCTTGATTCGGATTTTGATTCTTTGCTTTACTTTCTCATTTTTAGATGCTTAGTTTCAGATCACCAATTCGTGAGATTCAACTCAACATTTTGGAATGTACATCTTCAATTCTAGAACACAGATTTAAAGAGCTTAGATTTTTGTTCCCAGGAGGCTTAATTTTAGATTCTTATTTGTAGGTCCAGAATGTGTTATCTTAAATTTTGCCTTCTAGAAACTGTGTCTTCCATATCCTTCATTTCGTATTCCCAATTTTACGTCCTCAATTCTAAATCCTCTTTAGAAACAGAATTTAAAATCCCTAATTCATCATCTATATTGCCAAATGCAAATCTGAGGATGATAAACTGAAGATTAAAAACTGAGAATGCAAAATGAGGAAAAAAATCGAAGATGATGGATTATTAGATACTTATAACTTAGAATATTTTCCTAAAATTGTTCATAAGTGAAGCAATAAAACACCATTTGATCTTTAAACTAAAAAAGTTAATTCCTTAATTTATAATTATGAGTTCCTAATTCGCACAAGACAATTTCTTTAATTAGAGATTAGAAGCCGAAAATGCAGTTGGAGAAACTAAATCTCCAGTAAGTCTTTGGTGAATTGAGGTCTTATCTTAAAAATAAGAGGAACATAATTACGGATTATAAGGATCTATTTTCTCTACTCTGGTGATTAAAGTAAGATCAAATGCGGTTGTGCGCACGAGGCGGAACTCCTGAAGGGAGAAAAGAACCCTCAGGGGTGACGGTCTGATCTATCGGCCAATAAACTGACGCAGCCAGTAATTGTCCTGGAGACCATTGGGTCGATGTCATTATTGGATTATCCGCGTTTATCAGAATGACACTCTCACGATATAAAGTCCAATCGTTCATGAAAAAAACATTTGAGCCTTGTTGAAACTGGCTTTTATTTATGGTTTGCCAAACACGAATATTCGATTTCGTAAATTATTCACTTAACGGTTGTTCTCTCGACTCAAGACCAGACAAGCTTTCAGTTTATCTCTATCATGTTTCCGGAAATGCTTTCTCTAAATTAGAATACACAGTTATCAAAATTTAGAGGCGTAAAATTTTGAAGCGATTATTGTAACGGTGCCATTATTATAATCTTGCCATTATATTATTCCTGCCATTACTTTTCGAGTAAACGAAATTCCAAATGGGGATAAGCAAGACAAAAGTAGTTTAAGAACCTGCCATGAGCTTCCAGATAAAGTGCTAAACGACCGTGAGCTTCCAGATGCTGTTGAACATAAATATCGTATTCTCGTTAGCATTCATCTGTCAACCACTTGACTATGCCTTACTCTTTCTGCTAAAGAGGATAATCAAAGAACTGGAGAGTGAAGCATCGCATGCCTTTCAGAGATAGAATTCATGTACAGTTTGCAAAAGTATTGGATCTTGGATCTTTACAATAAAGTAAATTGAGCAGACTCTTCGGGCATCTCATCTATATATAAAAAACCTTTCAAGATTTCAAAGGAAGTGAAAATGTAATACAAAAGAAGGTTAGTAGATAATACAAGGGAAATTTCGGAAGCAGTTTCTAAAACCATTGCAAAAAATGGTCTTGGGTCGAAAGCCAAGTTCAAGATCTCGACGGCAGGCATACGGTTCGTTCGACCGTTTGCACGGCCCCTCATAAATTCATTCTCTTCTCTATTTTTTTCTCTCGCCTTTTTCCCCGGAACTTCGGGGATATGCTCTGAACATGGTGAAAGTTGCGAAACAATGCAGAGAACGCAAGCAAGAAAAAAAAGAGAAATCGGACAGGAAAGCTTTTCCTGTCGTGACAAGGGGTGTAGAAGGGGATGTTGTGCGACAAAATTCAAATATTTGTACAAGTTTAAATCTGAGAGGAAGTTCACGAGATAGAAAGAAACTGGGATGCTGATTTGAAATTATATTACGAGGCTGCATCTCGAGATCATTACTCAAGTGTCCAAGCGCGAGAGAGGTTAAACGCGCAAAGCTGCTGTCGAGAAGATTAGCGAAATGCGAGAGCAGTACGAACGTAGCGGCAACCCTTTGTAGAGTAATGAATCTTTAGCGCTCCAGAAAGCAGTGCATGTGGCGATTGACTTTTTTTGAAAAGATAAGTGAGCCGCCGATTCCTTTGAGAATTACTTCAATGATCTTAGAATGTAAACTGGGGCTTAGGAACTCAGATTTATTGCCGAGTCTAGATTACTGGTGTTTAGGTTACGTATCCGGAATTTTCCTTTGATTGTAAGAAATAAATTGAAAAGCTTGATGTTGATATTGTTCAACTATACAAATGGAAATTATTGAAATTTATGAAGCTGCCCTCGATTATCAATAATTTTGAGATTGTTTTACGATTCTTTTCATATTCCTGAGAAATGTAAAGATAATTTTATACAAATTTCTTGTATTAAGTTCAAGGTCTGGCTCTGGCCTCATAAAGAAGAAAAATAATGTTCTGAATTTTCAAAACAAGTTATTATTATTCTATATAAAATATAAGTCTAAATCTAAATTTCAGGTCAACTAATTTTTTTACATGTATAGAAGAAGAAACAATCTTTTTATAAGAAAATTTCTATTAGAAAACGGTCTAACAATCAAGAATATTTTCTGTAGTTTAAATTCCATCATTAATAATTCAATCATGAAAGTTGTAATTATAATTAAATGTTTCTTTCGAAAATTTGTCAATAAACATCAGTAAATTTTTTATTGATAAGAATTAAAAATAAAATTTGAGACTTTGCATATTTAAATTAAAAGGTATATATTTTTATTTGTTCCATTTTTATATTGGATAAAAATATCTGTCTACGGCTCTCACATTTTGAGCATGATTAAAAATGTTTTAGCTTCAAGTCTTCAAGCTTTTTTAGAGTGTTCATTTTCAATGCTCAATGGACTAGGTATATTTTTCAGCACTTAAAACTTGTTCCACTTTTATAGTTATATGTATGTTATGATATATTGTTTTCTTTAATTTGTACTTTATTATCTGTAAATAATTTATTTAAGTAGTATATTCAAATGAAAAAGGGGCAATTTTCCGAGAATGGGGGAGAAGAGAAGGAGTTTGAAAAAATGGGAAACGCAGGGGAATAGAAAAAAGCCTGCGATCCCAGAATGCGGTATAAAGAAACTCTCATTAAATTGAGATCGACTTGAACTACTTGATATTCCCCATTGATCTCTCATTAGCACTCGAAAGCCTGGTGCGTGTACGTAGCAAGGCCAGGATACATCGAAATGGAGGAAGAAAATAAATAAATAATCGATGTCGGACCGAGAAATCCCTCTGTGAGAGCGATCGGACGTCTCTCCACGAAACCCAATTAAGAAATGTTTTGTCCGCCGCGGGACGGAGGGGTACCAGCAAGACGAAAAAGGGTGGATGGCGAATAAGAGCAGGAAGATCGCAGAAGGCCAGGACCGATCGAATATCCCAACATGAGCCGAGGATCGAATCGGATCGGTATCGAGGTAGATATACCCGTATAAGCAAAAGGCTTTCGCATAGGCGGCAGAACGGCAGCTGTTTGAGCCAGCAAATTAGTAGCCGGCGCGTGATTGGTCTGTTGCCGCCCCGACTATATTGCAATGCACCGCGTGGTACGCCCGTAAGCCTGCTTGGTTGGTACCCCTGAGCCCGATCGTCCGAACCTTCCGCGCCAATACCTACGCGCCTCTCGCAATTTACCCGCGATATCTTTATGCCAGGATTTACGAGCAGATAATGATCGAGGGATGTTCCGGCATTTTGCGTCCAAATTATTATTATTTATATTACACTTGTGCTCTCCAAAGATATCTAAGCCAGGAACATTAATTAGTCCAGGGTCGATAGCCGTGGAAATGACTCTATTATCGGCCCTCGAGAACGAAGGGGAACCACTGGAGTTGAAGGACGACCTCTTAAAAAGCACTCACGGCAGAAACTTACTCCCTACACGATACCCCAAAGTTTCATTAACCCTAAATGACCCACATTATGGGATTTGTTTTATCATATTGCCAAAACTGTTGCTGGAATCTTTAAAGAGCTAACATGTATGTCAGGGCTCATCAGAAGTCAGTCATTGACTGACCGTAACGACCCCAACCCTTTGTACAGTTTGTAAGATCAATAGGTCAACACCTGTCAAAACTGGTGAGCCCTGATATATGTATTTGAAAGGAATAGTCATTTGGCTGAAATTTCAGACGGCAATCTTTCTTACTTGAAATAAAACCATCATCGGGGGTAAATTACTATTCAACCGATAGGGCCACTTATGTCCGAAATTTCGAACAAGATACAATTTCGTGTTTAAAAATCGATTATTCAAAGGCGGTATTCGTCGTAATTAAAACGTTCGAGGCCCGTGTTCGATCCTCACAGTTTCGGACAAAAAAGGAAGTAAACGTGGAATAACAAGACGCGCCATGCAGAGTCGTGGCCATGACGCTGGCGTGCTGCAAATTACAGGAAAGCAAAGAGCGTTCAGCGATGTGCAGCTGCAATTAAATCACCGCGATGCTTTATGGTCCCCCCTGTTCGGACACTTCTTGCTCTCTCTTTTTTCCTCTCCTCTCTCATTCTCTCTTGAATTTTCTCCCATTACCTTCTCTTTTTCTCTCTCTATCATCTCGGTACACGCGGCTTCCCGGAATTGAGAGAAAATAAAACCGAGAGGAGTTTGGCAGAGGAAAAGGGTTGCTGTCGGGGATGAGGACAGGGGGGAGGGACGTCACGGAACTCATGCAGCGTGAGCGCACCTAAGGCACGACTCCTGGTGCCCCGCGAGAAGCAGAAGGTTCTGCCTATCTCGATACGATACAAGCAGCCACCTATAGCGATGTAATCCCATTGGCGATGCGATCCGACGTACCGTGTGTACTCGACGGAACCGTGCTACACCAGGAGGATCGTAAATCCTCACTAGCTGCCGTCACGAAGGTCCGAACGAACGAGGATTCTAAACCTTATAGACCTTAACTCGGAAACTCTGAACCCATGTTACATGGAGGGACCTCTATCTGACCTTCTTTACGTCTTCAGTTTTGGTCACCAAATTCGCTACTGATATTCAACTTGCTTTCAAATTTGGTATATCATAAAATGTTGATGAGACAACTGTAGCAAGCTGAAGAATAGATTCAAACCTTGGGACAATTTACTTTCAAACCTTTTAATTTGATGCAGTTATGAAAGTTTTCACACGCAAGCGGTTAAGTCAATCCAAATGATTATAGTGATCAACGATAAATTAATCAATAATGACTAATGAATAATGATGAATGATTAATTCCATGATAATTCTAGATGATGTTCCAGATGACTGATTTTTGATGTCTTCAAGATTCATGAGATAATTGACTTTTGTATCATCTACTCACTCTCCTTGCCAGGTTTAGGTTGTGAAATTATAAAAACAATGATTCCTGGCCCTTACCTGAAACATAAAAAAATTCACATATTAGTTTCCAAGAAGCAAGCAGAAAAGCTACGGATCATTGCATTTTTGGTTACAAGGTGTGCCAAATAAAATCCCTAATTCTAATTATAATAGTATCAGAAAATTCATTATTTCAATTTTCAATCCAATCACATGTATCTTTATTGAGTTAAGTTTGGATGAGAGCTACTTTCAAACTCAGATGTTAAGTAAATCCGCCTGGCTGTATATATATACGAATGGAACAAAGGGATGTCAAACACGAGGGTTATGGCTGAGGCTATTGATAACTTATAACGATGGTAGCTTGTAACTGTAGTCTAACATGGAAGAACCCAACGTTTTCGTCAAGAAGTTTCATGATGAATATATTCAGAAGCAAATTTCTTATAGAAGGTGTAATGAGTTATTTTAATTCACGATAGTAAATCAGTTGGTACCTTTTAAAATTAGAAGCCCGACATTATAGAATCTCTTCCATTCAGTTTCTTTATATCATTCTTATCTCAAGAAACACCCCTAATACAATTCCGGATAAAAATTTAATTGACAACCTGTAAGTATATCACTCAACAAAAACTGAATCTTCTTCCTAAAGCCATCAGGTGTCACCAACTCAGACTTCACCCTCTGCCCAAATCTAAATTTCCCAGTATTTCATCAAGTCAGCTACTATCTCATCCATACTTGGCAAGAATTCCAATGCAGCCTAAGCATTTCTCTAAATTCTGAGGGGGTGCGATTCGAAAGACAAGAACGTGGTCGTGAATACAGAACCACCTGAGCCATTTCGTGTTCGGTCGGCGATTCTCGCTTGAACGTTTCGGATGATTGGGAAGAGGGCGGGGTAAAGGAACTGGACCGTCGCCTTTTGGAAACGTTTCGGTATCCTGGACAAATCCAGGGAAAAAGTGGTAGTTTGGTAGGTTGCGGCCGCCATCTCATCGGCGACACATCACGTAGTGGGCCTGATGGCGGCTTGATATAACAAACCGGCAAACTGGCGAGAAAAAGTTGGACGAGGCCAACTCGCGTACCATCGCACCACCGAGTCGGCTGGGGCGGTTTGAGGTAAGTGAAGACACGAGCAAAAGAGTAAAGGGGGCCCCCCGTTCTGGCTGCTTTCGTTCCTGGCCGCATTCAGAGGGAGTTGGGCTCAGCCGGGGCTAATGGGACGCAATTAAACGATTCGTATCAAAGAGCGCCGCCGCCACGCTCGCGGGAATGTCGCGAACTAGAAGCCCAAGAAGCGGTCCGTTGATTCGCCCCGACGAGTCTAGAAAAATCTCGGCCACGTCCAATTCCATCTCATTAGCGAGGAAACGGCAGCTGATGCTTGTCTTGCGGTCTTAGCGCAAGAAGAAGCCTTCGGAAGCCATGTATGGAACCGGTCTCCCTGTCCCCTATCTATACAACCTATACTCGACGGAATATACCCAGTGTCGCCCACATAAGTCCTGCCTTTCTCACGCTACCCTTCTTCCTTAAATATCGCTACTTCCACATCTAATAAATTCATTTCAAATTTCTACTTTTCGTAAATAGTAGACTTTTTAATAAGCACGAAGATTAATGAAAAGGGCAATATCATCTTCTGCTATCATAAAGTGTGCTTCTGAGATCACAACACACATAGTTTTCAACCACTGCAATGTGCTCTTCTCCAACAAAAACAGGTACTGTCACAACAATTACATTTGCTCCTTAAATAACAAAATAATTACAGCATCTGTATACATAATCACAAAATGTGAATTTAGATACAGGATGTTAATTATTTCAATACCAGAACATTAGAAAAGAACAACATTCGAAAAGCACAACATTCCGAAAGTGCATCATTTAAAAAATACTCTACAACAATTACAATATCGAAAATCCACTCCCACAGAGAACGAAAGGAGAATATTAGAAGAGCAATAATAAATCCAATAAATTTCTTTTCAGATGCTGTACTTCTTGCAGTTTTGAGGCTTTATCAGAACACCCCGTACACCAGTCCACACGTGTATAAGCTCTATACCTATATTTGCTTCAGTCCATACCTGCATGGGACATGCACATGCAAGCGCTGCAAAACAAAGCGAGCTCGTTAGGAGGTGCATTGCAATGACTGCACTCTTTGCTCAGGGTACATCCTGCTGTTAGCCGGCTGACTCGCATCGCATGCCTGTCTGCAGGACTCTTCTCGAGTGGGTACAAAGTTATACTTGGACACGTTTTGGCTTCGCTCGTGGCTTCGTAGTAGATAATTGCCCGTTGCCTCGGCGACTTTCTGCTGACAACGCTTGCCCCGAGGAGCAGACTGCGAAAAGAGCGATAGATCCACCCGATAAACAATTTCACAATCCCTAACTGGCTATTACGCAAAATACCGTGTTTCATGAATAAAAATTAGCGTTCTGATTTCCCTCAATGGGCTTAGAGGATTCGGATCATGCCCAAGATGTCTATCTGAAGTATGATTGCAGCTAATTTTTATTGTAAGGTTAAATAGCTTCCAGGTTATCTTTTATTTGGAATTCTAAACATGGAATGGATTTTTCCATTCGAGAGTTTTCAAGAGATTTCTTTTATTGAGTGGTCAAAGATAAGTATAGAAATTACGAGGTGGTAAGTAATAGTTATTATGACATCAACACAATGAAGAGTGTTCCCAGATTGGAAGAATGATACAAGTGGGATAAGTGTGATGTATTTTATGCTCATTAGACACGTGCTCATTCAAGCTGTGATGAAGTCATAGAAACTGAATTGGAATTCCTAGCTCAATAAGTAAAACAACATTTTTAAGATGAGCGTTATCAGGAAAAGTTAAATAAAAGAGAGAAGCTCAATTAATCGAAGAAAGTACAACTTTCATTGAACCGATTTCTAGTAATAATGAGGTACAAGAGGCGCGCACAACTAGATCTTATTCAAACATAATTTCAGTATAATTAATAGTCTACGTGCCCAAGTTTTTCACAAAAAGTCATCGAGGCTCATTCTTTAATTCTGCTTTAGTTTCCGCGTCACGTTTCGGCAGTTAAAGATCTCACAAGCCCTATCGGAAATGAATTAAGTAGGACTGTTTACTCAGCTTCACGATTATTTTCTCACAGAATTCAGAATCCCATCTGAAGTTTCTTAATTTATGAAAAAAGCGGTTTTCTTTTAGAGATTGGATACCTCCGAACCTAAAGGAATTTTGTGGCCGGTGGATGGAACCCTCGAAACAAAATGGACGACCTGGATCGGAGAACTGGTACCGGCCACTGCGGGAGGCTGGTAACCTCGAGGTCGAGATAAACCGAACGTTGAAATATTCGCCTTATTAATGCCGATCGCTTCATTAATGTCAGGCGCTCTAACACGTAATACGTGCTGGCAGCATATCGTATATACCCAGAGACAATATTTCGCGAGCGCAACAAAACTGCAGTCAGGCCAGTCGCTTTCGCCGATAAAGAGTGCAGTAGGATCCTTCATAAGCGCGGCAAACCGCATAACTCGCGAGCGGCAGACAAGCCGCAGAATAAGAGGAAATATGGGGGGTGATCGGCCTCTCTTCTTGCTTTTTCACTCCCTCAGAGGATCTCACTCTTTCCTATGAGGTGGAGTCATGTGAGCGGGTTGAACCGCGTGCAGAGAGCCAACGAGCAAGCCAACTGGGCAGACATAGCTCTCGAGTCTGCCAGGACGAGTTTATGCGATTTTTACACTCGATCTGATTTTTTGGCGGCGCGCCTCGCTCTCGCGAGACAGATATATGTCCCACGGCCATACAAGAGCCGCGTATAAAGACATCGAAGCGAAGCCAACGAGAATTCCTCATCCCATATCCTTGCTTCGCCAGAACCACCACCACCCCTACATCTCTCCCCCTGTCCCTTCAGTTTCCCCCTGTCCCCATTGCCCCCTTGTCCCTTTTCCCCTTCACAAGACTTGCTCTTGCTCCATTCCTCTCTACCTCACCGATACCCCATCATCCTCTTTGCCACCATACTTGGTATACCCAACCCCCTCTTGTCCTCCCAAGTTGGGCCTCTCAACCAACTCGAGGAGGAACAAGAAGAGAAGCGAAGGGCCTCGCCCATAACCGGTTCACTCTCTCTCATCGCACTCCCACCTCACGGCCAGCCAGATCGGAGGATCAGCAGCCTACCTGGTCCAGATAGATATAGCTATAATATCCTAACTCCTAGCGATAACAGACTCCCGCCCAGGTTCGTGTAACTCGCAGCAGACTCGATAACCGCCCGCTTTTCGCGCGATATGTCTACATCATTGACGTGAGATACATCAAGAGATCGTCCTTTAATTTTAAAAAGGATGGCTTCTGCATTTGACGCATTTGAATCCGGCAGCGCAATATGTTGCATACTGGGACCACAAAAAGCCACTTATACCAGAGGGCAAAAAGGCATGATGTAGGGCGGCAAAATTTTAGGGGCGGTACAGCACTTTACAATTTTTTGTTATTACGTACAATACAAGTATGTTTTCATTTGAATTGTATTTTTTTCGCTTGCGAACCCTACAATCGAAAGTAACTAGAAAAGAATACTTAAAAAGGGCAGCTCTAGTACTGAATGGGCATCCTTGTCACTATATATTTAGTGACTCTTTTCTTTCTTTGATAGAAGTTACCGCTCTTCAATAAAACATTTCCGAAGATTTTTGAAAAGTTAGAAAATGTTATCTGAGTTATTACCCCAACAAAAATTGTATTGAAAGATCCAGCTTAATCGATATGATCTATTCTTCCTTACTACAGAATGACAGATATACACTTGTCTCTGAATTAATAATCAATAAAAGCCTTCCACTGAAATCTGATAAATATTTCATAGCTTTTTAATAGAATTACAAACAAGTGACTTGTTTTTATCACTGAATTTATGACTCTCAGAGTTACTCATTCAGCTCAGGAAGTCAGAGCATAGCGCCATGTCAATTTATCAAAATATATCAAACTGGATCACTGACCGATGACCGACATAACATCTAAAACAACAAATTTGTGCAAAGAAATTGATACTTGAAATAAAAATGATAGTTTTTATGCTGATTCCTCTTTGAAAGTTGATACTGCATTAAAAATGTTAATACCTCATTAAAATTAATATTCGCTTCTCTACTGATAAATATTTCACTGCCACATTCATCGATTGGATAAATAGTTATGTTCAGTATAACCTTATGTATCACAGGCATTACCACAATTGCACACACTTTGCTTCTACAAAGGCTATACTTTGTAACGGATTAATGATCTTCCTTTATTTCTTGGTATTCAATTATCCAATAAGAAGTAAGCAGTAAATGATACCCTATTACCCTCACTTAATCGACTACCCAGCGGTTTTCTCTTCATACCGCTCGCCGAAAATGAATGACAAACATTGCAACAAAGTATAATTGAACTTCGTGAGTGGAATCGTTTTGCTTGGGATGGAAGATAACGTCACGATTTCACGCGTCTGTAATTGAAGATTTAAGTTGATGTGCGAGCGCACATTGAACTCCTCTCGGCTATACATTTTATGCCCCATTAACGCGCCGCAAGAGATATTGACTTTTTCATAATTAGTTCGATAATCGTCGGAACTTTCATAAATAGCCACGTCCACTGTGGTCTCGATAGAAAATATCGAAGTATGTTTAAATCATTAGATAATATTTCGTAATTATAATCCCTGAGTAGGGACACATCTTTTCTTTATTTAGGTAAGTTTTGATGTCTTGTTCTTAGGACTCAGGTAGAGAAGTCAGGATCTAAATTTGGAGAAATGAAGATCTAAATCTTTTTTGCTATTGGAGAATTGATTAGGAAAGAGGCGGAAACGGGATGGATTCCTCATAATTCACTGGATTATAAAAAATTGTATTATGTCATTAGGGTTTCATTGTTCAACTTCTAGATATCGGAGACATCTAACACAAGCTGACACTTTGGCATTGGTTAATGGACTTTCTTCAACAAACCAAAAATCTTACATCATGCGATACTACGGTTTACTACTTCAGATTTAGAGAATATCCCTTGTTAGGAAATGAACATCTCTCTCTCGATCAACACTCCATTCCTTTTATTCTGAATTGTTGCAACAATAGAAGATCGAGACCAGGTGGAACTGTTTGTCTTTTGAAAACCGGATGCAATGGATTCACCTTGTGACATTCCTTGGCCTCGAAGGACACGTGTGCCACAAGATGACGCTGCAAAGAAGAGGTTGGTGGTTGTAATGTTCTCTGGGGGTGGTGAGGGTTTGCGTGTGGATTCAAAGGTAAGTACTCACGCATACGCAGCCTGGCACCCAATGTATGCAAGAATGAACGAGTAAGAGTGCAAAAGCGAAGCAAAGAGTTAAAAGAAGAACGTTGGAACAGCATCCACTCATCACGCGGCGTGTAGCCGCTTTTACATAAGCGACCATGCCGCCCGGCGGCGAGACCGAACGCTTTTACAACTCAATGCAGAGCCTGAAGGCCCCTCGGGCCCTACCCCGGCCCAGAGTTGTATGTATATATGCATGTATGGATGTACGCAGCTCTTGTGACCCTCGTCTGTAGGACATTGTTTGCGCATTTATATTCCTGCAGAGTGGCATCCTGCTCATTCACATTTCATACGAGGATAAAATATCTAGGAGCACCTACGCGATTAAAATGGGAGTCTAGCGTCCATCGTTAGATCGTTTGTCGTTTCTGGTTGGATAGTAGAACTTGTAGTTCTAATTTTTCAGCTCAGATAATATAAAAGTATCAGGAAGAAAAAGGAATGATGATGATGATAAGGTTTGATTTTTTGGATATTGACAAAGAGAGAGCCAACTCACTTACTCTGAGATTATTTCTTTCAATCCTTATCTTTCACCTTATACGTCAGCTGATCGAGCTTGAGATTTTCGTCACGTTTCGATCGAAATTGCTGCTTCGGTAGCAATATGGCCTTATAGAAAAACCGGAAAACCAGATGCATGGAACTTGGTTGCCTATTTACGCGTGTAAGTGCTTCGGAGCGTGCCCTGCCGGTCATAAATCCGCACCTAATTGAAAGATTGATCTGCCTGGCGGAACTAAAAGTGGTCGCGAACCAAGCACAGTCGAGGATACGCTATCTTATGTACCCAGAGAAACTCGCTCAGACCTCGTTAGATGGAGAAACGAACAGGACGAACGACACAGGAAAAGCAAACGTAATGGATAAGAAGAACGAGGGATGCTGCAGAAGATAAGGTCTGCCTTGAGCTCTCTTTCTAGAATCTAGGGTGGCACTAAAAGAGCTCGGAATCAATTTGGGGAGGTCGTCCTGGATAAGGGAATGGCGCAATCGATTTTTGCCCTCCCCGAAAATCACCTCCTCCTAGGAAATTGAATCCTCGTCACGAAAAGGCAAAGCAACGCTGATATGGGCCATCCAAATAGCATTAGGCTGCACACACCCTTAGATACCTTCCAACAACTCACATTTGAAATACATCAGATCCTATACATTTATTTTATTCCCGAAAGCTTCTTTATCAAAATCACAATTTATGTCTTTGGGGTTGTTCAAAAACTGCGTCACGCTACTGTAAAGGCTTTTTCCAAGCCTACTTCACTACAGATCATCACACACAGCTTGAATCCTCCAAATTGATGGCACGTGTACATCCCCCCCCCCCCCTTAGGGTCGACTTTTTCCTTATTCCCTTTATTTTAGGATATAGGATTTTAATAAGACTAGCGATTGTTTAAAAATACTTTCGTAAGTGGTAATGTTTTTCTGCTTGTGCAGCTTGTCAAAATGTGAAACGAGGCAAGACTCGAGCAGGAGAAATCGCTCTGTTTCTTTTAGTGTCAGTAACTTTCTTTTCATGTTACATATCCTGGCAGGAATTTTCTCCGTTTGGTTGTCCTCGGTACCGAAAAAAAATGGTTCGTACAATAGGTTCTATATAGATCGCAAGAGTGAGACCCGTTTGTGAACTTGAGTCTTATTACTCTCCGCTGGTAATATTCTAGGTACATTGTATCCACCTATGTTTACAGCGTGTAGCTCTTATCGGTAAAACGTTTTCTATTTGCATTCTTCATAGCTTTTCTTAGCACTCTAATTAAGTTGCTCAGAAAAGTTGCACAAAACCGACATTTATATAATCCAGGTTTAATTTCTTGCCTCTGAAAGAAATGATTTATCTATCCAATTAGTTTAACTCGAATTTAAAGAGGATTTAAAACTTTCGTACAATTATTGCTATAGTTGAGCCTAATAAGGAGCCATTCAAAAACTACGTCACATTTCCAGTGATATTATTTTGCAAGTAAAACATCTAAATACAGACTTGACACTTTTTTCACTACTCCTCTCTTTCTCCCAAATGCGAACCGAATTAATCGAACCCAATTAGAAAATACAATCCTTTTTCATTGAAGAAGTTAATTATTTTCAATTAAGAAGTTTATTTATATATTTTTGGTTCAGAATTCGTCCCTTTTGGTTAAAAATATTTGGTTGAACATTGAACTAGTTTGTTGAGAGTTAATTTTCTTCACTGAAAAATATATTTTTGGCTGAACATTAAGCGATTTTAGTTATAAATTCAATTATTACATTTTTAATTGAAAATTCGTCTTTTTTCTTTAAAAGACAAATTTTTTTGTTAAAAATTCATTGTCTTTATTTTGAGATTAAATTATTTTGTTGAAAATTTGTGGTTTCTTTCTGTTTGAAAATGAATTATTTTTCATGATTTATTTTTATTGAATTTATTTTATTAATTTTTAGTTGAAAATTCAACTATTCAATTTTTCATTGAGAATGCATATTTTTAGTTAAAAATTCAACTACTGGGCTTAAATTTAAAATAAACTGTTAAACATTAATTTCATTGATTGAAGATTGAAAATTCGTTGGCTGAAAATTTATGAAATGCGTAGTAAATTCGTTTTTTTTTTTTTTTTTTTTTTTGTAGAAAATTAATTCTCTTAATTGAAAACCCGACTACTTAGTTGAAATTTGAACTAGTTTGTTAAAAATTGATTTTATTACTTGAAACTCCATTTCTTTGGTGGATAATTTAAATATTTGGTTGAAAATTAGTTTTTCGGTTGAAATTAAATTTTTTGCTGAAAATAAATGTCTGAAACTAGAAATTTAATTAATACATTTTTGGTTGAAAATAAATAAGAATCATTTTAATAATTTTAATAATTTTAACAAGAATAAAAAATGAATCATCTCTTTGACCTTAAAATTAACTTTCTTTTTTCCTATAAATTCCTCTTTTTTGGTTGAAAATGCTTTTCTTTTGGTAAAATACTTAACTATTTGGCTGAAAATTCATTTTTCGGGAAGAAAATTCTACTGTTTTGTAGAGAATTCGCCTTCTCGGCTTGAAAATCCCACAATTTGGTTCACATTTTTTTCTCATGAATGAAAAATCTGTCTTGATTAAAAATTGGTTCAAAATGCAACTGTTTCTGTTTAAAGTTTAATCTTTTTTATAATTGATGTTAGTTGTTTTTCTCTATATGGTCTTTAATCAATATTTTTAAAAAATTGATTGTTTATTTTTATATTGTGAAACAAATTTTCTCTGGCTCCGCTGGGATTCGAACCCAGGTCTTCAGATTGGCAGCATGGATCTCTATTAATATTTGTTGTTAAAGAGTTTGACCCATTGGTTGAAAATTCATCTTTGTAGTTCGAAAATTCAGTTATTTATTTCAAAATTCTACTATTTTTTCGAAAAATCTCTCCTTTCCTTTGAAAATTCATCCACTTGGTGGAAAATTCCACTTTTTTGTTGAGAATTCCTCTATTTTGCTTGGAAGCTTAACTATTTGGTTGTGAATTATACTGTTTGATTTTAAATTATTTTTTATTATTGTTTTACTTGCATTTATCAAATGAAATGGAAGAAAAAAATGATCTAAAACGGGGGTGGGGGTGATCGTAATTGTCACGTCACCTTGAGGATTTGAAGCTTTTTGTGACGATCTTTGACGAAGAAGGGGATGGGTGGAAATAGATTTTAAAATAGCGTGACGTGGTTTCTGAACGCTCCCTAAACATCAAGCGCCCGCGCAAATGCATATTAATTGAAGTCTCATGAATATTTGGAAGATTGAGTTACATGAGTTTCTACTCCAAGCTTTAATGTATGCACTCGACCAATTAAAGTTTATCAAGTTTTTTTCCTCTTTAGAGTACAGTGACTTTTCTTGTATGTAATCAAAACTCTTCCCTCGAAATCTCCCATAATTAGATTGTAAATCAGAGTATGGTGATTAATCCTGAAAATGCCAGCTACCATGATTATTCGCTTTCAATATCGAAAAAAGTATCTTAACGAGCTTGTAAGAGGTGCCTCGGAGTTATTAACGAGCCGATCGGTTTAGCGATAATAACCTGCATCAGTCCATACACATGTGCAACGTACTGTATCGAAGATCGCAACCTTGCCTTCGTCGACAGTGGTTTTTCTGGCAGCCACTTCCGAAGCAACAAACAAGAAACCCGTCAACAACGAAGATGCTACAGAGTAAAAACTGGAGAATTACTGGGAACAGATTTTCGAGTTTCATGGGAATCGCAATAAAAACTTCAAATGTTTGAAAAAGAAACAATTTCGAAATCGCGGCCTTCAGAATCTGATTTGCGGTTTCAAAGGAACCAAATTCTTGGATACGAAAGGACGAGTGGAACCTTCTTTAGTAGGACAAGACTTATTCCGAGGATAATTAAAATTTTATAGGAAAGAATCACAGAAAAAACTGGGGGTATCTTTTCAAACGACACCAATAGAAGCCTTTGGAGCCTCTTAAGACTTAAGGGTTCCTTTGGAGAACAATTTAACAGAAAAAAATGAATGCGCATTCACAAACCAACAGGTTGCAAATTCTATTTATCAAGTCATTATATTTATAACGATTGCGATAATAACTAGAATTATTCTCTCAATTGAATTATGTCCATGTATGCTACTTAGTAGGCGAAGAATAGGTTCTTTAGAAAAAGTCTCCCTTAAAATTGGGTTCCTTTACAGGTCCAACTGGAGGCTCCTTTAGAACAAATTCATTGTTCCTTTTCAGTTAGAGGGGTTTCTTCTTGTTGCAGCTCTTCAGGAGCCAGTAATTGGTTCTAATAGAAACTCCAGTTTTTTTTTGTAATTCGAAATTAGAGAAATTTTTTATTTCAATTTGAGAACATTTAGAATTGTACAATGTTGAATTAAAAGCTTTGGAATTATCATTTGTTGGTAAAAGATTCAAGTTTCAACATTTTTAATCGAGTATGAATTTCGAGTCCTATTTTCTGTTGTTATCCATCAAATATTAACTACTCAATATTGAATTATTTAATTTTTAATTGCGTACTCATAAAATACGAAAAATTCCCACCGGCGGAGCAAATTTGTAAAATTTCAGTTCTAATGTTAGCTTAAGTTAATTACGTAGATTAATATCCAAAAGTTGTCAAAATTTTTCTGCAAAGTGTATTATTTTATAAAGCGCATGCAGGCATTTAACTTTTTTTCTTATTCTAATTTGTTTTTTCTACATTAAGCTTCTCTCCAAAACACAAAAATTCGCGTTTTTTAACAAAAAAGACAAAAAATACGACAACAGTCAAAAGAATGAAATCATTTATTTTAAAATGACCTAAAAAGGAGTCTTTTGACGCTTACATCTCGTTTATTAAAAAAAAAATGTAAACTCAAAATGTGAATAATACAGGATAAAATTATTTTGAAACATTTATTTCATTCTATGGTTGATATAAGATATGTTCGTAAACAAATAATGAAAAATAAAAACAATTGTGGACAAATTATGTATTTAAGTTAAAAATTTGTTTTTAATTATCGTCAAAAATAGACTTTCAGATAAAAAATCGAAGTAAAATTTTTTTGTATTACAGCATGGCAATAATTATTTTAAAAAATACTATTTTAACCGTTTTTTTTT
>CAKNXH010002408.1:407570-448918 GCA_932178445.1 Andricus quercusramuli
TTTTTTTTTAAATATTTTATTACATGTCAAAAAAAGTATCCGGAGACTTGTTTTTAGACCTCTAAAGTAAAAATTGAGAATAGAAAGCTGCTAGGGTTTTTGAATAAATTAATTCAGACAGATCGCCACTATTTTGTTTATTTTGATGTTTAGAAAGAATTTTTAGCCGGATTCAAAAAGAAACCTAATAGTTCTATAAAATGCAAGAGGAAAAAATTAAATTGGTGTTTAAGTTCGAATAATAAAAAAAAAAATTTCCTATTCAATAGCTAAAATTCGCCTCGCAAGGATTTTAATTCAATTTGTAAATAAAATTGTACTTTTTCACTTAAAAAAGGTATAAAAACTGACAAATTTGCAAAATAGGTGAAGAAGGTGACCAATTTCCAATCTATGTGAAATAAGTGACAAATATTGCAAAATAGATAAAAAAAAAGGTGAATTATTTTTTATGTATGATGATACCCAATTTGTTATTATTACGACCATCCTAAAAAAAATGAGAAAATTTCAAGAATTTTTCAATTTCTTTAGCGAACAAAAAAAAGGAAAATTTTACAGATTTTTTTGACTTCAGGAGCTATGGAAAAAAATTATTTTATACTAAAGTCGTTATAATTATTGGAACCCGTGCAGAAATTTCGCCGTGGCCCCGACCGGGCCCAGACTCGTTCATATCGGGCCCTGATGGGGAAATCGAGTCAGGGCCAGACTCATCATGAAACACGTGGCCGCCTTGGAGCCATGTCTATGGGCCCGATTAAACGTCCGATCTGTCCCCGGTCTGGCCCCTATTAATTACCCGAGTCTAGCCACATTATTTACTTTTTTATAAGGAATTAAAACCCTTCAAAATAATTATAACACAATATTAAATGAAAAGCCAACTTAATAGTATTGAGCTTTATTTTGAATACACCTTAAAAATAATGAAAAATGGTTATTTGGACCTCTGCTTCTGAATAGGGGCCGTACTTAAATTACGTAACGGATTATAGGCCCTCATTGAGACCCCCTCCCCCGTCCTGTAACAAACTGTAACAAAATATTTCTACCCCCCCCCCCCTACCTAAATTTTACTTTCCGAGAATGTTTTACTATAGTTATTGCTATTAGAATTAGGCAGGGGGCTCGAGAACTTCATTTACAAAATTCCCTTATTTTTCCTTATCTAATTTTTCATTTTTCTTGATCATTAATATTCAAATACCAGAATTTTAATCTTGAAATACTTTCAACATAGAATCTTTTATAAACGGAATAAAACAGTATTTCAGATACAAATTGAAATTTATTAATTTATTTTAAACAGAAAAATATCTTTTCTGCCATAAAAATTTTCAACAAAATACTTGAATTTTCAACAAAATAATGAAATTTTTAACCTAAGAGATGAATTTTCAACTAAAAATATAACTCTTAAAAAAATGATTTTTTAAAAAAGTGATTCAACCAAATTTTTTAAATAAAATAGTTGAATACTCAAGCAAACAAGAATAGTTTTTAACCAAAAAATTGTATTTTCATAAAAAAAAAAAGAAATTTCCAGTTGACTTTTCAAGATCAAAATATTAATTTTTTAACAAAAAATAAGTTTCTACGAAAAAAATTGAATTTTCCATCCAAAAAGACAAAATTTTCAACCAAAAGGGATGAATTTTCAACGGAATAGTTTTATTTTCAAACGAACAGTTGCATTTTTATACAAAAAAGATGAAATTTCTCTTAAAACAGATGAATTTTTGATTAAAACAAAAAAAAGTTGAATTTTCATCCAGAAAAGCTTTCAGTTCATTTTTTAACACCAAAATATGAATTTTAAAGAAAAAGAAAATTTGCTACAAAAAAATTACATTTTCAACAAAACAACACAATTTTCAACCAAAATGTATGACTTTTTAATGAAATTTTAGAATTTTAAAACTATGAAAATTCTACTAAAACAGGTGAATATTTCAATCAAGAAGACAAATTTTCAAAAAAAGAATTGAATTTTCATTCGAAAGGATTTCAATAGACTTTTCTACAGAAGAATACAAATTTTAAACAAAAAGTAAATTTTCTAAGAAATATTTGAATTTTTAACAAAACGACAGAATTTTAAACCAAGAGTATGACTTTAACAAAATAGTTTTATTTTCAACCAAACAGTTGCATTTTTATCCAAGAAAGATGAAATTTCTCTTAAAACAGATTAATTATTAATTGAAAAAAAGATTTTTTTTAATAGTTGAATTTTCATCCAGAAAAGATTTCAGTTTTCTTCTCAACACCAAAATATTAAATTTAACCACAGAGTAAATTTTCTACAAAATAGTTAAATTTTCAACGAAACAGCAGAATTTTTAAGCAAAAAGTATGACTTCAACAAAATTGTTGAATTTCAAACCAAACAGTTGCATTGTTATCCAAAAAAGATGTAATTTCTGCTAAAGCAGGTGAATTTTTAAATCAGAAAAACAAGTTTTCAAAAACAGTTGAATTTTTAACCCAAAAAGAAGAATTTTCCTACCGTAACAAATCGTAACAAAATGTCTAGACTCCCCTCCCCCCGTGAGCTGTTACGTAATTTAAGTACAGTTCCTTACCGTCCCAGTCTTTTGCATTTCAGAAGACGGTGCTTATGTGGGATAGCATTTCCTCTTCACGATTGACATCACCATTAATTTCATCCTCATAATCTCCATCAACATCAACATCTGAAACTGTTTTGCATTATTAGTACAATCTGATCTCAAAATTACATTTCCACATTTTAATCCACAAATATTACCCCTTATGCCGCCACTGGAGCGATAATATGCATAACTTCAAAAGTAGAATTCAAAATATAACCTCAAAATTGCAACTACATGTTTTACAAAAAAGCGCTACCGAGCGAGGAAATATCCAATAATAATTTTTTTGACTAAAATGAGGAAATCGAATATTTAGGTTCAAACTTGTATCCATTACAATACAATTAAATATGCCATAAAATTTAATAATACCATAAAAAAATGGAATACCATAAAAGACTTACCTTCGTTGCTTTCTTTTTCATCGCGTAAATATTATTTTTGGCATTATAATTTATATATTATAAAGTATATATTATAATTTTGGCATTTATTATTAATGTGTTAAGAATATATTATACGGACGATCACTCCCAGCACATTTGCAACACAACACCATGAAGGAAAACAAAAATTAAGGTTATGTTCGCGGTTATATTACATCTAGCGCATATGGGTTAAAATGGCGCTGGGAAGAGGCTATATGACGTCACAGTACATGCCCGGTCTGGTGCGAGTCAGGGCCACAGAATTCTTCCTATCGGGACCAGATAGTACAAATCGGATCAGGCCCTAGTCGGTAATCGGTAATATATATGGCGATTTCTGCACGGGAAATAGTATTTCGTATCGAAAAAGTTACAAAAATTGAAAATTTATAAAAAAATAATATTATTATGAAAAAAACTGTTTCTTAAATTATTTAAGCAACTCATCTAAATCTGTAAGTTACAGATATAAATAAATTTCAAAAACAATTTTGGTTCAAACATATGAAAAATAAGATTTAAAAATTAAATATCGTAAACTTACTTTCATCCCTATATTAATTATATTATTACTTGAAAATGTATAATATATGCCTTTTATTATTAATTTAAAATATTTATATATATATTTATAATATATATTTATATTATTATATTATTTATATTTTTGATATGCATATTAATTATAATAAGCGGGATTCAGTACATGAATTACTTATAAATTTTTCATTTATGTAAACTTTTCCTTACCAAATAAAATTTTAATAATCAATCAAAATAATTTTAGTTTAAGATAATTTTTTCTTTCAAAAACTGATACGCTCGAGTATTATTTTGTAAGTAGTCGTCCATGATTCATGAATTCAAGATGATTTGTAGTATATGGCAGTTGCTCCTGAAGAAAAAAATAATTTGGAATATTGCCCACTTTTCACATTTCACGTTAAATAAATAAATACAAACCAAATGCAATAGATGAAGAAAAAATAGTTGATTTGATATTACGTCTAATAAAGATAATTTTTGATATGCGAGGATAATAATAATTTAACATGAATTCTTTTGGTACTTTTAATTGTCAGTCTTTTATCTAAATGATGCATCTAATTATGTACACCTTCAAGCGTACATTGTAATTATATGTTTATTCCTCTAAATTATTTCTAAAATAGCATAAAAACTGCTATGTTTTAGCTAAAAATGTTATAATATGATATATGCTCTCAACTTTAACCATATTTTTCATTATTAATATTAAGAAAGCTCATATATAAACTACTGTGGAATCGGCCCCAAGTGAAGACTCTCCCAGTCCACTTAAATCTATAATTTGCAAATTGATAAATATGAAAGCGATGACATTATTTTGTTATTGATCGTACGATAAAGATTGCGTGCAGAATTCTTAAAGAATTGCATGGTGTGCTAAACATAAATAATGGTCACGTGTGGGCTGAGAGCAACTTGCTGTTATCCATGCGAGTCGACTATTGGCGAAACGATATAGCAACTTAATAACGTGCACTGAAAGCTGATGAAAAATGTAATTAATGATCATGTTAATATCAAAAGCTTTATTCACGTAATCGACAGCCTCATATAAGCGAATGATTGATAAAAACGATGTTTCGATTTAACTGTCAAGATTATCTGTAATTAAAACGAAATATTAATTAGTCAAATTTATATTTATACTTATGAATTGTGGTAATTGTTATTATGTGCACTTATAATCTCATATCGTATACAAAATTATACTATCTACATATTCGTATATGTATATTTAAACAAGTTCATGTATTGATATTCCTGGATATTGATATTGCGATCGGTAAATTTTGATTCATTATACGAAGGAATGCATCGAGTGTTATAAAAACAAAAAATAATAAGTGAATATAAAATTCCTAATTAAGAAATATGATGAAGAAATTTTGCTTTCGTGCTCAATTGGAGGTTATCTTGAAGAACTTTGCTCACTGAAGCAGCGCAAGCGCTTTGTCGGCATCGGCGCCCGACGGCCGCCTTTTCGTCAAGATTCATTGCACTCGACGCTAAAAATATCGTTCCAGCTTTTTATATTCTCAATTTATAATATTAATGTTATTTATGAAGCTGTCTTCTATGCACTTGTGAATAAAGTTTAAAAGAGATTAAATTTGAACGCACAAGATTAAAAATAGACATGTTCACATCTTATACAAGCCTCGCATTTGACACGAATGCTAAATTACAGTTGTGGAAAAAACTTCTCATATTTACGACAGGAGACGTTTGAAAAACGCTTTCATTTGAGAATATTTTTCAATCTGAATCTGCAGACTAGTACTGCAATTGAAGAAAAAAAGCCTTCTGGATAGAAAATTATGTATAATTAAAAGAGTGTTTAAGTTGTTGACGTGCAATAACTCTATTTATCTCTTGTAAATCGACATACCCGTGGCAGTAGGGAGACTAAGAGCATCATATTATTTATATATTGATCATTGTGCCGATGCATCACACGCTAAACGAACATCCGCTATATTTAATTGTAACTTGTGAATATTTATACATTGTTCGGAACCTTTAATGTTGTACACGTGCGAGTAATTGATTCTACGGTATGAACACAAAGTGTCTGCATCCGCCGGAACTGTTTACTCAAAATTACCGATGATTTGAAAAAACCAACATAATGGAATTATTGAAGATGGTGTATATATAATGAAATTATACTGAGCACAAAGTTACTAAAGTATGATAGTCATAATTTTGTATTGACCCCTGTATCTTTCTTTGATATACTATAGAACGCAACTCCTATCTAATGGTCGAACTCATACTTTATGCTACAAAACAAATGAGATATAAAGAATAATACAAAACTGGACACTATTTATGCCCATGCATCATCCGAAATTGGGTGCGCCACGTGTGCGCGAACCTTAAATCTCTTTGTCGCATGCGTGAGCTCCGACTGTCTCGCCATTACCACATCGAAAAAGGGCACAAGTGCAAAAACCAAGGCGGAAACTAACGAACCGACGAGGTATCTCGCATCCACCAGAATTGCCCCTTAACTCGGCAAAAAACTAGAAAAACAATCTCGCATCCACCGACAAGTCCTCCTTCAACCATCGCATCTCTTTCCACCAACAACACACCACCACAAGCACGCACATACGTCCGCGCATCAAGGCGCACATGTGCCCCAGCATTAAGATGGCTACAGACCTCTCGCGACTAAAATACATTTTTGCCCGTGAAGTTCAAAACCGAAATACAGGTACATACCCTTAGAAGATCCAAGAACAAAGGAGCTTCTCCCGGGACGCGAAAGGGGCCCATTTTCTTTCGAAAAACCGAGAAAAATGGTAAAATTCGACCGAAAGAGGCTTACCGCTTCGGAACGGCGGCCATATTAGTTAGTTGCCCCACCTTAAAACGCGACTGCGCTGGTCGCGCCACTGCTGTCCGTTGCAGGCATCGACCGGTTTCTCTTTTCTTTCCCGACGGCTCCCATCTGAGTTGCCCAGGGCGCCATATTGCATGCTCAGTCCGGCTTGCGCGCGACGCCCAGCGCCGCCTGCGATGAACCTCCTCCGATCGCCTACGAAGTAGACCGCGAAGACGTCCACCAGGTCGGAAAAAAACCCGGTTGGTAGTGCGTGACCCTTAAAATCGAAACGAGACGGTCGCCGAGCTACGAGGACACCCGCGGTTTTGCGACGGTGTAGGTTCCCGTGGTGGAGTGCGGTAGTGGCGGCCATGATGGCTCTGGTGAGACTAGTCTCTGGGTCTTGGATTCCGACCCGAACCTTGTGCAGCACCGTAAACCCATCAACGCGATCCGCGTACACCTACGCGCACGGTAGAGTCGATCCCACTCCCCCGCACTTCACCGCAACCCCCGTCACAAACACATACCTTGGAGCACCTGCACGTGTAGCTCGGTATTCGAACTTTTGTATTTGCTTGTCTGATGTTGTCTCTGTCTTTCTTATTGGAATCCTCTTTAGGCCTAGGTGTCTCTTTTTTTGGAGGAAAAAATTTTGATGAAGTAGGATCATTCTGGTGCGGATTATTTGGTCGAGCATGGAATTGTTCCTCTTGTAAGGATTGTAATTGTTGAGAAAATTGTAAGCTAAGTAATTGTTGTAAATTGTGTGATTGTATTGGTAGCTATTGTAAGACTGTATGATGCAAGAATATGGTCAATAGAGCAATTTTTGTAAGTAATGCAACAATTGTTACAGAGTATGCAAGAATTCGCGTAGCCGAAACAATATTTTTAGAAAATACATCAACTATTATTGCCAGTGCAGCATATTTGGAATGAATATAACAACAGTTTAATGGGTGCTGCAATTGTTTTAAATACAATTTTGCTATAATGATGCATATCTTTAACAGCTAATAATATAAGGATGGATATTAACTTGTTGCGGTTATAAAAACTGTTGATGATATAAGACTTTTAATAAGATATGCAGCAATTGCTGTAAAATATTACAATAGTTCTATAGCTATAAAAGTTTTTATTACCGATGTAACAATAATTGTCATCAACTAAATCACACGTTTAGCCATGTAAATTATTTCAATAATTATTGTATCAGATGCTTTAAAAACAATTGGTGCAAATGAAGCAATATTTGCCGCATATGTGATTATGCAAATATTGTAGCTGATGCAGCAGTTTCTGCACAGGCAATGAGTGTAAGCAATGCAACAATATTTTAAATTAGTGAACATATTTATAATGACAAGGTTTCTCCTAAAAAATATTGTTGCGTATACAACAATATTTTTATCAAATTGTTCTATCGGATGCTGTACCATTTGCAGCCAATATGACAATTATTATCACTGATGCATCAATTGTTCCAGTAAATATATAAATGTGTAACAAGATTTGCAGTTCAACAAACCGTGAGGGATACAAAAGCAATTTAACCGGAAGAACATTGTGTTTATCTTACATTATAAAAATAGTGTTCATCATAATGTAACAATATATATTTACTGAAACTTCGGAAGAAAAATATCTGGTTAGGGAAACAACAGTCCTTTTATTATAATCAATAGAAGAGTTTTTGAGACTAATAACACTATTTACGAAAAGCAATCTGTTCCCAGAAACGCAACAATTCTACTGTATCTAAAAATGGATCAAAAAATGATTGCAACAATTTCTCTACCCAATGCATCAACTGATGCTAATATTCCTGTAGTGTTTACAATTATACTTTTTACTCTTACAGCAAGGATTATAATTTTTTGAAAAATTCAATATTGCTAAAAATATTCGATACATCTTCGCTGTAGTCAGCAAAGTATAATATTGCAACCAATGATTTTTATGAAATGCAACAAAAATTTTAATTACTTCAAGTGCGAATTTGCTGGAACAAGAGAAACAAAAAGGAACATTGATGAAGATTAAAGGGTGTAAATTTTTGTACGATGAGTTGAGGAAAGGATGTGTGAAATTCTTTGGTTGATTTATGTTTTGCAAATGTTTGTTGCAGAATAGGCTTATAATTGCATCCGAAGAAATATTTACTGTAGCAAGTGGAGATTTATTACGTTGGGTGTAAGCGCCGTCAGGCAAGGAGACATTTTTTGCAGTCGTGAAGTTCTTCAAATATTTAATTCAGTCAACACTCATGCCTATATATTCTAGAAATTTTAGTGGAAAAAATTATATGGGTAATTGGGTTCTGTTCTGAAAGATCATCAACTATTGATTAGGCTTTCATTTATTTTGGTATGGTACAAAACTATTTACAATAATGACACATACAATTTACGAAAGCTTAAAACTGATGCATGAAATAGGACCGAACAGAAGGACTATGTTCAACCATCTGAAAAGATATGATGTGGAAACACAGCTATAAAATTGAAATGTCCTCTATATCAGAAACTTCAATAATTCTTTAACATTTCACTATTCCTGAAGTCGTATCCATCCTACCAAAAACCTCAAAAAAAGCTATCATACAATAAAATAAAAAGACCGAATGATTTATCCATTCAAGGCAAACATTCTTGACCTATCTCCAACTTTTCCTCTAAGAGACCAATAAAACCCATTTGCCAAACATTGACCAATTATAAAATTCCTTCCTCAGATCTGCTTTGGCAAGATTTACACAGGAATCGAGTTTTAATCAACGACGACTATATTAACCACATAAACAAAATGGACCTTGACTTGCAAATTTCTCAGCGAATGAAGTCACCGGGCATGAAACACGAAATGCACCGATCATTTTAAGATTTGGCTCTAGGTCCGTCGTCTCTTAAACGGGTCTTAATAAAGGATCGGTGCGCGGAGCGATACGCAAGAGCTTAGGCTGGTCCAATGGACATAAATATCAGCGAACCGCGCTTGAGATACGTACCCTAAACCGTGAATTAATGGAACGCGAGATAAACGCTAAAAGCATTTTCGAAGAAATTTAGAAAGAGGCGACAACGACTAGAATCAAGAACTCGACTCAGAAGAGTCCTAGGACTTCTTTTTCTCTCCTTCGGGCAAGTCGCACAGATAAATGGCATGGCGACCTGGGTTCTTCCTCCAGCGAGTCCTTTGCATTTTACAGGGTCCGAGATTCGCAAAGAGGACGCGAGTGTCACGTAAGATCTCCCCGAGAATCGATCCTGCGGTTCGAAAGCACGCGCGATAAATATTCTCTCCCCCTGATGTCGCTCCAAGGACTTTTCGCATAAGCGTTCCTTTCGCATTCTCATAAATATTGTAGCAACGACTTCATTCTCCAGCGCCTTTCCGTACACTTTTCTTGTACGAACATATCAGCTCAGCGCGAAGGAATCGCTCAAGACGGGAATCGAATTTAAATGGTTTTATGGGGCTGTTGAAAAAACTGCATCACACTTCCAGAGGGTGGGGGCAGGTTTTCATGTAGATGTTTGACGTAGGAAGCACAAACAGTGAAAATTAGTTATATTTTTTTACATTCAGAATATGATTTAGTTGAATAAATAACATTTTCGGTTGGGTCAACCATACAGAATATCTTTTTTGCTAAAAATGCAACTGTTTCAGTAAAAATTATATTTTTTGGTGGAGCATTCAACTGTTATATTAAATTTTTTTTTTTAATTGAAAATTCATCTTTTTTATTTGAAAATTGGACGCTATCTAAAAAATTCGTCTCTTTGTCTTGAACATCCAACTTTTTCTTTTTAAAATGCAACTGTTTGATTGTGATTGATTTTGAATCTTTTTTTTTTAATCCAACTATCTTGTTGAATACTTCCAAAAATCTATCCGTATGGACATTACGATATGATCAGATCACTCATCGACTACAAATGCGTCACAAATAGTCGCTTAAGGTTTCAGAAAAGTCAAGGACTCTTTTTTTATTTAAGGAGTGTTTATTTTTAAATTAGACGTGTATGAATTTATTCTTTTCCGGTAGTTTAACACCATTTAATTTTTTTACGAAAATATATTCAAGAGGATTTTGGAATATATTTTGGAATTAGTATACAGTTTAAGGAAAATTGTTTTTGATTGATCCTTGATATTTACTATCTTATATGTCTTCATTTAAATGTTAGGATTATTTATAGTCTCCCTGAATGATTTCTTGAAAAAAAGGCAAAAAATGTACACCTGAGTGAAACATTCTGTTGACAGGCCACAAGTCTTGCAACTTTTGTCCTCGCTGGCTATAAATCTAGGGCGAGGCAGGACGACATTATCGAACGATTCCGTCACTGTCAAACGAAAGAAGATCGCCATTTACATGAATCACGTACAACACGTCTATATTTGTGTCCACACTAATCCATGGATTAACAGAAAATGCATTACGAGAATCATCAAAGAACCGTTTCATCGTTATTATTATTTTTTTTTTATTTGACCCAATGAGTCTGAATAATTATTTGAATTTATCTGAAAGAAAATAAATTTTAAATTAATCGAAGATTGGCTATGCAAGCATCTTGCTAGCTCAAAGTATTACTTTAATTTAAAGTCAGTCTAAAAAAACTAATAACAAAAGTAATCCGTGAATTGTAGACGAGTGTAATTTTGAGATTCTCAACTTCCACATCCATTTTTTCGAACCTGGATAACTTTTCTTCATTTATTGGCCTCAATTCAGTAATACATGAGCTCGAGAGTGGATGTTTGTTCACTTTTTAAATTATGATTTCGATTTTACAGAATATTTTATAGCTCTTGTGAAAAATTCCCATTTTGTTGGTTGTCCAGTTCTGTAGTACCACCATTGAATTCAAGTACAATGCAAGATCAATTGAATTTCTATTCTACTAAATTATTTATTGTATAAGCTCTTTTGTAATTTCCTCAATTCCAGCACAATTGGTCTATTTTTTAAAACTTACAAACTGACTAATGTTTCATTATAAAACGTCTCATTTTCTCTATTCAGTTTCTCTTTCCGAAATGAATAACCCAAGGAAATTAATCTCATTCATTTCGCCTAGTGTGGTTTTCACACCAGCGAGCGTACGTGGCGTACGTAGATTAAAATCGCGTTAAGCGTTTATCAAGCTAAGCGACAGTAGAGCAGCGCTGGTATTATCCAAAACAAACCCGCGCCCGAGTTTCCGCGACTTGAATCCCCTGGTTGATCCGGTTGACTTCCTGCCTCCAACTTTCCTAATCCCGGGATCCTACATCTACTCCCAACTCGTGTTGGATCATTCTCAGCTAAGATCCCAGATCTAAAATTCGTTTAAAGGATGTACAAGGTCTGTCCGGAAAGTATCCGACCTTGTGGTTTACCAGAAGTTAGAGGTATGTCTTTTCAGTGGCGATGATATCCCCTTCAGAGTAATTCCCTTTGGTAACCACAAGCTCCTTCCAGCGATCCTCCCACTTTCGGAAGCACTCTTTAAAGTCATATTTTGGAATAGCGAACAGCTGCTTCCATGCATTCTGCTTATTTTCCACTATGTCTTGAAATCGTTTTCCTTTTAGAGAATAATTCAATTTAGGAAACAGCCAGGAATCACAGGGAACCAGGTCAGGACTGTATGGGGGCGGCCGAAGTTGTGTAAGGGCGTGTTTCGCCAGAAATTGCTGAATAAACTGCGATGAATGAGCACGTGCGCTGTCATGGCGGTAAAGAACACAGACACCACTTTTCTAAAAATCAGGTTTAAACTCTCCGAAATAATAGTTAAATAAACAATTTCAAGCTGTGTGGTATATGTTCTAAAGCACCCTTGGATTTATTCTTCAAAATTCGCAGCAATTAATATTGGGTCAATTTTTGTCGATTTTATCAATTATTTTTAAAAATGCTCAATTTTGAAGTGGACTGTACGTAGTGCAGATCCTTGAACTATTTCGAGGCCAAAGTAAATTAGTAATTTAGAAGTCGGTCAATAAATGCCTCCCGCTGGAGAACACCACTAATATGTCTGAAAGCTCTAATTAAAAATAGTTCACTATTATTATTTTAAAAATAAAGAATGCTTGTTTAATCTTTAAATGTCATTTATGATTGTTTAATAATTAACACTTTTTAACAGAGAATGTTTTATAAACGGAATAAAACAATTTCAGATTAGAATAAAAAAATACAAAATTGATATATTTTAACCAAAAAGGGCGACTTTTCTAACATAAAACATGAATTTTCAATCCAAAGGGATGAATTTTCAACGGAATTTTCGACAAAATAATTTAATTTTCGAAAAAAGTAGTATTTTCAACCAAATCGTTAAATTTTCAAACAAAATGCTCAAACTGTAAACAAAATCAGTTGCATTTTCAACCGAATAATTTAATTTTTAACCAAATAGTTGAATTTTCAACCTAATAGTTGAATTTTTAATCATAGAAGTTGAATTTTTAACACAATAATCAAATTTTCAACAAAATAGTTGAATTTTCAATCAAATATGTGTTTTTTTCAACATGGAAAGATAAATTTTCAAGAAAAAACATGATAGTTTTATTCTTAACAAAATTGAAGAAAATTAATTTTCAACAAAAAGTAAAGGATTTTTTCAACAAAATAGTAAAATTTTCAAATAAAGAGATGAATTTTACAGCAACAAAAAAAAACGAGTTTTCAAATAATAGAGATTTTTCAGATGAGAAAGAAGAAAAAATTATCCAAATTCTTGAACTTTTAAGCCAAAAGACGAATTTTTTCTAAAATGGTAGAATTTTCAACTGGGAACTATTTTTATTTTAATTTGAACCAATACATTTTGAATTTTTTATAAAAAATAGTTTATTCCAACCAAAAAATATGAATTTTCAACAAAAAGTTAATTTGGAAACAACAGATGAATTCTCAATAGAAAGGGATGACTTTTTAACAAAATTGTTGAATTTTCAAAGAATTATTGAAAATTTCAACTAAAAATATATTCGTCAGAAGGAAGCAAATCCAAAACATAGAAACACATGACAAATGAATTACTGATAAAAATATTATATCAGGGTGGCGGCAAAACTTCATTCTCAAAACTTCCTAATTTTTCCCTTATCAATTTTTCATTTTTCCTGACCATTATTATTCAAAAATCAGAATCCTAATCTTATAACATTTTTGGCATAGAATCTTTTACAAACGGAATAAAACAATTTCCAATGAGAATTTTTTCTAATTTATTATGCCCGACAGTTTTTTAAAGAGTCTATTACAGAAAGTCGCAGAATTTTGCAAAAAACTTTCAAAATCCCTGACTTTTCCCTGACTTACCCTGAGCAATAAAATTTCCTGCCCTTTCCCTGACTTCAGGTTTTCCCTGACCTACGACCCCCTCTTTGATCACAAATAAACATTATGATTGGAATCCAATCCGGCTCGAAGGACCAAAACAAATCTAGCTCAAGATTCCAGATTCCCGTAAATTTGATCTCGTCTTCTGAAACTATACTCTTGCATTTTCACCGCAAACGGGGCCCGGTGGATAGTTTCGCGGCGGAGGCTAATTTACGGGAAGTCGGGCAATAAACATCGCGCCTCCGTTGGAGAATACCACCAATACGTGTGTCTGTTTATGTGTGTGTGTTTCCAACATAAAGCGAGATAGAGAAATATAGAGAAAGAGAAAGACTACTTTCTCTCTCAACAGAACTCTCTAAGCAAGAGAAAGATGCAGAGTTGGAAACACTGTGGGGGTGAAGGGGGTGGACGACAAAGTGCGTTCGTGTGTACAAACGGGAAGCATACGCACGTAGGGCGCAACAGTAGCCGTAGCGCCGGTTAATTAGGGTTTAAGTTTATGAGGTGCAGGCGCGCCCACCCCACACCCCCGCCCGCAACCCCGTCGAGCGTCCTCTGGCCTTTCCCCCACCCCAAATCCCATCCCCCACAAAGCCCCCCTAACCCCTTTCTCGCTAGCAAGCCAACAACCGTCGAGCTTTATGCTGTATACACTCCAGGGTATCAAGCTTCACACGCGAGTAATAATAAATGCTGAACCGTTCGCGGACTCGCGAGTTTATCGCAGTGACCGCCAATTTACGACGGTCCGAAACGGAAGGAGGATGAAAATAATGCTTAGGTATGCGCTAATCGCGCGCGCCGCCTTTGATTCGTTAAGCGCGAGCTTGAGCTTGCAGAGACTCAGAAATGTTTTGGAGACATTGACCTCGGATTTAAATTGGCGATGCGAGGTTGGAATGCGCTGGAATTTAAGGGATTTTTTAGTTAGATTGTGTTTAATTTGAAGTTAATTTTTGTGGGAATTGCGGAAGAAAGTATAAAAATTCTTCCGAGGAATGTGTCGAGTTAAAGGTATGGAATATTTTCTTATAGAGGATTTCTACAAAATCATAATATCGATATTCCCTGACTTTTTCTGAATTTCCTTATTCTACTAGAAAATTGCAAGAAATTGTTTGCTTCTAAATTAATTTTAAAGACTTTTAGTTACAACAGCCATACAAAATTTTATAAGGAATCATCCATAAATTAAGTAAGACATACGTAGAATACATGAATTCTCAATCAAATAGTTGAGTTTCCAACTTAAAAAGAACAAATTTCAAACCAAAAGTGAAAAAATTAAATTTTCAGATGAAATATTTAATTTTTAATCAAGAAAACAGGAATTTTTAACAGAATGGTTCAATTTTCAACCAAAGTGATGAATCTTTGATACAAAAAAGAATGAATTCTCAACGTTGTTGAATTTTCAACCAAGAAAGATTTTTCAGTGATGGAAAAAAATTATTCAAAATTTTCAATTTTCAAACCGAAAAAAACGTGTTTTTAACAGAATAAATAAATTTTTAACCAATTAGTTCAGGTTTCAGCCAAGAAAGATTTTGCAGTCAATAAAGAAAAAAAATCTCATTTGGAATGCTTACTTTTTAAGTCAAAAAGTAGAATTTCCTACAAAACATTAAGTTGTTGAACTAAAAAATAAATTTATATTAAGAAAGTTAATATTCAACCGAAAAAGTTGAATTTTCTACGAAAATCAAAATTTTTTAAACCCAATTGTTTATCTAATGAAATTACTTTTCTACCAAATAGATGGGTTCTCAACAAAACATGTGGGTTTTCAACAAAATAGTTAAATTTTCAACTACAAAAGATACATTTTTAACTTAAAATAGAATAATTAAATTTTTAGTTCTTGACTGATTGATTTTCAACCAAAGAATTTTCAACCAAGAAGATTAAATTTCTACCAAAAGTCCAAAAATGACCAATTTTCAACCAAATAGTGGAATTTTCAATAAAAAGACGAATTTTTAACAAAAAAGTTCAATCCTCAACTAAAAAAGATAAATTTTCAATCAAACAGTTGCATTTTCAGCGAAAAAAATTAAATTTCTACGATAACAGATGAATTTTTAAACCAAAACCGACTATTTTTCCACAAATCAGTAAAGTTTATAGTTGAGACAGATTTTTCAGTCAATGAAGAAAAAAATGTCATTCGAAATGTTGAATTTTTCGTACCAAAAAGACGAATTTTCTACAAAACAGTTAACATTTTGAACCGAAAATAGGATTATTCAAGAATAAAATTAATTTTTAACCAAATAGTTGAATTTACAAAAATGATTCATGAAATCGAGGCGAATGTTTCCATTGTTAATTATAAAATAATTTTGGAAGAAAACGTAAGGTGAACTTTGGGAAGGAAAAATTTAAATAATATGATAAAAGCATTAATTTTGGACCAAATAAAATGTATTTTTAACAAAGTAGTTTAATTTTTGATCTAGCAGATGAATTTTCAACTAAAAAGGTAAGAAGATTACCTTTCTACCAAAAAAGATGAATTTTCAGCCAAATATTAAAATTTTAAAGCAAAGAAATACATTTTCAACTAAAACGATGAATCTGTAAAAAAATTAATTTTTAATGAAATAGTGAAATTTCAATCGAAGAGATAAATTTGCCACATGCAAAAACAAATTTACAACAAAATACATGCATTTTCAACTAAAAAATATCGATTTTGAATTAAAGTGAAATTAAAAAAAAATAGGAATTTCACCAAAATAGTTGAGACCTGCCAACTAATTAATCTCTAATTAACCTCGCAGATTAATTTTAAATCAAACAGTTGCATTTTAGCCTAAGAAGATGAAATTTCTTTTTACACCAAATGAGAAGAAATTCCAATAAAATAGTTGAATTTCCATGCCAAAAAGATAAATTTTCTTCAAAACAATTTAATTTTCCAACCAGAAATATGATTCTTCAAAAAAAAAGGTAATTTTCAACCAAATAGTTGATTTTTTACCAAAATAGCCATATTATTAACAGAGAAAGACGAATTTTCGAGAAAACAGTTGAAATTTCAACAAAAAAGAATGATTTTTTCCTGACTTTCTGGAATTCCCTGACCTGCAAAAACCCTGTTACAGTATGTATTTTGGATTAAGTTTGCTTTAAAACACAAAGTCTAAAATTAGAGAATTTGCGGAATTAATATGTTTAACAAGCCAGCTCGACCTAATTCATTTTAGGGCTCCAGCTGACAAACTATTTGCGAATAGAGGCTGACGTCGCTCAAATTAGCTACTGCGGGAAGGTATTCGCGCGAAAGCGTAAAATGTCACGTTCGCGCAACCGCTTCGAATTAATTCGACGCCCATTCGCGTGCAAATGTCAATGCGATCATTGCAGTCCACGCGGCACGTTTCCGACAATTTTGGTCTTTCTGATAATAGATTGTTATTGCAAATAATTAATTAATTGAAAAACACTATTTTATATTTATAATTCACTTTATTTCAGGCGCTTCAAACTCTTATAAAAAACTAAAACATGTTATGATGGGTAAAAAAAAATTTGGAAATCGGAAATGGAACTATGTGGAAAAGCTGCGGTGATAAAGGGTAATTTGCTTTTGCGCGTTGAAAAGAATGTGTTTGAAAAATTCCTACTTTCGTAATTTTTTGATTGCTACTTTTCCACATAGTTCCATTTCCGATTTCCAAAATTTTGTTTTTTCGGGGGGGGCGGGCCCCCGAAGTGAAATAAAATATCAACTCACACAAATATTTTAGTAACAAGATATTTCCTGATTAGCCCGATCAAGCGACAAGGAAAGACAATGATAAAAATATAATCATAATGAATATGTAGTTACGAAAATTGGTCAATTAATTGTAATTGTCAGCATTCTCCTGTATGCTATAGAGCAATAATTTTTTACAAAACTGTTCAAAGGATAAATGGTGTTCTGTATTCGGAATGTTGCAAGGTTTTTTTTTAAGTAAGACATTTTTTAGTGAGTATCAAAAAAGACAAGTATAATTTCAACGTTCGTTTAATGATCATAAAGATCAGTGGGTTTAATTATGATCGTTTTTTGATAAGAATTACGTGCTTCTTTGTGCTATTGAAAGAGCATGATCCATTTAGCTCTGCTAGCCAATTATATGCAAATTTGAAAGCTGGTATTGTACAGATTACACTCACTAAATTATCATTTCAGTGCATCCAAGGGTATCCAGATTTCTGAAAATTGCATTCAAAATGTGAAAATCAATATCACGCTAACATCAACGAAGAAAATATTAGATACATTAAAAAATATTATCTCCTATTCTAGTAAGGATTCCGAAAAAAATTGGAACTTTTCTAGTACTTTTGTCCAGAAAACTATTCAGGTCTTGCAAAATATTTTTTAAAAATTAAATGGAACTCTTCCGGTACCTTCGTCCTAAAAAAGCTCTGGTGAAACGAAATATATTTTTAACTTCAATCCGATTTTAGTATTGATTTGATGGGATAAAAGACCCTTCAGCTATTGTAACAATTTCCAAAAAAATAGAGACAGGCTTGTCTTAGAATCTTTGAAAGTGACTAACTTGGAAAAAAATTAAGCTAGACAGATTTTTTTAAAATCATTAGGAAGCTTATTAAATTCCACGTCGGGTAATCCCTCTACAAGGCATTTCTAATAAATAGATACAAGAATAGAATGTGAAAAAGTCCGACCAATTTTTCGTTTTGGACAAATCTTTTAATCTCAAATTCCACTCCCTGTATGCTTCAGGAAAGTTCAGGGAAAATGGAAACATTGCCCCGTTGAAGTGTAAAGTCTCATCTTCAAAATGAGACCAAAAGCATAATAAAATATTGACTCGTTCTCGAATTATCATAAAAAATATGGAAGCGTGCCTAAGACGAAACTCTTGGTCAAGCAACGAGCAGTCGGAAACGAAAGACTGCAGCCTGACCGATCGATTTTCGTCTTGAACACGCTTGCACATTTTTCATGATAATTCAAGAACTAATAAACATTTTGACAGTGTCTTGGGGTCATTTTGAAGAGGAGATTCCAGACTTCAATGCAGACAAATTGAAATTTTTTCCAGTTACTTCCCTCAAGCATGCAGAGAGCGGAATTTGGGAACAGAAAAGTGGTCAAAAACGGAAAGAAGGTTGGTCTTTCTCGCATGCTAGCTTGGCCCCTATAATTCAAAATAACTCCAAGAAGGGCTCTGTCGACGCGGAATTTTATAGGCATTCTAATAGTTTAAAAAAAATGTTCCTAAATTAATTTGTTGCAAAGTTAGTTACTTTCTAGTGGCACAATAGGCTTTATAGCTTGAGCGCCAGGGAAGTTCTCCATGAGCTTTACGCCCGTCTTTCTCACATGCTAGCTTGGCCCCTATAATTCTAAATAATTTATGCAGGGACCTAATCGATACGGAATTTTATAGGCGTTCTCACTGTTTGAAAGAAATCTTTTTAAATAATTTGTTGCCAAGTCAGTTACTTTCTAGTGGCACAATAGGCTTTATAGCTTGAGCGCCAGGGGAGCTTTCCATGAGCTTGCCGCCCATTTTAAAACTAACTATTTACTTTCTAAGCCAAGCCTGTTTTTAATCCAATTTGCATAATTGAATGCACAATATTAACCAGTTGTGTAGGTCAAGACAAAGTTACTAAAACGCCTTCAAATTCTAAGAAGGAAGAAAATCTCCCAATCATTTGGATTTGCAATCATTTTCTTAACAAACACTAAAAATATCTCTTGAAGAACGAACAACAGGCCTTTTAACAATGCAAAGGATCTGTGTAACCGGTACGCGGAATCGTTCCCTATTTCGTTTTATCGATCTAAGTTGGCTTACCATGGGGGGGGGGGGGGGGGGTAGCTCGCGTGTTTCGCCAGTAACGATATCAAAGCGGAATCTCCTGTCGCAGGGTGGACTCGCGCGAATGTGACTTCGCGTGCTGCCAAGCCAAGTCAGACAAAAAACTGAGAGATAAGGGCTGCCAACTCTCCGGCAATGATACACGCCCTGCTTGAAACGCGCAAACGAGTCTACTTCAAGACACTTCCTCCTTCCCCTTTTCTTTCCTGATCACGTGTGATATCGTCTTCACGGCTTCTTAAAAAAAGTGAAATTCTTTACAAAAATCCAAGTAAAAATGTCTCTGATCTTCATGATTAACGTGAATCAAGTATTAACTCAAAAGATTGTGGTTGCAAACAAAATAAGTAAAAAAGACTCTCTGGAAGCGTTTCAAAATAACCCGCCAAAAATGGTGGTTTAATTTTCCGGAAGATGGATATCTCAAGGTGTTTCTCACGAGAGGAGCAATTTTTATTTTTTTTTTTATTTTGACATAAAATTCGAAGTTAGTGACCCGAACAAACCCCTTATACCCATTTTCATACAAAATATGTAAAAATTTTTGAATTTTGGTCGCCATACTGGATCGCGCATTTTTAATTTTCATCCCAAATGATGAGGTGAGATATTTCCTTCAAATTGAGGAAATTCACCTAATTGCCTTAAAAAATATTTCTCATCATTATTTGAAAATTTTCCCAAATATAGTTCGATAAATTTTCCCAATTTTTATTAAATATTCCCCGAGATATTGTGGTGAAATATCTCCGAAAATATCTTAAAGAAAATTATTCTAAATTTGTTTGAAAAAATTTACAAACTGTTGTGTAATTATTTTGCTTCGAACACAAAATGCAAGGTCCTCTATAACTGAACCTCAAGATATATTAGGGAAAATCTCACTAAAAAATCCTAGGGGATATTCATTAAAATTTTTGGAACTTTTCCCAAATATTTTAGGGAACATTCCCAAACAAGGATGAGGAATATTTCCTAAAAAATAGGGAAATTGACTTTACTCTCGTGAGTAATATTCGCCGTCATTATTTGGGAATATTCCCTATATTATTTGGGAATAGGTCCTCAAATTTGATGAAATAATCCCCAAAATATCTTAAGGAAATTTTTAAGGAAAAGACCCTAGTCATCTTTCATAATAAAACTGTCCTTAATGAAGTTATTTTATTGTTTAACATTATTTATTTGAATATTCTGCAGAAAAATAGAAAAAATACTGTGAATTGGTATCTGCTTGTACATCCGAAATATATATGTATGTTTGGGAGGTATTTGTAGAGCGAAGAGCACTGCTGGGTGTAATTAAATCATGCCGACGGTTTTGCAATTAAACTCGATTATTTGCTCGTCGCTACCCACCCCCCGCCTCACCCCAATTTTACTCTTTCAACCCCTGCCGCTACCCTTCGACGCCGACTTACCCCCGCAATATCTTTCGCATGGTAATATTGCCGCTCGAATGAACGCCGGGGTGATTCGTAAAAGTTGACTCCCGACAGGTCTAATTACAAGAGGACAGATAACTAATTAAAAGCTCTAGTCGTATAACGATAAATCGACAGGGATACTTATTTCCGTCGGGGAAAAACTAGCACTGACAAATGATGTCCGCTTCGTGATAAGCTATCGCACGTCATGAAAAACTTCGCTTCAATAAAAATTAATGCCACTGGCTGTGAACACTATTTTTTTTAGTAAAGTAAATCAATCTTCATTTCTAGTCTTGCATAAATTACGAACAGGTTTTTTTCTGAAATTTTAAACTATGTATCCCTCTTTTTCAGGGTCCGTGAATTTGATCCCCACCCCTCCCCACTCATATCTTGAGTAATTTTTTACGACCAAGTAGTGGATTTTTAACGAAAAAGAGGGAATGGTTACAAAAAATGTAATAGTTAATATTTTAACTAGAAGATTTTCATTTCAGATCAAAAGCAGTTGAATTGAACCAAAAAATACGAATTTTATAGAAAATAGTTGAATCCTCAACCAACAGAAACTCATATTCAACCAAAGAGTAGCATTATTATTGAAAAAAGTTTAAATTTCTACCGAAAGAGATGCATTTTCGAATTAAAAGATTTTTCAGACAACAAGGAAAAAAATTCACCCATAACGCTGAATTTTCAAACTAAAAAAATTATTTATCTACAAAACGATTGAATTTTCAACCAAAAAGATTAATTTTTAACCGAGGAGATTAATTTTCTACTAAAAAAGATGAATTCTCACAAATAGTTAAATTTTCGACCACGAAGATCGATTTTCTATCAGAAGAGACAAACTTTCAACAAATTAAATAAATTTGCAAGTTGGTAATTTTTTGAAGTTTAAACTAAAAAAAGCCAAGTTTTAACCAAAAATAGAATAGTTCAATTTTAATTTAAAAAATTTTATTCCAATAAAAAAACTAAATTTTACAAAACAGTTGAATTCTCTCCCGAATTGTTGAATTTTAAGCCAAAAAGATGAGTTTTCTACAAAATAGTATAATTTTCAACCCGAAAATATGAATTTTTGGAAAAAATTATTTTTCAGCCAAATAATTAAGCCAGGTAATAGGATAATTTTCAACAAAACAATCGAATTTTCAACTCATTTTCAACTTAAATTATGAATCTCAACCCAAAAAAGCTTAATTTAAAAAATTAATTTTTAATAAAGCAGTTCAGCTTAATAGCTGAATTTTCCACCATATAGTTGAATTTTCTACAAAGACGTTAAATTTTTAGCCCGAGAATATGAATTTTTAACAAAAAAGTTCATATTCAACAGAAACAGTTAAATTTTCTACCAAAAAGTATGTTTTTTTAACAAAATACATCAATTTCCAACCAAATAGTTGAATTTTTAAACAAAAGGATCACTTATTTTTACAAAAAACAATGAATTTTCAACAAAATACATGAATTTTCAAACAAATAGTTGAATTTCCAATTCAAAAAAATTAATTTCGAACCAAAAATTAAATAGTTAAATTATCAGTTAAAATGTGTTTTCAACAAAATAGTTCAACTTAATTGTTGAATTTTATACATAGCAGATGAATTTTCAACCCACAAATATGTATTAAAAAAAAGTTAATTTTCAAACCGAAAAATAATAATTCGAAATAAATTAAATTGGATTTTCTGATTGGGTTCTAGTAATTGAGCTCGCATTCAAATGGAAAATCAAGAAAAAAGGAGAAAGTTTGTGAAACCTGCGACAAATAAATAGGAATGTTGATCATTCATAGACTAAAGAATTACAGTTTAAATAAAAATTGAAGTTAATTTTTAATATTTAAAAAATATTAGGTTAGTAAACTGGAAGCTTGGCTTAGAAAATGAAGTTAATTTTCGATTTTACACTTTTAAATTCAAAAATTGTGCACGGCCCCTTAGAGAAGAAGATACTATGATACATTTTTTGAATTTCTAGTCTTTTGATTAAGTATTTTCAAGTCGAGTCAGTGAAAACGTTTTCTAAAAAAAATCAGATCGTTTAAACAATATTCCTAAATTTTTTCGGGAAATTAATTCTTGGTAATCATAAAGTTTATTTCACGAAAAAATAGTGTTAGGTTTATTGCTTCCATAAATTAAACAAAACATTGAATATAGGGAAAATTGAAGTTTTAGATTGGATTATTAATTTATGATCCACTATTATTTTTCTGATTATTAGAGCAAAATTGACGAAAACATGTACAAAGATTGCCAAACATTCGTGATGAATGGTAGTTTCTGACTTCCGTCGCGTGCGGCATCGGCTTAGATTAGATGTGTTAGTACTTTCTAGCACATTCACATACACAAATCTCTAAATTATTTACTCAAATTTTGCAGATACAACTTACCCGAAATTAATTTCAATTGTCTCTAGCCTGGACTGAATCTATTTAGAATAATTAACATTTTAAACTTAGTTTAATGAATATTTTCTCGAGAAAGAAAGAATCACATTGGGGTCACTTTAGAACCACTTGCAGATGATTCTTCAATTTGTTCTTCAATTATTAGAGTTCAAAATGCATAATTTTTCAATTTCCACTTTTCTCAAACCGAATCTGATATTTATCAATTTTAAACACATATTTGTTATAAATTGTTGCATAATTTTCACGTAAGAATTGAAAATAAATTCCAACTCCCTGTTACCTTCCAAGATTGCAAGTAAACTTGCCACTTTTTATTCAAGGCTAAAAATATATTTAGCCATGATTTAATTTAGCCACTTTAATAATAGGATCTATTTTTATCATAATTACTTTCCACCCAAAAAGTTTTAATGTCTTGATCCGACTAAAATTTGATGAAACAATCTAGCAAAATTATACGAATTTAAGAAGCTAGCTCAGGTTGAGGAACTTAATAACCGTTATCGCAGAGCCACCATATAATTTTGCTCGGGAAAGAGCGACCGCTGCACTGATTTGCAACAGATCTGTTTTGACAAGTACGGTTTCAGGTAAAGCTTTGGTTTACCTTGTTTAGCAAAAGCGGTCGATGCGGATAATAAAGTAATTTACGCAGCAGAACTCCACAAGGGTGATTTATCACCCAATGCAAATGGACTTGCACCACTAAAAACTTCACTTCGAGCGGCACCCACTGATTCCAAAAATAACAGAAAAAGCGATACAAAAATTGCGGTAATAGCGATTCTGAAATTGTTTAATCGAATTTTAGCAGCGTTCGGAAACTTGCAACCGATCGAGTTTCCAACAAGCGACTGAAGACTCGTCGTTCCAAGCTTCCTCAATATTTTTTTTAGAAAGTGCGAAGATGTAAAGATGCTTCTTGTAAAAAGGATCTCGTAAAAAAAAAGATATCCTGGGTATTGATCCTAAAACTTTCTCCTGACTAGAAACGTTTTTTTGTGAAGAGACCCAGTCTACCCCTAATGGTCAGAGTAACTTTCACCTTTTGAGTCCTATCCTAACGAAGGAAATCGCGTCTTTTAGAGATTTAGAGTTTTAGGCATTTGGGTTTGCAGTTCTCTTCAAAAGACCCTAAAAAAGAAAGTTGCGAAAATTCGGAAATGAAAATCGGCCGACCATAAAAAAGTAAAAGCCGACCTCCCTTTTGTGGGAGCGCGTAAAACTCGACGGAAGAAGAGCCGTCGGAAGGCTCATAAAAAGTTCGAGGTATCTCCTACATTTCCGCTTCTCGCTACCTGTGGGATGTACCTGTACGATGTAGTTTAAGGCGTAAAATATGCATTGCTCTCAGAAGACATTTTCTGCTTTAATTGCTCACTCAAAAATTTATTTAAAAATCTCGAGCCGGATTTTATTTATTAATGATTGGTTGCTGAGAATAATCTTGATTTAGGTTCCGCTTGGAATTAGTCTCGAAACTCGGAACTGAATTTTTAAGTTAAAGAAGCTTTTGTGATTTTTAAATAATATAAATAAGAACTAGAATATGAAAAATCAGATCTTTTATTGAAAATTCAACCATTTGGTAGAATGTTGAACTCCTTTGTTAAAAATTCATTTTTTTTTTTTCAAAATATTCATCATTTAAGTTCAAAATTAATTTCTTTAGTTGAAAATTGAACTATTTTGTTGGAAATTCGTCTTTTTTGGATGATAAATCATTTGTTTTAACTGATACTGTAACTATTTGATTGTTTATTAATTTAATTTGAAAATTCAACTATTTTGTTGAAAATTTATCTTTTTTAGTAGAAAATTAGTCTTCTTGATCAAAAACTCACCTTTTTGGTTGAAAATTCAACTATATGGTAAGATGTTGAACTTATTTGTGAAAAATTCATTTTTTTGTAAAAGATTCATCATTTACGTTCAAAATTCATTTTTTTGGTTGAAAATTAAAGAATTTTGTTGAAAAATGCATTTTTTTGTTAGGAAATAATTTTATTGAACTGAAAATGTAACTATTCCACCTTTGGTTGGAAGCTGATCGTTTTTTTGTTGTTGAAACATTATGTTTTTGTTTGAAAATTTGTATTTTTTGTAGAAAATTTATCTTCTTGGTTGCAAATACATCCTATTTGTTGAAATTTGCAACTTTTTGGTTAAAAATTCAACTAATTGGTCGAAAGTTGAATCATTTTGTTACAAATTCGTCTTTTTAGATTGAAAAATAATTTTCAAACTGAAAATTCAACTCTCATTTTTTGTTAAAATTTTATTTATTTTCTCATTCAACTATTTTGTTGAAAAATTTTTTCGTTTGAAAAATGCAGTTGAAAATTCAAGAATTTGGTACAATGTTGAAATATTTTCTTAAACATTTATTTTTTGGGAATGATTCATCATTTAAGTTGAGAATTCATTGCTTTGGTTAATAATTAAACTACTTTCTTGAACATTCGTCTGTTTTGGTTAAGAATTAATTTTTTAACTTAAAATGTAACTATTGCATCTTTGGTTACAAACTGATTTTTTTAGTTGAAAAGTCATGTATTCAACTGTTTTGTGGAAAATTCATCTTTTTTGCTTGAAAAATCAACAATTCGGTGAAAATTCACTTATTTCATACAAATTCAGCTATTTGGTTAAAAATTAAATTATTTGAAGAATTAACTATTCGGCAGAAAACTAACTTTTTTTGTTGAAAATAAAATTTCGGGTTGAAAATTCAACATTTTGGTAGAAAATTAAACTATTTGGTTTAAAATTCACTATTTTTTTAGAAATTTCACTATTTTGACAGAAAATTTAACTATTTATTTGGAAGGTTAACTTTTTAGTTATTTTTGGTTGACAAATTATATTTTGTTGAAAATTCTTCTTTTCTGGCAGAACATTAATCTTCATAGTGAAAAATTGATTCTTTTATTCAAAAATTTCATTATTTGGTTGAAAATTAATTTTTTTATCTGAAAATTAACCTATTTCATTTTTTATGGAAAAATTATCTTCAATATATTGAAAATCCAACAATTTGGAAGAAAATTAAACTATTTGGTTTAAAATTCTCTCTTTTGTTAGAAGTTCCACTATTTTGGTAGAAAATTCAACTATTTATTTGAAAGGTAAACTTTTTAGTTATTTTTGGTTGAAAAATTATATTTTGTTGAAAATTCTTCTTTTCTGGCAGAACATTAATCTTTATGGTGGAAAATTTGATTTTTTTATTCAAAAATTTCATTATTTGGTTGACAATTAATTTTTTTATCTGAAAATTAACCAATTCCATTTCTTATGGAAAATTTATTTTCAATATGTTGAAAATTCAAATTTGGTAGAAAATTCATGTAACTTGTTGAAAATTCGTTCTTTTGTAAAAAAATTGTCTTGTTGGATGAAAATACATCTTTTGGTTGAGGTTTCATCAATTTTGTTGAAAATTAATATCTTTTTTTTTAATTCAACTGGTTGAAAGTTGATCTTTTTCTTTTTGTTGTAAATTAATTTTTCAAACTAAAAACCATTTTTAATTGAAAAAACAATTATTTTTAGTTCAAAATTCAACTATTTTGTGAAAAATGTAACTATTAATTTGAGTCGTTAAATATTTGATAGCAAAATAAATTTTTAGTTTAAAAAATCAGATTTACGAACTGAAAATTCAAGTGTTTTGTAGATATTTTGTCTTTATGGCTTCAAAGTTGAACAATTTTGTTGAACATTTATGTAATTTGATAGAACATTAATCTTCATGGTGGGAAATTCATCTTTCTATTTAAAAATTTAATTATTTGGTTAAAATTTTTGTTTTGTTGGAAAATTAAAATATTGCATATTTGGTTAAAAATGTTTTCTTTACAAGTTGAAAATTCAACTATTTGGCAGAAAATTCATGTATTTTCTCGTTCCTTTTTTTCGGAAAGTAGTTTTTTAAACTGAAAATATAACTATTCCAGTTTGGTTTGAAAGAATATCGGTTTTAATTGCAAATTCAACTACTTGTTTGAAAATACATTTATTTGGTTGAAAATTCGTTTTTTGGTAGAAAAATGATCTTGTTGGTTGAAAGTTCATCTTTAAGTTATATTTGCAACCAATTTTAGAAAAATCCTCATTTTTCTGGTGTTGGTTGATGATAAATTGAGAAATTCAAAGTCACGTACGAGACCCATTTCCGCGCAAATTCTATTTCCGTCCTTGTTCTTCTCTCTGTGGATTTTCCAATCCTCTGTCTCTCTCAGAGCAGAGAGAGCAAAACGGAGGATGCGACAATATCCGGCGCCCCGGCGTCCGACAACTGATAACGCCGAGGGATGTTTATGTGTGCGTTTATAATACGTCTGGGGTTACACTCAACCCCTTCGATCCATTGAGATTGCTCTATGCGCAATGATACAAATTATACGTTTTTCTAGGAACGATTACCCATATTTCAAATATTATAAAGGTTATTGAAAAAAAAATTGTTTAAAAAAAAATTGGCTCTTTGAAAATGGCAGAAACTAAAACCAAAATAAACAAAATTTAAGGACCTCAAATTAATTTTGCAAACCAAAATATTTGAATTTTAAACTGTAATTATTTACACTCTAATTCTAATACAATCGAAAAAAATTTACAATTTTATTATGTTACATCGACAGTCAGTTAAATTTTAATTAGTGACTCTTCACATTTGAACTAGTTGAATCGGTCTTTGAAAAAGTGTTATCTAACTGATAATTTATCAAAAATGAGTTAAATCCAATTATGTGTTGATAAAAAAAATCGAATAACTGAGCATTCATTAAATTTTACTAAAATTTCAGTACATTTTTATTTTAAATTAATTATTCATTTTAAAACGATTCAGTGATTTCAATAATTATCAATCAAATGAATCAAAACCTCAGTCAAATATTTCTTCCTGTATCCAAATTTTCAATTATAAACTTAAGATGAAACAATTGTCTTATTTTAAATAAAATTATACTTTAAAGTACAATTTCAAGGTAGCAAGTATATTATTTTATGTATTTTACAGTATGTGTATGTATGTATGCATTTTACAGTATGTGTTTCACAGTATTCTTTTTATTGACTTCAATTTACTGAGATTGCAGTAATTTGTTATGATAAATGAGTTATTTATTATTCAAGGTTTCAAGAATATGATTTTAAGTATATTCAAAAAATTAGAAAAGTCTATATTAGTATTGTTCAACTAGTACTCATATGAATTTTGTAGTAAATGGTATTTTGAGTTAGGAAGTTACACTTTTTCTACAAAAATTATTTTTTAATACTTTTTTTATTAAATGATAGATCATTTTGTCAGTTAAGTAAAGCACTCTTCTCTACAGGATTTACAGAACATAAATGCATTTTTTTATCGTTAACATTAAAAAATTACAAATTACATTTTCAACTAAATAGTTTGAAGAATGTATGTGAAGTTCGTCTCAATTTTATTTGATTAATTGTTAGTTTATAATTTTTCTTTTCTAAAATATGTTGACTGAATGATTAAAAATTGTAACCAAGAATTCAGTATTTCAATTTTTTATTTAGGACAGTTAAATTTTAATAAAAATGTTTTTTTCTAGAAAACAGCTTAATTTGGTACCAAATAGTTGCACTTTCTATCAAATTGTTGAATTTGCAAATCGAAAAAAAGAATTGTCAACAAAAAAGTTAATTTCTGAACCATCAGTTGAATTTTCAGTTAAAAAAATTAATTTTTAACACAAAAAAAAAAAAAACTTTTAACTCAAATTACGAAACTTGAACCCGAAAAATGAAATTTTAAGAAAGTAAAAGATTTATTGCTTTATTTATTTAATGCTAAATTTATTATTTCGAAGAAGTAGTTAAATTTTCAACTAAGGATGAGTTGAATTTTCAACCTAAAAAGATGAATTTCCAACAAAAAAATGTAATAGTTGATATTTTTAATTGAATTTTCAACTAAAACAGATTAATTTTCAACCAAAAAGAATCTTTTTCACGATAAAAAAGTTGATTTGCTAATGAACTAGGCAAATCTTCAACAAAATACAAAAAATTTTAAAGAAATAGGTAAATTTTCGATATAACAGTTGAATTTTTAACAAAAAAGTTAATTTTCAACCGAAAAAGATTTATTGTTTAACAGACAGTGCATTTCCTATCCAAAAAAATGAATGTTGAACAAAATAGTTGAATTTTCACTAAAAAAATTTGTTAAACAGGAGATAAAAAAAGCTTCAATCAATAAATTCTTGAATTTTTAAGACAAAAAAGACGAATTTTCAACAAAACAAATGAATTTCCAATCAAGAAGTACGACTTTTCCAAAAATTTAATTTGCAACCGAAAAGAATGAACTTTCAAACCAAAATAATATATAATAATATTATTTCAGAAAATTATTATTTATGAAATCAACAATTGTATTATTCCTATATACATTTTTAAGAATAAAAGAATACCAAAGAGATTTGTCGAGAATCGTTGGAAATTTTTATAATTACTGTATCAGATACATCATTGGGTTTGTTTTTGATATAAAAACTAGGAAAACCTTTAAAGAAATTTTTATTCTCAGATATAAAACTGCAATATTTATAGAATTTACTAACAGAACTTTATTAAAGAAAATTTTATCGAGGTGGCCATGAAGCTTCATTTCCAAACTTTCCAGAATTTTCCCCGACATTCCCCTTTCTTCCTGACTTATGATTAAACAAAAATTAATTTGAAAAATTTAAAGGCCACAATTCCAATCATTCAAAATTTGAAATAAATTTCAAAATTTCAAATTTTACTATTTTTGACGGTTATTTATCTCTTATAGAAATTCCTTGATTTTTGTAAATTTTTCTTGAAATCCCTGACTTTTTCTGACCCACAATATCCCCTGACTTTTCCATGATATCCAAATTTTCAATTGAAGCAAATAAAGGTCTTATTTTCACACTTCAGTCATCTTTATGAGACTTAAACCGCCATTTTTCTCAATATTTACTTAACATTCAAAACAGGAAGTCCCTTAAAAAAATCCCCTTATAAGCGACTCCATGGGAGTTTTTTTGGGAAGGGCCATCTAGGTTTTGTTGTGGGGTATCTTAAGCTTATACTCCCTCCTCCACTAAAATTAGCTACTTAATGGGGGTTGGGGGAGGTTTCCAGCATTGTGGGTGGAAAACAAACCTTGTCCCCCTACTGGATTCGTGCCTAATCCCCCGGGAAAATGGATATACACTAATACTCTTATTACTTATAAGTCCAGTTCTAACTTATAACTCCAGTAATACGTAAGTCATACCTAATAACTTGGGGAAAAAAATGATATCCCATATCGAAATCCAGTGGACATTATAACCGAGGGTAGAACATCAACCATCGAACGTCTGGCAGTGAAATAATAATTTGCCCGTGTCCGCCACGCCCAGTATTGTGTACACACATACTTAGGCTCTTAGGTTGCCCAGCGCCTTGTGTGTTTTGGCATTTTCTATGTAGGTACTTCAATGATATATCGAGAAATATATTTACGAGCGAGAGACGAGCGAGTGCGGGCGACGTGGCTGGGGCTCCGAGATAGCGAGATACGAATATAGAGACCGGGAAAGTCGGTTTTCGGATGAAACTCGAGGGATGAAGGGGGTTGTTCGTTCGCTCCCACGTCCCCGCAGACGTCCAACGCCTGATCTACGACTCCCTCGCGCATAGCAGAGCGCATAACTTTTATCTTACCTCTCCGAGATCTTCGCGAGAGAGACACCAAAAAGGAGAGAAGAGGGTAAAATAGAATAAGACAGAGGGAGAGAATAAGAGAGGGTGAAAAAGGGGGAAGGGGATCCGGCACGATATTACCCGCTGCCTCCAAACATTCTGAACGCCCGGGCTTTCGTGCCGGGGGGCCATAGAAAACGTCCGCCCCTTTCCTCGTGAGAGGGTGTGCAAGTGGTTAACGCAGCCATTTCACGCCTCGAGAAGCATCCAGCTTCCTCGAGCCGCTTACCTCATCCGAATTCTAACCGAATCCACTTTTCGGGCCAGAGGATCCAAGATCCAAGGAATGAACACGGGATTTCTATTTACTGTGTGATGGTATAATGGGAAAGAGAGGAGCGCCCCTGGGAAGGGGTGTGTGGAATCAGGCTGCCCGGGACACCCTTATCGGAGGCCTGAATACTCTTCCGGGTTCGGAGGAAGTTACCTGGGTTTCGTGATGGATCATTCTATTCGAGGAAGATAGAAGATAGAAGGTTAGAAATGTTCGGAAAATCCCGACACATTTAGGATACTAAAGTAAGTGATGAAATTAGGTTGCTAAGAACGAAATTCTGTAACTTTTGTAGCAAATTCCTAAATGAAATATAAGTTATCGCTATTCATTCAAAAGCATGCGTTTAAAATTTAAAATTTATACGTTTTGAATTTTCCCTTTTTGAATTGAGAACTTCAGAAAAAAATAAAACTTTACTTCCTTAAACTCAGTATCCACAGAGGATGCAAGAATGTAAATAAATTACTGAATTAGTGAAAGAAAAAAATTTCAAGATTAAATTTCGCGCCAGAGTGAATTGACCTCATTAAAAAGTGACGTCATACTTCAGTAGTGCTCTGGCGCGAAATTTAAATATCAAAATATTTTCTTCTCGCTTTCAAAGCTAGAGTAGAATATATATTTAAAATTTGTATTATTAATATTGTATTTTCAACTCTACTTCAGTTTTTAGCGAAAAATATGTTATAATCTTCAGCCATTTTCACCCCAAAAACTACACCAATTTCCTAATTTTTCACAGACTCCCCTGGAAATCGTGAAAAGGGGACAGGAAAGAGCGTCATGCTGTTGGTGGGTTCGAATCTAGCCCACGGGAAGCTGGTCTGCACGGTGGCACTTTTCCTCCATAAATCTCATCTCCCGCCCTCCATTTTTAGATCAGCCGAAAGTGGAGTATCGATCAGAATTCGCCTGAAATTACAGTCCGTGAGCGATTCTTCATTGCCTGTACCAAGTGGTTATATCAACCATACGTCGTGTGCCATACGAAAGGGGGCGGCAACCGCAGCACGACTGTTCTCCACCCACCCCAATTTCACCCCCGAGAGACAATATTTATCGATCACCCCCGAAGGTATCAGAGGGAAAAAAATCCCCTGGAAAAAAAGCACTGACTTCAGCCCTGAACTATGGTCTCACAGCTGTTAGCCTTTTCCTCCACTACCTTCTCCTCTTTCAATGATCCCCAGTCCAACCCCTCGCTACACATGAAAATTCACCCTACGAATTTTGATTCTTGGAAGTTTCTCTTATTTCTACCCCCTCCCTCCTTTTAAACCCCCTAGCCATCTCATCCTCACGAACAGCCGGCCACGAATCCGGAATTCGACGGATTTGCGTGGACCATCTGCACTGTCCACGCGAAAAGGCACGACCCTATAAATTCGTATTCAACTCGGGTCAGGGGATTAAACTTATATTAAACGATTTCGCCGATATCGTGCCGCCGACGGATTACGGGAGTTCGACAAAGAGATATTTCAAGGTTTATTTGCGATAAAGCACTACTCACCTTGCAACCATGTCCAATGTGGCTTAGCAATATCTTCCTTACCTGAAAAATAAAGAGCCATATTTTAGGATTTTGGTATGTGAATTGTAGTTTGAAAGTACTTTTACTTGATCAAATGAGCATAAGAAAGTTTTCAGGGGATCTTTTTTTACTTTATTGGTATAACATTAGGGGCTGTTCATATATTACGTAACGCTTTTAGAGGGGTGGACGGGTTCAAAAAGAGCCTTTATGGTCTTGTTGTGATGGGGTAGGGGGGAGGGTTCGAGAAATGTTAAGTAAAATTATTTTAAATATAAGGCTTAAAAAAGAGTAAAATAGTCGTAGGGAAAAGTAAAACAAATTATTTGTTAGCCACCACAGAGAGATACAAAGTTTTTAAATTTTTTAAAATTCAAACCTTTTTTTAAATATAATAATAATGAATAAATAATAATTTCACATTATTATTTGCAAACATCCAACCACTTTGTGAGGGTCAAAAGTAATATTCGAAGAATTTGAAAAGAATCACGAGCTATCCTGATAGGATACGACAACATACGTGGATCTATTTCTCTTGGTGGAATAAAACGTTTTATTTATATTGTAAAAATCATAATCATGAAAATTACGTAACAATGAGATTTAATAAAGGTCAATTGAAAAAAAAGTTGTCAAATTCCGAAGAATAACAATTATTGGTAATTTTTCGAGCTGGAAAAGGGGCAAGATGTGACAGTGTCCATTCCCTTTTACAGCTCGAAAAATAATTTTTCTAAATAAATCAAAAATTATAAACGTTCATAATTCATTAATAAAACAAACTTTATTTAGCATTTTACAATTTCAATGGTAATTATAGCAGTGCTTAATTTTTACTGCCATAATATTTCAAATTGGTCAACTATTAAATATTATAATTATTCAACAATTACTGACATTGATTAAAATAATTAAAATCTATTAATATTTAACATAAATAGAATCTTTGATTGATTCAAATTTCTTTCAATATATTTTTTCTTATATTTTTCCGTTCTGAACTTTGATTTCAAACAAGATTTCATAACATAATTTTTTGTTTTAATTTCTTTTACTACATTATAAATGTTTTCACCGAATGTACGATTGTACGTCGCTATAAATTTTTTTTTGAAGAATATTTAAAGAATTATTTAACTGAAGTGTTTTCTAATCATTTTGTATCTTCACTACAATATGATTTTGGGAAAATTCTATACTTTCATATAAATAATTTATAATGAGAACAGGAAATTCGGAACATTTTAGCTGGAAAAATAAAAAATAAAATGAAAATACTAAAACTTAATTGATATTTCTTGAAATTATTATCATTTTATGTCAAATATATATTTCCTCATTTTTTTCGAAGTTTAAAAAAAACTGTCTGTCATACTGTGATGTTTTTTTTTTTTTTTTGTAAACAGTTGAAAATTTGAATCCTAATCGCTATCTAAAGCCGATTTCAAAAACCCATGAAATTTTAATTTCAAAATTCTCGATTGATTTTCACGGTATTAACTCAGTTTTTTTAAATATTCAGAAACTTCATATAACGGAAGCATATTTTCATTTATTTTTTAAAATTTGAAATTAAATTCTTATCGCAATCTGCAGCGAAGCCTTCTCCAAGTTTGGGTGTCATTTTCAGATTGTCAATTTCCACATTAATTTCTTTGACCCAGGGTAACTTTTTTTGATCAAACTTTTTTTCTCTCAATTCCGTACCACTTCACCTAAAAAGGTAAACTTTAACTTTATTTCTAAATGGCGATTTGAATGTTTTAGAACGTTGTATCGTTATTTTGAAAAATTCTAGATTTGTTTGTAATCTAGTTCTGTACTGTCACGCACCTTTTAACAGAAAATTTAACAAATAAAATTTGCAGTTAAAAGAAAATCTTATGTCTGCCTTCGAAAATTTTGTACAACCTTTACAAATGCAGATTCCTTGACAGTAAACTCTATAACGTGAGTGTACGAAGTGGCCGCTAACCCACGCCCCATCAGCTAAGCGCCCCTCCAAGCATCTCAATTTCACCAAAACAAAATTTTCTTCTAAAGAGTAAATATTTCTCGAAGAATCCAACTAAAAACTATGAAAAATAAACAGTGCATTTAGAGGAAAATCTATATTTTCAAAATTTCCGTTTCATCCTGATAGAGGGCGTAGCCCAGTCCACGCTGCATTAGTAAGATAAAATAATTCTCTACAGTTCAATTACAAAGGGAATATCGAATCTGGTTGCTGTATGAATGTACGATGCACGTTTAATCTTTCCCCTGCCTTCCCCTTTCTCCTCTTTGTTGCATGCTACTGAAACTCCCAGGAGGTTGCTCTCTGCTCAACTTTTGGCATGCTATGGATATACATGTAGAGGTTTGGCACGGTTAATGGTCAGGGCGATTCATTTCAGGAAAATCGTGAGTTGACTCTCAAAAGCATAGAACGTGATATTTTCATTTCGATGTCCATTCCCAGATTATTCACTTCTCGTATATATAGGTTTCGTTCCAATTTTATAGATGTATTTTTTTGGTGTATATATTTGACAATATTGAGGACACTGCTCGGCAATATTTCAGAATTTTATCAAATTTTCGAAGACTTCGAACAGGTAATAAAAATCGTGTTTCAAAAACAGATGGAACCAATTTCGATGTAGAGTGTTATTTTATGAGGAGTGAGTAACTATAACAAGAATAATAATAAGGGTGGTCCAAAAAAGGCTTAATTTTTTTTTGCAAACCTAAGAATTATTTCTTTTCATGTGATAATAATCCCGGATTTTCGGTAGAATTTCAGGGACATGTACAATAAATCTTAAAATTCATTTAATTATTTATATGACAAATGTTGTATGGATTTTTGTGTCAATTTTAGGTAAAAGTTGTGATTTTCATCCAGTCCAAATTATCTAGAGCTAATTGTATTCCTTGAAAGATTCTTTTCAATTATGATTGAATAAGAATTGCAGCTTTTACCTCAAATTGAAGCTAAAACACACAAATATATAAGATTTGTTAAAAAAGCAATCACGAAAAACAAAATTTCGTTGAAACAATCATAAGGCAGTTAATAAATTTTTAAGCTTATCAACAATTTTATATTGAATTTATTGTAAATATTATTAGTCCAACCTTTATTATTTCAGCCGATTATTTAATGCCTTGCTCGAATCCGCACAAGAAACTGAAATTCACCAATCTTATTGTTTTCGCAATGATTAAACACTCCATTTTCGGAAATATCTACTTTTTACAGACAGTCCAGCTATAATGCACAAATCTGGGGACAAAATTTAAACAATGATAAAAAGGAATTTAATATTTTCTGAAGAATAAGCATTTGAATTGCTTAAACATACTCAATCGGATATCATTATGGCATCGACAATAATTATATTATTTATATAATAAAGTTATAAATATAACTTTTATTTTGCAAACTGCACCAGGGATAGTCCAGATAATGACTTTTTGACTGTTTGCAGTTAACTTTAATTAAAAACTATAATATTAGGAACAACCAAAGGGTCTTGAAAAAAACATGAAAAGGAATATATTTTTTAGTGGGAGTTTTTGAGGAAGCTGAATGGGGCGCCTAGAGAAAGGGGCGTGGGTTAGCGGCCACTCCATAAACCCACGTCGTCGAAAACAGTGATTAGTGTTAATTATTAATAGGCAAAAAGATACTCTTTTAGAGTGTATTCATGTCCATAAGTAAAGCCAATTTTTTTTTAAACACGAGGGACATTCAATTTTGTGCTATACCATAAACGCTATATGATATCGTCATGATTTTTTAACGAACAATTACATTGGCATGAAAATACGAGAGTGGAGAAATAAAGTTTGAGCATTTTGCTATTGTGGAGGTTTATATTGCAAAGTGCAATGTGCATCCTGATAGGGCATCGTTGTTGGGTACATGCGCGGATTTCACGGCCGCGGGCCGCCAAATGATGCAGAACACCGGTGGGAATTGGTTCGGGGTTGGTTTGGGAGAAGTCCGATATAACTAACCGAGGTGATCTACGACCTGTTTAGTAGTTCTATATCAGCAGTGTTGCACCATGGTCAAATACGCGCTGTCGAGTCACCCTCACCAACGATACCATCTGACATAAGTATGTGCATATATAGGTACTAGGTATGCGTATTCTGGATACTGTATAGTTATTGTATATGTACTCGTGGACGTGCATGCTGCAGATCTCCGCGAGGAAGATTCTCTGCAGAACTAATGCTTTGCTTATTTTTTCAACAAACACTCTTTGTGCCTGCAAAAAGTTCTGCGGCATTCTTGGGTTTCAACTCAAATACCGTAACGTGCATTGCGCTGATGCACACTTCAGAAAATTCGGAGAGTAGTAGTAGTATCAGTAGTAGGGGGTCTGTTAGTAGTAGTAGGGCACTATCCTCTCCAAGGGATAAATTATCAAAACTATCCATTGTATTGTCAGAAATCGACAAGGATTTTAGAGGATTTCAAGAGATACTGAAGTATATTCCCGAATTTTGAAGGATGTCAGGGAATTGTAATGGGATTTCACATTAATTTCAAGGGATTTCAAAGAATTTTAAGAGATTATCAAAGGTGCCAAAGTATACACAAGAAAAAAAAGTTGACTACCTTACAGAATTTTTTGATTAAAGCATGGAAACCGATTTGATGTGAAGGCAATATGACCAAAAAATCTCCTTGATAACCAAAATAAATCATTGAAATTCTGACTATGTGCGAAATTGATGTTTTATAAAGACCATCTCTTTGTGTTAGAAATCTAAATTGCTGCACTATTAAGATTAGTTTGAAAATTTATTTATTTTTTCGTCTATCATTTCGAAGATATTGTAAGATTTCAAAAGATTTAATGGAATTTCAAAGGAACTTCCAAATATTGAAAAGGATTTCAAGGGAGTTTGAGTTTTCACAAGATTTAACCATTTTTAAGGGATTTATCAAATCTTCAGAAGAATTTGATATACAATAATACCTTTTTCACCGAAAGTAAATTTAAATGCTTCAAATCCAAGTATTGAAAATTCAACAATTTAAAATTTGAAGATGCTGTAAATCACGGAATTTTCAACGCCAATCTTTCACAACAAAATATGAATATAAAAAAAGTTTAAACTTTAAAATTGAAAACAAACAGCCTCAGTTCAATAGTTCAAAAGTGAGCAATTTGAATAATTTGAGCCATCGTACTAGATTAGGATGAATTCATCAATTTTGATGCTGCCTTCATCTTCGAACCAATAATAATAATGTCAAATAATAAAAGAAGTAGGAATTATCGTTTTTTATATGAATTTTAGTGGATTAGAGTTTAAAATTGAAATTTTTCTTAATTTTTTCTCAACATTAGAAAACTTGTAACCCATCAATGTTATTATAAAAGTTGTATTTTCATTCACTACGTGTGTCATTATTAACGTCGATTATGATGATGATAATTGCTTTACATTGTTTTCAATATTTATAATTTAAAAAATTCAAGTGTATGAATTTTTTTCACTATAATGGAAGTACGATGCAATTAAAACTTTTGGAACCAAGCTATGAAACTTCAAGATGTTTAGGTCGAAGTCTATTTGAAATTGCGGGGTTGGAAATTATTTAGATTGAAGCATTGTTCAGCATGATACATTTCTTAATTTAACCACCTAGAGGTTGTAGATCTAGAAATTGATAAATTTTAATTTCACCGTTTCAAATTTTGAAATTCTGATTCTTGACTTTAATAATACGCTTAAATGCAATAAAGTTCCATTTCATGTTTATTTTATTTCCTTAATTGAAGGATTTTAAACCGAAGAATATACAATCTTTTTGAAAAGACGCACAAATTACTACATTTCAGGTGGGGGGAAGTAAAGGAAAGAAGAAGTGGGGAAGTAGGATGTAAAGGAGGGGAATTAGGGAAAGCAAAGGGTAATTATGGGGGGGGGGGGAGAAGGAGGGGAATTATGTGAATGAGAGAAATGATGGGAAACGAAGTAGGGAAAGCGTGGGAAAATTAGGGGCGAAAAAGTAGGGGAAGTACGGGAATGAAGGGAAATAAGGAAAAGTGGTGGAAAATAAAGATAGAGGAGTAGACGAAAAGAGAGATAATCAGGTGCAAGAAGAGAAAATCATGAAAAGAGAGGGAGGGGTAGTAAGGTATTTCGGGTGATGAGGGAAGGGCGGGAGGGAAGTGAGGGGATTGGGAATGTTAGGGGAAGTAAGGGAAAGTTATGGAGGGATATGTGGAGCAAGGGGCAAAGAGGAAATGAAGTAAAGGGTGATAGGATGGGGAAGTAAAGGGAGGGGTGATAGTGAGGTGAAGTAGGAAGAGGGGAACTATGGATAGAGAGGGGAAGTAAGGGATAGGAGGAAGAGTATGGAAGGGGAAGATTTAAACTACTTGATTAACGTCTTAATAGGCTACAGAACACTTTTTTGTAGGCACGCGGCGCCTACTTTCACTAATTTTTAACCTTTTAAAACTCTTTCGGCATGACATCACATTAAAAATATGAAATCTGCCTTGGTAGTAAAATTTACCAGCTACCATTAATTCCGAATATTAAATCAGAAGTAAATAATGCGCCAGAGTATCTTTTCAAGCAACAGTACTTTTTGCGTTGCAGTCGTAAAAACTGAGAGAGCGAGGATGTTGAAAATTTCATTTACTCCCTGCACTTTGCATAATGATGCCTTCCGAGTAGCGATTATTCATTCGCTTCGTCGCATTAGCATTATATACGGACAAATAGATCCACTTGTGAAAATCTACCCCAGAGCCTCTAGCATACGCGAATATAAACGAAGAGTAAATCTTGAAAATGTCATCCTGTATAGTATATAGAAGCATATACTTTCAACACGATCATCCAAACTCTTCATCATCTCTTTTTCACCCTCAGGGTGGCCACTCGACCGGGAAACCGGGAAATGACCGGGAATTTCTTCCGTGGATTAAAGTGGCCACCCTGACCCTGAATTTTTCTGACCATTCTTCTTTATAAAACAAAAGAATCAATTTTAAAACAAGGTGTCATTTTCAAACAAGAAATCGATTTGAAAATAAGGATTCGATTCGAAAATCGAAGGGCTTAATTTTCGCTTTTAGGTAGCACTATCCCTTTTATCGGAAATGCATAGGTAACGCGAGTATGGACGCGAACTCGGAACACTGTAACTCCTGCTTGCTGATAATTAGCGCATCCATCAGCTGCAGCAAGCCGCCAGCTAATGCCGATCGTACGTTATCGTTATCACGCTCTCCCCATTTTGCCCCCCCCCCCAATTCTCTGCGCCTCGCCACCCTCTGGACTTCTATTTGTAGGTGGTGCGTAGAGTGCGAACCAATGCAACGCAACGAACGTTGCACCATTTCACTCCCTGAGGTGTTGGCAGGCAACGCATGAGGTGTCGGTGGGCAATGCATGACCTGTCGATAGGACCAATAATCTAATAACCAGTCACCGCCAACGTGTCGTAAGTCATCGGTCTGCAGATTTTCCGCGACGTTAGCCGGAAACCAATAAACGTTTTCTCGCGAATTAGCAATTCGTTATTGTCGTCTATCGGTTGTCGAACAAATCCCCTGCCGATTTGCGACTTAATTGCATCCTGCCGCATGCTTCCGGACAGGGAACTTCTGTCGCGAGGGAGGATTTGTTCATTTTTTTAGGGGAGGAATTTTTACGGGTTGTGTGCGGTTTGGCCAACTCGATTTTTATGAGAAATGGACGCGCGAGATTCAATTTGGAGTAAATTATGTGTATTTGGGGTGGGATCTGTAATAAGTTCCGGCTGTGTGTACATTTACAAGATGTTACCAGGATGTGTCCAGGAGTATAAGGACACCTAAAATTAGCTATTCAAAACATGCATTAGAATAATTTTTGAAGAAGCGTTGGAAAGGTTATTACAATTTCTGATTTTTGCCAATTTTCATTTTTAACTTCAACTCTGGGGAAAATCTAGATAAATAACGGTAAAAATGTTGAAGTATCCTTAAAATGAACCCTCAATTTCCAGGATATTGTCAAGAGATGAAGTTTTTTATAATAGTAGTTGTTTATAGAAGTACGTTTATAATCTCTAGTTTTTTTATGTATCCTCATTATCCTGGACGGTACTGTTCATCACTGTAATTTCAGTGAACACAACCTTATATAAAATTCAGTCCAAAATGATCTTGGAAGAGGAGAGCTATATCCGCAAGGGTTGTAAGGAGACTCCTAAAGTTTACGATGATGCGTAAATATCCTCGCGACGTCCCCAACTTTTACAAACCC
>CAKNXH010002409.1:0-10060 GCA_932178445.1 Andricus quercusramuli
GAAAGTTGGGCTTGGCGCAAGATGTTGGCCGTTCTACGCTGTTATGTAATTTTCTATTTAGGTGAAAGGGTAAATACTGTTGATTTGAAAATACTGATGATTTCTTCTTTCGAGGTTTCGGGGTAATTATTTCAAAATCATGTGCTTTAGATAGGGCTGAAATTATTTCATTGCTGAGAGGCTGGTGAGAGATCTTTCACTGCGTTAGTTAGTGGTGTGCGTCTTACTGGAAGTAATTCGTCAATTTTTTTTTTTTTGCATGCAATGTCAAATTTGAGGATATTTGATAGGTCAAGGTGAAGATTTAATAGTTCTTCGAAGGTGATGTGCAAGGCAAATTTGGTACGTTGAATTCTTTCTTTCAAAAGAAGCAAACATGTTTTAGGTAGAATTGATTTGGATTCAGATGTTCCCAAATGGTTTTTCATTCGTAAGAATTTTGGCACGATGTTGTTTTCTCTGCATCGTTTCATGAAAGTTAAAAATTTTAATAAGTTTCCTTAATATAAAATCACTAAACGATATTCTTGATTTCCATACTCACGATTCTATCGTTTTCGCTGCTATGGGTGTGACAATAGGTATAAGTGCGTTAGACAGTGATGAAGCGTGTCATGATTTTTCGTTCTTCAGTTGAAGTCATTGATCCCAACGGAGCTGCCTTGGTCTGCGCTTGCTTGGATTATGGTGAATTTTATTGGCTACAGTGCACGTCTGCATTTGAATTTCATATACGTATGCAAACTAGAGCCAATGAGTGCCATTCAGTATCGTAGGTCGATTTCGATAATACGACAACGTGTTTCTTTGTATTTAGTAATGTGATCCGCGTGTCTCTGCATACAATATGAATGAATGATGAAGGAAATAAAGTTGGTGAGTACTGAACATTAACCTTAACTGTTATGGTAGTCTGTTTTCAAACTTTTTACGCACACCAAAAATTGTCAAATTAATAATTTTCACGTTCTATAACTGTGATTTCTATTATAATTTAACTATAGTTATAATATTAAATATCATTTGTGAAACTCGTGTGCGTTTTGGTTCTACTTTATCAATAGGATTGAAATCTCCGATACTTTGAAGAATTGATTTTCATAATTTGAAGGGATTTCACAGAAGCTTAAAGGTTATAGGGTATTTTCTTATAATCCAAGGACATAATTCTACTTGAAACTTCAACATCCGTCAACACATTAAATTCAACATCGGCCGTGAGTAACAGGGCCGATACAAAAACTAAAAATAGTCAACGCAGTTCACTCAACAATTCGCAGGGGCGTGATTCCATAGATGCGGCTATAAATGAGCTGAGCCGAGTCAGAATAGAAACTTCAGGAGCTGTGGACAACTTTTATCAACCTAACCTAACTTTAAGAGTCGAGGACGACTCTAATCAATTTCAGCAGAGCTTAGGAAAACCATAGTGTAGTATAGAACAAATGATAAATGATCTGGTTTAGGGTTGATATGAATAAACGCCAGTCTCTGAAATCGAAATCTTATTTCTTCTCCAAGCGCAACCCTTTTTCATTCTAAATAATCGTAACAATATAAAAATTGTTATTGAATAGTTAACTGTGCCAAAATCCGGCAGTTACAAAGTATACAAATGTTCTAAGCCACCTCAAAATAATGTGAGTGATGAACTGCTTAGTAAAACGAAAAAAGTTTTAGTCGCGGTTCTATTGAAAAAGTTGAGTTGTTTTTCAAATAAGGCTAAAGATTCGCACGCTCAAATTTGCAGTCGGTGTATCATTAATTGATTTTAAAAATACCTAAACCAAAAATAATATTTCTGCTAATCCTAAAAAAAAAAAAAAATTGATTAGCATTTCGAACTCGAAAGTTCATTGCCTCACTACCCGATTCGGGTAGTGTTTCTAGGTGGATAAATACAACCAGTGTGGGTCCACCACACCCACGACGGGTCAACAACACGCAGTATTCCCCGAACGGTCACCCATCCAAGTACTAACCGCGCCCAACACTGCTTAACTTCAGTGATCTAACGGGAACTGGTGTTTTCAGCGTGGTATCGCCGTTGACTAATCCTAAGTCAGATAAAAATGTATGTGCACCAAACTCTCAGTTTCAGTCCTGTTTCGGGGTTTGACTGCAAATAGCCTTGGCCACAGGTCGGGTGGATCCAAACGAAACAGTCAGGGACGCCCGACCTATTCCAATTGGGATGCAATATTGCACAATATACTCCACTGAGTATTCGCGCACATAGAAAAAAAACTAAGAGTTATCTTTACCCTGATTCTTGATTGGAGATTACCTGCAAGAAAAATTACCCCATATGTGTAAACTTTCCTGGACGTCTCGGTATTTTCAGCTTTCACCCACGCTTGTAAGGAACTTTTGACAGCTCTAACGATTCGGCAAGTTAGCCTTCATGAAGCCGCACTTATCCGATTTGCCTGTTACACCAAGCATCAGCTAACTTTACTTCAGCGATCAAAGCTAGTGGCTTCCAATTTTGAAGACGGTGGTGACAAATTTTATGATAACAAAAGACAGTCTCTGCCATCGAGGGTAATATTTCTGTTTTAGCAATACGAACATGTAAAAATACGAAGTTACCTGCAACAAGTTTTTTCTGTGCACACCGACACTTCGGCGTGGAACAGCAGTTCTAGGAAGGCCGAGACCGGGGCAGCAGAATCCGAGAGTTGGGTGAAACTCGTAATTACATTGCAAAGCCAGTGTATGACGGTTTCTGAGGCTACTTGCTTTCTGGATTCCGAAAAAATGAATTCACTTTAAAGACTGTTTGTAGATTTTCCTGCATCGTGGCCGAAAAATGCCCCAAAAAATGATAAGTAGCAAATCAAATTAACGAATGTTAAGTGTAATATTTGTTAAGTCTCGTTTGAGCAGCCGAGCTGTAAGGACGTGTTTGTTGTTGCTCCGTATTATGCCGAGAATTTGAAGTGTCTCACTTGCGCTTAAAATTTTCTCCAGCGCTGTGATGCCGTTATGTTACACTTCTTTTTACTGTTGTGAGTCCAAAGTTGGGGCGGATATTTATATGGAACAGACATTATTCACGTGCAAAGTGCTATAAGGTTTGTTGTATTTTTGACGCCTGCTTGTATGCTGAGGTAAGAAATCTTCCGCTCTTGCGCCTTAATATAGCGAAGTATGAGCTGATGTGGAGCTTGATGTCAAGCCTAGAAAAACAGCTCAAAGCTGAAATACATTCTGTAAAAAAAATATCCTTGAAAGCCCCTTAGCAGGCTTGCAGAGATGTGAAGCCAAAAAGGATGCTGTAGAAAAGGAAAATGCAGAGCTCAAGATGAAGGTCGCAAAAGAGGGTCAACAGCTAGATTGGCTTCCAAGCAGGAACAACCTGATAGTTTTTGGCATGTATGATGGAGCCAACGGAAGCACCACTTACGCTGGACGAAAAAGTGCAAAATCTACTCGGAACCAGAGTGTGTATAACTCTTAACCGGGAATTTATTACTGGAATTCGCCGCTGTGGTAAATTTAACAATGGCAAAATAAGACTTATTTTGCTTTCACTCTGTTCAGGGTCGATGATGCTTGCTATCCTTTAAAATCGTTCGAAACGTAGAGGAACAAATATTTTGATCAAGCATGACTTGAACCCGGACACTGTTAGAATCCTCAAAGCTCTGAGCCAAGAAGCAGCTAAACTAAAAAAACGCAGGGATGGAAACTCGTATAAGTGGCAACCGCCTGCGAATCGCTCAAAAGCCCCACTGGGGGGACTGGTTGAACTTTATTGGCCAATCAAGACTTTTTTTAAAAACCCGGAAGGACGGAAAGTTAAATCTGATTGGTATTATATTCATTGTCCCTATTGATGTTAATAGGGTGTTTTAAGGTTTCGATTGCTTCTCTATGGTTTCTTGGAAAAATAGTGTATGTTTTTGAGATGTTTCTCCAATATATTCTCCAATATAGTTTTTGTGGCAAACCACAAAAACAACGAATTTTATATACTCCCGGATCACTGCGAGGTGCCTTCTTATTCTTGGGGTTGTTTAGAAGTTTTCAATTCCGTTTGTAATTTATCTTTGAATGTGATGGAAGGAGGCACGTAGATATCTCTTTGTAAGTGTGCGTTTTCTGTAAGCCTCATGCCATAATGTGTTATCAAATTTCTGTGAACTAGTACGTCCATGAAAGGCAATTTTCCATTTTTTTCAATTTTAGGACGATATGGATGATGTTCGATAAAGGCGATTTTCTAGCATTTTCGTCTTCATGCAAACAATAGGAAGGTTATCGTGATACTTGTAAACAGGCTACGTCACATCCATCAAGGTAATGTTTTTACAACATGTCTTTCTCAAAATGATGAAATTTAAGTATTTACACATTCAATCTATTTTAACTTAATTTTTTCGCGCCTTGTTCGTCGGTTTGTATAAAATATTTGCTTCATTTTTAATGAATTTTAACCAGCAGGAGCTCAGTTCATTCCTTAATATATTTTCAGTATTTCCACTCTTTAAATTTTTATTCAGTATTAGTTAGAAAATTTTATATACTTATGTACTTATGTACTTTATATACTTATGTTTTTTGACACGTCGAATACGAATATGCTGGTAAAAATTTGCGAAAATTCGATTTTCGTGGGAAAGTCCATAAAAAACGTATATCGAAATGCACTTTTGATGTTATACTAATTTTTAGCCTATTAGTAACAGTTTTTGCGATATTCGAAGTTGAAGATGGCAGATCACAAAAATTTCATACTTCCATTAAACGTTATAAATGCTAACCTATGTAATTTACACTAATTCTGTAGCCAGTAACAGAAGTACCTTAACACCTTCCTCCATCCCTTCCTTTCTCCCTGAGGATTTGATATTTTGAATTCATGCCAGAAAAATTTCAGAAATATTCTCGCGCTCCCCAGATGAAAATTGTTCAATCTATAAGTTACTAGTGTACGAAAAATTCATGAATGTCTATTTTGTTTCTGCATAATAAGTTGCAGACCCATCTGATGTCGTTGTGTAAAAAATTTCTAATAACCACACTGTTGACGGTGCACTCTCGTGTACCACCCGGGATCCCGATTGATTGAGATGAAGCATACCACCTTTACAATCCTGCTGCCCCACCTGCAGATCGGGCTGCAAAAGACTACATATTTGTAATAATAACAAAAACTACAAAGATTTTTTGGGCAATGTTGGAAATAAAGAAACCACTTGAGTTTATTATATATGCCCTTGATAAACTTCGTGCCGCGGGAGAGAGCTCCAAAATAAGTGTGTTCATTCTAATTTCAATTATATAATCTCGTATATTTCTGTAGATGTACAAATTTCTTCTGAAAATTATGTATACTCGTTGACATGTATAGATAAAGTCATAAGTTAGCAATAATAAAGTGTTTGTTTATTTATTCTCATTTTGACGGATTTCACTTGACAGATCTTTTCAACTTTGAAACTGTTGTAAAAGTCTACTTAAAAGGTTCATCAACAAACTCTACTGTTAATTACTTTCTGCCTCCACTTTATTATCATTAGCACGTTATGGGCTCAGACCGACGGAAAAGTGTAGGGTGGAATTTTAACGAATGAAGTGAATTTTTAATTTTTAATTATACTTGTAGAATATCCTACCCCGAAAAAATAAATGCAATGGATGCGATGAGTTTAGTCAGGATTGAACCATTAAACAAGGAAAATCACGAAACCTGGAAAATACAAATGCAGACACTGCTTATAAGAAACAAAGCTTGGGCGTACATCCACGGAGGAAATGTCTAATCGGAAATCATCGATGGGTAAAAAATTGCAATACTTCAAAGGAAGTCTAGGAAAAACTAGTCAATTTATCAATCAAGCTGTCCGGTTCGAAAGGTCACATTACTTAAATAGTTAACGATATATCGAATGGAAGACGTTATGTGATCCAGTGCTTGTCTGCTAGAAAGGCAAAGCAAGATACTGTGCAACATTTTGTTACGGCTTCCAGGCCGATAGAGAATGACTGGTAGGCATCAATTGTCGAATGTGCCATCTCTCAAATTTTCCATCCGGAAAATTGAGAAATGGTCTACGTGACAAATTGCCGCCTTCAAGTTTTTACCTCGACGAGCTTGCTAACACCCCTTCGATGACTCATGCCTGTCATCGCCGCTTTCTTCACTCACTCGGGCCTTCAAAATTCCATAAAGTCACGTAGCCGACGCGTTACCACCGGCTGGCCAGAGTCTCTGTCTCTTTCCCTCCCTTGCGCGCATCTCTCTGTTTCTTTCTTTCTCTCTCTTTCCTTTTTCTCTACCTCATGACTCTCTCAGCCGATGAACTCAACCGGCGGCGACACTTCGCGATTAAGATTCTTTTGAAAGATATATTTTTACATCGAAAATTAAAATAAAGAGTTTAGTAAAATATAGTTAAGATAAAAATCACTTTGACAAATAAACTGTTCTTTATATTATTATTCATATCGACGCGGAGAGACTTTTCCAATTTGTTTTTAACCAAATTAATAGACTGATAATTAGTTTCCTTTCTCAATACCTTAATACATTAATAATGTTATGAATAACTTCAGTCAAACGAGAAGAGAGGAACTATTTTCTTTCTTGTTAAATTTATAAGTAATTAAATTATTCCTTTAGTAACGAAGTTCGTTTATTTTCAGCTAAGAAAATTAATAAATTGATATATTTGTACAAATGAAGATATGTACACTTATATCAATGTTTCGATAATCTAAATTAACTGTATATTACATTTTGAATTTTCATTAACCCTTAATTTAAAGAAATTATTGATGAACAATTTAACGGTTATTCGAGGTTCGCAGAATTCAAATGGTTTTTTAATCATATTCACGTTAACAATTAAATATAAATAAATAGCCTCGAGAAACCGTCCTATTGGACTTGGGCCCGTTCCGCTTGCGGGCAAATAAAGCTAGGTTGGTGTTAAGAAATATATTTTAAGATTAATTAATTTTAATAATATTCACTATTTTTAATAACTAATTAGAGGTACGACATTTTTAGTTTTAAATGGCGCGAGCGCTCGAAGTCGAAACAGGAGCACGGAGGACGGTGTCCCCACAGCTCCGTTGCGATCCCATTGCCGGGATCAGGCCAATCAGAGGGCCACCAGCCGCTCCTTCTTCCACCGAGTTCAGTGCTTAGTTTCTGCCTGTCGAGAGACAGGCGTCACCTTCTCATAACCGTTACCGTCGGAAGATCCGCAGTATTTCGGGAATTATTACTAAACATCCATAACCGTGAGTACCGTCGTGAATTTCACTCATTTACTTTCTTTTGTCTCGCGCCGTCAATGATTACCGGAATTGTACCATTTTATTCATTCTATTTTGCTTAGTGTTAGTGTGTCTATTAAATAAATTTCCGCGTTATATAAATTTAAAATCACGTTTCGTGCGCAAGTGGTCAGGCTCCGGCCAACGTCCTTTGCGCTCGAATTCGCGTTCGCGTAAAACAACTGAATTCTCTTGTCGGTAAATTCTCGTGTGAAATTAAATAAATTCCCGCGTAGCATAAATTTCACTCTCATTTCGTGCGCAGGCGGTTAGGCGTATGCCAACGTCCCTTGCGCTCGAATTCACGTTCGCGTTGAAAAAAAAAAACCAACTAAATTCTCGCGTCGGCAAATTTAAATTCTGTTCGTGCGCAGGCGGTCAGGCGTATGCCAACGTCCCTTGCGCTCAAACTTGTGTTTCGCGTTCTAATTAAAATTAATTCCGTTCGTGCGCAGTCGATCAGGCTCCGGCTAACGTCCCTTGTGCTCGAGTTCGCATTCCGCGGCGATAAACAAAAATAATAATAAAAGTTCGTGCGCACGCGTCAGGCGTATGCCAACGTCCCTTGCGGTCGAATTCGCGTTCGCGTTCTAATTAAAATAAATTCCGTTCATGCGCAGGCAGTCAGGCTCCGGCCAACGTCCCTTGCGCTCGAGCTCGCGTTCCGCGGCGATTAATTAAAATCCGGATCGTAATAATATCTTGTACCTTGCGCACGTGGTCAGGCTTAGGCCAAAGTCCCATGATCTAGGTCCACTCCCGTCGCGACCTCGACCGCCTTACGTTATATCGGACTGACGTCTCTATATTTTTTCATTCAAGTCACGTTAAAGTTTCGCGTATGCCGAGGGGTGGCAAGAAGCGCAAGGACGCCCACCTTCGCCAGCGTCGACAGGAGGTGGTTGAATTTCCGGACGTCCCGGAACTTCAGGCCGTCCCTGCATTACCGCAATTCCCGGCACCCCCAGCGGTCCCCGCACTTTTGGCGGTTCCACCAAATGTTGTAGTTCCAGCACCGGCACCCGAGATACCCGCACCGGAACTACCGGCACCCGAGGTAAGGCACCCCCTCCTCCGTTCGAGTGGTGCTTCTCGAAGCCTTGCCAGGATTACCGGGTATTTCTGATCCGCGGCCAAAACCGGACACACGCGCAACATCTTCTCCTCGAGCATTGCGACTTCCACGATTCTTCAGGGAACCCCTCATCCCATTTCCGTCCTCTCTGATAGAGGAACTAAAGGAAGGTGAGGTACCAACCGCTCCCCTCGCCGCGTCAACCCATCGTCATCCGGGGTATTTTTCATATTCAGAACCAAGCCCGATCAAGGCCACTTTGCCACACGGTTGAGTTGTTCCTCCTTCGAAAAATCTTCCCTCTCCAGCCGTAACTCTTCGCGGCATCGTTGCCACACCAACCACCTCACTCAGTTGAGTCCGTTTCGGGGCCCATCGATTTCTCTGGGAAATACGATCCCATCACACCGATCAATCCCCAGGCGAAATTACCAGTGACTCCCGATAAAGGAGTTATTCGCTCGATTTTGCACTTGCAGGCGCATAACCCTGCCAATCCGGGTTCTTCAACGGCCTCTACCTCGCCTCTCACCGATCCTTGCACTCCTTTCAACTTCTTCGTACCAGTCCAGTGTTCACAGATCGTGGGAGCTGGCGGCCCCCACCACGACTCCCGTGTGGGAGCGACACAGGTAAACGCCGCGTGTCGGTGTGTCCCCACTCCGTCACTTGATTCCACGCTCCGCGGCAACCAAAATTTGTCGGTTGGGATGATTTCACTGTCTCCTTCGTGCTCTTTCGTTTGATTTCGGTGGCGGCCACGAAGATGGGTTCGGCGTTGACGCCGAGGATTGCCGAGAATGCACGACTCTTAACTTGAAATTTCTCATTCTCGGCGACTGGGCTATTTTCAAGATTTGTCAGCTTTTTCAGATTTGGAGAATTGGAGGATTTGGAGGTTAGAGTCGACTTTTGCTAACAAACAAGTTTGACAACCTCAAAAAAGCTAACAAAGTTTTAAAAGATGATGATTATGTTTTTCAGGTATTATTATAGAATCTTTTCTAGTATAGGCTCTATAGGGAATATAGTATAAGTTACTACAGGTTTTCAATTTTTTAATATAAGGAATATATTATATAAGAAAACTTGAGGTTAGATTGATATAATGTATATCATTCTCAAGCCTCAAGTGGTCTTCAATTTTCAAATTCTGTATTTCGTTTTTTAATTGATTTTAAATATTGTGAATTTAGAATGATAATAAATTATATATATTTTTAATCCAGTAAAATAATCATCACTTCTTTTAGTGATATTTTCTTAAAGAAGCATGAAAAATATGAAAGTATAATAGTCGATATTCATATTTTAAACCATTTTCAAAAGTTTTAAGACATTTTTTAAAAAAGATTTTAAACTTTTTTGCATTATAATACTTCCTTAAATTTTCATTGAATTAAATATTCAATATTTATAATATTTTATCAAGGAAAATAGAATGTATACGAAATTATGAAAATCACAGCTTTGTTATTTCTTATAAACACTTCATAATCATAAAACCTTTAATGACTTGTATATCTATACTTCATGAATAAATAAATAATGATTTACAGGAGAGAAAGCCTTACACTATACATATAGCCTGTTACAGAAATGGGTTTATTGTTTTATTATCGTTATTGTTTAAAATAATTTATAAATTATTATAAAGTAATTATATAAAAATTTATAAATAATTTTTTATTT
>CAKNXH010002411.1:415-247159 GCA_932178445.1 Andricus quercusramuli
TTTCATTATTTGAAGTTGATTTATATCTTAAATATGAAATTTTGTAAATTAAACCTACAAATATTCCTGTCAGTAAAAACAATCATAAAAAAACGTTATGCGGATTATGCAAATTTTTTGCTTCATAATACTCTTGCTCGGTTAAATAAAGACTATTAAATTACCTAAAAAATTATTGTAAATATAAATATTTTAATTTAGTGATTTTCGCTGGTAATTAGTATTTTCTTAAAAGAATTTTAAAGTAAAATCATAAAGTTTCGAAGTAAACATAAAATTCCTAAAAATTATAGCTTGTGTTTTGTTTTATATTTTCAACAATTTTATATTTTGTTAGCGTTTTTTACCGTTAAACATTTTTCAAATAATAATCATTAAAATTTAAAGAAGATTTAGAATCTTTTACCAATTGTTGATCATGTTAATATTTTTTATCGGAAACGGGTTTATATTTCAAAGGATATTTACAATATTTGAACTATAATAGGTTTTATGAGTATTTTTGTCACGGAAAATTGGTATTTTGAACGCAAATTTATTTATGTATTATTTGAAATAATATGTAGATACTATAAAATATAAAAATTTTGTAATAATAATATTTTTATTTTTTGATTTAAAAATTGCGTGAGAAAAAAAACACAACCGCGCGCATGTTTGTTTACTAGTATTGATAAAAATTTTAAACTTCTAAATGAAAAAACCCGATGATCTGTTAGATGTCGATCCTGAAAGGTAAACTACTTAAGTTTAATTGCCTATGATGAATAATTAATGAAAACGAATTAAGCTACAACATCAAAGATCCAAAAAAATGCATATTCACCTTCATAATACATTTACATTCCCACCTAATATTCACAAAGGGGGACCTTAACATACCCACAGCATTAAGCAAATTTCTTCAAATTTAGCAGGTAATACTCCATTCAATAAATTTATCCCTCCATTTGCAAATGAGAAACTGAAATGTGTTTTTTTACAGCTCACGATAAAATCTTATAGGCGCCAAAATTTATGCGAATCGTTAAATCCAAATATACAATTCATACTCGTACAATTTTGTCCATTTGTGATTTCCACAAAGAACTGATCTTCCCAAATGATTAAAAGAATTATACATGACGATTACACGCTTCTAGAAGATATTATGATGATTACACGATTTATATTCAAATCAATTTCTAATCAGAATAAATCTTGTCATGTAGGCGGGTTCTTTCAAAAAGATATATGCGGACAAGATCGTTCGATTGGGTTATCAATTAATTTCGGAGTGCCGACTTCATTGTCGGATTCGAAGAGGATTGAAATTATCACCAGCTAATATATATCTTGGCAATATCTTGGCAAACAAAATACGTCAATAAAATAATTTGTAAAATTAGCAAAAAAGGAATCAAGGGAAAACTTTGGTTTTGATTAAAGCAAAATGTTGTCCAGTTAAAGTTTTTTTTTCTTATATTAACGAGAATTCACTTCATCGAATGAAAAATTTACTTAAGGTCTATTTTTCCGAAAAATAAACTAAATTTTACCTAAAGCGAATCCGGCATAAGAATGAAAATAGTAGAAATTCAAATTAAAAATTCTGATTGGCTGAATCTGAATTTTTGCACCATCATCTTGATATACCGGCGAAGCGGGGATTATGACAAATGACGATTCATCAAATGATAATTCGTAGACATTCGAATTTTGGCAATCAGAAATTTGGACAACAAAAATGATGACAAATGTAAATTTTGAAATTTTAGACCTCCTACCTCCCTATGATAAGGATTCGTAAGATCTGTGTACCCCCCCACCCCCCATTCTTACGCACGATTATACATTTTTTAGTCAATACATTAATAATACATCAATTGTTAGCGACGTAAAAGAAATTTTGAACGATTTCCAGTGACTTGTAAGGATTTCAACAGATTTCAAGGGAGTTTAAGGTATTTCGGCCATAGTTTTACTACTTTTCCTGCGAAAATTGACCTCCCCGAGGTAAAGACGTGCCTAACCCTGCTTGTGATGTAATATACTATTAGTGGATTTTAAAATATTCCAAGTCATACCAAAAAATACGGAAAGATTCCCAATGATTTGAAAAATTTCAATGAATTCCAAAGGGATTTCATAGATTGAAAGGAATCTGGTAACACAGAAAAAATAGAAGAGAAATTTTTGTTGCGGGTAATTTTCAAGCAGATAAAGTTGAATTTTGTCGCATCGAAACAAAACAAGATTCAATGGAGTTGACATGGTAACCATTTCACATGTGGTGGGCAGTTCTTAAAACGTAAAGTTAATTTTTGTTGTAGGTAAATATTACTCTGAAATCGCTGTAAGGATTAAATTTTGTTTTTTCTGTGAATGTTTCTAAATATTTGACGGAATTTCAAGGATTTTAACCGATTTTTTGATATTTTAAAGGATTTACATGGTTCAGAAAGGATTTGGAAGATTTCAAGCGATTTCACGGATTTGAAGAGAATTTGTACGATCTTCATGAAATGCAAAGGATTTCACGAAATTTTCACTTGATTTAAACAATTTAAAGAATTTACCAAAGTTGAAAAAAAATTTACGGCATTTCAAAGGAATGCACAGATTTCCCGGGATTCCACGAGATTTCATGAAAGGTGTAGACCAGATTTCAAGAATGTAAAACTCTTCGAATCTATATTTATTGCATATATGCAATATGAAATATTACATAATAAAAAATAAATAAAACAAATAATGATATAATGTGCATAATGGTTCGAAAAGTAATTTCAACAGCCAAAATAGGACTCCATTAGCATATTTTTTTAAAAATATTTAGAAAGTGGAAAGTTACAGAAGAAAATTTTTTGACTGAAGGATTCGTAAGATTTTCTGGACTTCCCCCTCCCCCAAAGAAAAAATATAAGTAACTAGTAGACGCTCCCTAATGCCGAACAATTCAATTTAGGGCAAATGGTAATTCGAAAAAACACAAATTATGACAAATTATCTGAAGGGTGGCAACGGAAATGGGTTTATTGTATAAAAACCTCTTAAAAATTCAAATGCACATTGTTGTAAAAGGATTTTTTCGAAATATTATTTTTTGATACAATGATTTATAATAAAGTTTTTATGATACATGCATGATTTCAGCCCTTTTCGACGCCTATGAAGCGGGGCTAAAGCTCTACTTTTTACTCTCTAGGGAGAGTCTGAGGAAATTTTGGTTGCAATAATAGAATTTTGCGGTTATTTATGGAAAGTTACCATATATACCTGTAAAATTACCATAAATGACCGAAAATTTTCATAAATTTCCGAAAATTTATGCCAACTTAACATAAATCACCTCTAAAATTACCATAAATTAGGTTAACATTAATTTCATGCTCGCCTACGACTTGTACTGAAAACATACACTCGTCGAAAAAGAACCTCTTCTCCCCCTAGGTGCATAATATACTATTATAATAAAATTTCGTTAAAATGTTAACGTAGTAATCATTTTTTGGGAGTGTCTGTATGTAACGAAGAAATGCCGCATTTGTACTGAAACTTCGATACAAATAGTCCCTTTTCCAGCTCATTTTTTATACATTGTTTATTCTCATACAGCATGCCCATATCTCGAGGGCAAGATTTATTTGTGCAAGAGAATCAAAATTCGATTCTTAATCGCTTTCCAAAGCGCGATTTTTATTTTTTATTTTTAATATTATTTTTAATATATTGGCAGCATGTTTTTGATTTTTAATTTAATTAAATATTTTTTTATGACAATCCGCAGCTTAACCTGTTGCAAGTTTAGGTTAGTATCAAAATAGTGATATTGATTTTATAGACTGCTTTTTCGTTCCCCTGAAAAATTCCGATTTTGTTGGCTGTCTAGCTCTATACTGTCACCTTTCATTTGGTCTATTAAAGATAAATTGTGTTCCCATGTTGTTAAATAAACAAAAAAATTTTTCTGTGAGTAGCCAAAAAGATTGTAGTCCTTTCTGTAAGAATCGCATGTACTGGGCACAATTTTGAAGATCTAGACAAAATCAAGCTAAAAAATGGTGAATGAAATCGATCGGCATCGATCTTAGGCATTTAAAATCGAAAGGACGATCGCTCGAGGTCTCGCGCGAAGGCGAGGGAATTCGTGGCGAACCCTTTAAAGACCGATTCTACGGTGTTGTGCAATCGAATTCCACGATCGCGATCGGTGCCGTTAAAGCAAGCATACAAACAAAACCCGAAGGTGGTAGTAGCTCTCGCCTCCTGCGCGAAGAGACAGGTGATTTGCTGTCGGCATGACGCGTTCTTGGAATGAGAGAAAATCACCATAAAGAGAGAGAAAGATATAATATAAGCTATAAAAGAGGGGAGAGTATCGAGAGAGAAAAAAGAGAGAGAGAGACCTTAAGAAAGAGAGGCAAGGACGCGTATATCGCGAAAGATCGATCGATCGATCGCCAGTGGGTCCTTCCAGTCTCCGAACGGGATTGCACATCTGACTCTTCATAGCAATACAAAATAAAACTTTAGATTAAATTTTGCTCTTTCTTTGAAATGAAAAATTCTAATTTTGAAGTTGTTTTCGACTCTATAAAGCAAACCTTTTATTTTGATACTTAACCCCTTTTGTTGTGTCACCACTTACTTTAAAGTAACTTTCATGAGTTTCGTTTCATTACTCATTACTTCTGTAACAACTAACTCTTGAATTTACCAAAAATCATATCCAAACGAATTTTAATGAACTGAGTAATCACTGTTACCTTTAACTAATTTTTGAAAAATATCATTGTACCAAAACTTTCAGTCAGGAGTGTATATGTCATACAAAAAAGTATATTAACATATGCTTACAATTTCAACTAAGGTTCCAACAAAACATTTTTTACTCAGCGTTATCTCTACTGAGGCTTCATTTATCAAAAAAGGAAAAGTGAGAAATAGAAATTTTAGCTCCAGTCATTTTTGCAAGAATGTTACTCAGAAAATGAAGAAAGTGTGATCCCAGCTCTGAAGGGTTAAATTGTAAAACCCCTGCTTACAATATCACGTAATTTCATAAAAAAATACCCGTGCCGAAAGAAATTACCTTATCAATTAATCTCGTAAAGCGAGATACAAAATGTTCAATTTTCTTTTTCATTGAGAATGAAAGTACAGAGTAAGAGTTCGATCGAGAGGTCAACGATGCCTCTTTCACCTTTCCCCGTGGTTTTGCTGGTCGCAGATTCAACGTGGAACATCGTTAACCTTTGAGATCATCTTCAAGGGAGCGTATATGAACTCACCATTACAATTTAAATCTATATATATATATATATATATATATATGTATATACAGATACACATAATTGTATGTGGCATAATGTCGTTCGCAAACTCCTTCAGCACACGAACTGGGTGCAGTGAGAGATTGCAAAGATGACTTTCTTTCAAGATTCAAATGTTGTCTACATTATTCTCTAATTACAATTTTTACCAATTATAGATTTTGTAATATGTAATTATTGTGCAAATTCATAATGACTCACCCTACGTACAACGAAAAGGCTTTTATTTTCAAGAGGGTTTTTCATAATCAGTTTAACTCACCTGCAACAAAAAGAAACAACAAGTTAGTATTATCGAGGTTACACATAAAGGTGAAATCAAAGAATATAATCATAATTAAACAGGGCCAACAACTATAAAGAATAAAGTTTGTATTTTCAAACGAAAAGAAAATATTGATACTAATAGGGCCGGCCTGGGGGAATGGGGTACTTTTTGATCATTTTACTAATCGAATTAGTGAAATTGAGTGTTTGCTTTACTAAAGTCAATTAGTGAAAATAGTAACTAATTTTTTAGTGATTTTGGTTATAAAAATTAGCTAGTGATTCTTTAAGATGCGATATGTGCTTTATTGAATACGGTTCAAATGAAATAGTCACATTCTTTTGTTTTTTTTTTGTCGAAAATAATGTTTTTTTTTATTTGAGACATTTGTTATTCATGATTTGTCGAGAAAATTTCGTTCAGTTGTGCTAAATGCTGTGATCAAAAGCTTTTCGAATTTTTTTTCGGCAAATTCTGAGAAATCTAAATGACCTCTACTCCGCAAAATGGCCTACTCTTGCATAGTTTCCCCTACATCTTTTGAATATCGAAATTATTTCTTGTTAAACGTGAGTATAATTTTTGCAAATGTCTTTTACAAGTCTTGAAAGTGTAATTTTCATGTAAGACTAATATTCATCGCAACTGACAGGTTCGATGATTTTGCGATAGAATCGTGAGGTGAAGGCATCACAAGACTGCGGGCTATTAAAAGCGAATTCTTGGTTTCACAAGGCTCTCTCTGGTCTTATCGATCGGCAGTATAAATTGGCAAAGTGTTACGGTTTATAGGAGGAAGTGAACGAACCGTGGTTTTCATAAATCATCGGAAATGAGGGAATTGATTTCGTTCATTGTCTCGTGCAGCGTACTCGTCGGTTGCGGTTGTTTAATTATCCGAGGCCGGCCAGCAAAAGAAAATGGGTTATGCGTGGCCGCAAGATTAATGTGGCACCTGCTAGCAATTATAGAAGAACCCGTACGTGAACGCAACATATCGGATCGATCTTGTCTTGTTCGCCTCGAGCCAACTTCTATTCCCCTCAAATCTTAATAAACGAAGGCAAAAAAAGTGAAAATTCGTATTTTAAGAGTAGAAAGTATATATTGCAAAATATATTCCCTTGGGAAGACTGTGTCTTAATTTATGGAAGAAAACTTACCTCTCTATATTAAAAAAATCACCTTTTTCTATCAGTATTAATTTAAAAGTGTGAGATTAGTTGTTTTTTTTCGCAAAAAATCTTATCTGAAACCATCTTACTACTCTGTTGCCACGGATATATCGTATGTTCAAAAAATGTTACGTTAAGTATTTATGTGTACCCAGAAGTTTCAGATGTTAGATACATAATAAAAATTAATGAGGTTGGAATCAAAATTTTGGCCAAACTATGCTAAAAAAATTTCACTTCACATCTTATTCCTTCCGTCTCTGCATCTAAAACTTTTGTCTCATTATACAATAATCTATCACAAAGTGCCCGTTGCTCGGGAACGAGAAAATTTTTTCTACAGAGGATAATGCAATCCACAGTGGAGAATCATTAATTAAAAATACTAAATATGAAAAATAATTAATTGAATTTAACTAATTGATCAGATACTATACGTGTTTATTAATTGAAATTAAAAGGAATTATTTTTCCATGATTTGTGCTCACAATTAATGAGTATCCACTGCAGGTTGTATTATCTATTATAGGGAGGTTCCTCCATCTAAAAAAATATTCGAGATATCGACTTGACAGTTTCGAATTCGTTTTTCTCAGAAAGATCCTATCGGAATCCACATTATAAAATAGTGTAAAATGTAAATTAAAAAAAAAACAATGAATTTGATACAAAATCTTTACAAAGTCGTATCTGAAACCGTCTTCAAACTTTGTCGCCAAGGATACATCGTTATCTCCCCATAATTGTCAGATTTTCAAGGGAAGTAAATAAAGTCTCCGAACTTTATAGCAATAAAAATTCGCTTTACGCAACGCTTAATTCTCTCAACTCCACCCCACCACCTAAATGTGGAGTCTCATGTTTGTCAATACTGCAATAATGTAGAGCGTATACGAGTAAAACGTAAACAACATCTTTTCAGTTACATCTCACGAAATTCTTTAAAAATTAGTTCTGGGTCTCCATCAAAATGAGGATTTTTATTTATACTGTGCTCTTTACTTTCATGATATTTCTTAATTCTGTTCGTAAGTACAATAAAATATACACTGTTAAAAAAACGGAGTTAAAATCTACTCCGAATCATACCCTATAAAAGTCCCACCGTTTAGAGTTAACGGCAGGCGGAGTAGAAGAAGACGAGTTAAAATGTAACTCTTGGAAAACAACTCCCGAAATGCACTGTCCGGAGTTATTTCAATCAACTCCGTTCTGACCCTATAGTTGTCCCAAGACACCATCAGGAGTTGATTTGAAGGAGTGAATATCGCTAAAAAGAAACGCTGAAAGGAGTATTTCACTATTTAGAAATAGACTCCAGTACTCTGAAAATATTTGATGGTAAAACTCCAGAATTCTAGATGGTTGCTTGCCGCGTCGATGCGATTCATTATTTAACATATAGGAAAGTGGAATATGTCGACGAAAAAGAGAGTGAGATATGGCAACCAGACAAAGCGGGTGAAAACTGTTTATGAATCCGAATTGGGATACAAATAATTCACAGACGACGGTAAGTATAATTGTATATAATAATAATTATGAGCATATCCATGATGCTTTTCAATCTTTTTATACGATTTGAAAAACACGTGTGAATTATTCCTTTTTAAAATTGGTCATATTTGTATATAAGGCAAATGAGTCAACTTACACACCCTTTATTATTGAAAATTAATACTAAATCCACTAACTCAGAAATGTCCACGAATATTTTTCGAATGCTCCGAAAGCGTATTGGAAACAATTTTCCAAGCATTTCTTTATTAATTTTAAAAGGAATAATTCACACCATTTTTCTAAATCGTACAAAAGGATTCTATATTATATACAATTATACTTACCGGCGTCTATGAATTCTTCTTATCCCAATTCGGATTCATAAACAGTTTTCACCCACTTTGTTTGGTTGCCATATCTCACTCTTTTTATCGTCGACATATTCCACTTTCCTGAATATTAAATAATGAATTTCACCGACGCGACAAGCGACCATCTATAGAATTCTGTATTTTGGAATGTTCATGTTTTCGAGTTCGCAGTTTCGCACGCGTTGACTTGCGGCCATGATGTGGCGAACAACTGCGAAGAGAGTGTTTGCAAGTTTTCTGCGAACGCAGCTCCGAACATAAACTCCGTAAGAAGTCCCGTCACGACTCATTAACTCCGGATTGAGCATGGGTCAAGATTTTGTTTCTGTGCGGTGCGAATTAATTATATTGACTCTGAATGCACTTCAGAACCTTTTGCTCTCTCTATTTTACTCTAGAGTAAAATATGCGGAGTTAAATGTATTCGATACTGAGTGGATTTTATACTCTGAAAAATTGTACTCTCAACTCCGCTAGCCATTTACTCCTCAAATTTTTAACAGTGTATATGTATTTTTACTTTGAAACATATGTTATCATTGTGCGTAATTCATCTTGCGGCCTAATTGTGGATATTTAACAAGAACTGCCTTATTTTTGGAACATACTTTTGAAAACATGTCAGTTTATGCTGTAATGAAGTTTTGTGAACAATTTTACTTTCGACGCAAATCGTAATGAAGTTCGAATCCAAATTTTATTCAACATACGCTCAAAAAATTTCACTTCACATCACCAAATGAAAATTGTTGCCAAAAACTTTGTATTTTGCTTTCCTTGTGGGTGCCTTTCCTATATAGATTAAATTTCAACGGAAAAATAATATATAGAAAAAAATACGACATACATCACGGCGTTATCGTGTTAATATTAACTAACTTGCCGATTACGCTTAGGTTTTCTTGATACTTCGGAACAATAACTTTAAGATTAGTTAGAAAAATTCGCTAATAAAAAAAATCTCTATATTTGTTTTTATAGAATCAAGTCCAATGTGGCTATGGCAACGACTTACAGGCGGCTGGACATCGGGTAATTTAAAAACGAATATGCAACCTAAAAAAATATGAGAACAAATATTAACAAACACTATCAACATTACCCGACCTTGCTAAAATTCTTAGTAAATATAATTAGTTTGAAATCATCGAAAAATAAATTTAAAAATTTGTTAATAAAAAACCCCCTATATTTCTTGTTACAGAATCAAGAAATTCGCCACCGGCGACACCGCCGCCACCACATCGGCCATTTGGAGCGGCAACTACATATAATACTTATACGAATGTTGTACAAATGGTATTCCTTAAAGGACACCCGTATGCAGTGCGCATTCATGGAGTAAATATTCCAATCGATACAAACCCTATAGTTCGAAAGAAAAAAGGTGGGCTATCTTTTGCTGCGACTTATTATTTTTAGGTCTTACTTCAGCCGTTGCCGGCGCAATTTCCCGTAATTTTCTTGTTTGACAACTCAACTTAAGTCCTTTTTGACTAAAAAATACTGGGTCTCAATTCTGGGTCAAAATCCGACTTAAAATGAGCCCAGCTATTTTTTAAGGTAATTTAGAAACTAAATTCCAATCTAAAACCAATATTAGAGAATTCTGCTTGAAAAGTCCAGTTTTTTCCTTAATTACAGAGTGTTTCATGGGGCGGTTCCGGATGTGTATGAAAGGTGTCACTCATACATGCAAATCCAAAATTATAAATTTCGAGCCCGACTCGTAAAAAGGCTCATAATTTCTCAAATAAAATCGAAAAACTGAGCATTTTTTATTTGGACGTACACAAATTAATTTATGACTATATTTCCCTTGCAGTACCAAAACCAGGAGTATTTCGTAATAAATCTATTTTATACCATGATCAAAAACCTGCTGGGAGAGCCCGAGATTTGGTGTTTTATAACCTGCTTCCAGATGGTGAAACAGGTAACTTGCAAACTGAAACACAATCTAAAACAAATATTAAAGAATTCTGCCTAAAACGTCTAGTTCGTTCCCCATAATGTTCAAAGTAAAGCCCTAGTGGAAGTGTATTTTCACAATAAAATACAATAACATATAAGAATGTGGCATTATAGTTTTTTGTAAAATATTTCTAATATATAGGCCATTCCTAGCAAAAACTGATGGTATCCAGTAGAATTATATTTAAGAATGGTAGAAAATTACAGAAATGATTCTACTACGAACTACAATTTTTTGCTAGAATGCGGATACTTTTACCAAAATTCAAGTAATTACGAATTTATACAAAAAATTGCAATTTTCACATTGTATTTGTGTGTGTGTGTGTGTTAATACTAATCGATCACGCTCAATTTTTTAGTAAATGTAATTTTTTGGAACTAACAAAAAATTGTTTTGTTTTCAACAAAATTTCCAATTTAATTTCTTGAATCATTTGTCGACTCACAATTTAGCACAATGTGGTATTTTAAGGGTAATGACTTTTTGAAATCTTGAAATTAATTAATGACTATATTTTTCTTATCGAATCAGGTACGACGGTCGTCGAACCTCAAGAGGGTGATCTTGTGATAGACGAAGGGTTTCCAGTTGCAAAATATGAGGGTGGAATGTATCGCGAGTATATTATCCCGTCTCAGTCGTTAGATTAGGCACATGCAGTTCATCGTCAAGCGGTAAATTTAAAACCTAAAACACAATCTATGGAGAAAAAAGAGGCATAACTACTTTAACGGAAAATCCAAAACATAGAAACGAAAGTGTTTGTAGCTAAGAAATAATTTTAGAACAGAAAACGTTTAAAATCCATTATTTTTATCATTTATAATACTTTTAGTTTTGTATACCACGAATATGAAACGTTTGTTGTTTGATAAGATGAATGCCTATATTTAGAACTGTTGATTCTTGAGATTGTTTACATTCGAATATATTTCACTTTAAAATGGTTACATTTCTCAAATGTTCAATTTAACCATAAATAATTAAATTTTCGACGTTTTAAACCTAGAATTGTTCTATTATAATAGGACTTTGTTTTTGAAATGGTACGTACAATTTTTATTGTTTTAATGTATAATTACTTAATATTCAACGCTTTCAATTTGATATTTTTTACTTTTGCATCTGTTTAGAAACGAAACATTTTTTAATGTTGCACTCTAGAATTGTTCAATGTTAAATGCTTTCAAGCTTATAAATTGAAGATTACTTCATTTTTCAAACGCTTTCAACTTGAAATTATTTCATTGTGTGATGGTAAGCGCTTTTAATTTAAAATCAATTAATCTTGAAAGGTTTTTAAATTTATGTTCTCGAATTCTGAACGCTTTATTTAAAATTATTATTTTCAAGCCTTCAATTAAAAAATGTGAAATTATTTAAAATACTTTTGCGGACAGTATTCTTTCTAACACTGATTTTCAACCAAGCAAACTGTAATAATTAGTACCACCCACATGCTAATATGTACCTACTACTACATGCAGATGAGTAATTAGAAAATTACAAAATATTACGTATACTGCCGTCCTGATAAAGAAACTGTACACCTGCATTTGAAACAAACCGTGATATTGAATAAAATGCATTTGTATCTGTACCTTTTAACTTACGAAAGTTTTTGAAAATAAAAGTACTGTTCTTGGGTAAATTGGACATGCTCTATTCATTAGAACAAAAAATTGTAAATTTCAATTATTTATATCCAAAAATGTAGATATGCTAGATATTAATACATAAAATCGCCGAGAATCCTTACTAATAAACACATCTGCGCAGATGTGCTGCCAACACAGAAATCAGCCTTCAAGAACCTCCGAGTTTCCTGCTGGATAAAATTAACAACTAGAAAATTTCCAAAAATTGATAAAAATATATAATTGGGACATAATTGTTGATTTATTATTAAATTACAATTATTTTTTCTATAATTATTTCAGATTATTATTATTATTATTATACCATTAAGCCATTTCCCTTTCGGGGTAGAATAATTATACTATTAATCAACTAGAGTTATTTTTGCTTGAAAAATGAAAAATGCAGATGTGCTATTAAAAAGAAGAATCGGTCGCTCAAATTTACTCTCGAAGAATGAAGAAGATGAAGATGATGAAGAAGATGGTTAAGAAACTTAACATGTACTTGTGCTATTCGATTTCAGGAAATCGGACTGCAGAAAGACTGAGGATCCTCATGAGCAAAACAAATCTACGCAGATGTGTTTTGTTTTATGAGGATCTAAGGGCTCAGCACTATTCCAAATTCTGGAATTCGTGTAGATATGCTACAATTTCTGCAGATGTATTGTTTCTTCATCAGGAATTTTCGTAAATCGCTGTAGATATGCTAATTGAGATCTAATTATCTCGGCGAGATTTAGTTACATTTTTTTTAAATAATTAGCATAGTTAAAATCGTCTTTTCATTACGAATCCAACCATATAAAAAACTCATTTTTAATAAAAATGCAGTTGTATGTTTCTTCATCAGGACGGCAGTATATACATCTTATAAAAAAGCATCGTTCTCCCCTTCTACTGTAACATTACTAATAAAATTACAATTGAATAAAAAATTAACCCAATTCAATTTGAAAGCACTTTAATTACATTCCCTTTCAAATAATAAGACATTATTAAAAATCCTCGACAATTAGAAATGAAATAACTCCGGACCCACCGCAGCGTTCAAACCCAACTAAAATCGTGCTCTCTTGTTTAACAGATGTTTGTCGATCGATGACGCGTCCGTTTATTAAAAGGTGATTAAAACCCGGCAGGAGCTTAATGGAAAGTTTAATTGATGCGGAAGTCATTGAATTAAAGCTGAGCGCTCTTCGTTATCTACGACGCATTTTCAGGTAAGCGAGCGAGGAGTACGCTCGCTCGCTCTTGGCTCGATTCAAGTCTGTACTATTAGCGAGAGGGCGAGGCCTTTAGAGTTTAGCACACGGTACTACGGTAGTATCAATGTTACTTGGAGCCGGATGTCTTAATGATAATCTTAATACTGGATAAGAGGAGTAAGGAGGAAGCCCATTCGACGAGAACGCGCGCCAAACTACCATGTGGGTGTATGCCGTACGTATTTTATGTACCGCAGCATCCGTAACTGTATGTGACATGCGATGGAATGTCGGTCATGTCAAATTCACGGTATAAGATGCGTTAAGAGCCAATATTACGAGATGCGTTATGAGCCAGTCGTACAAGAAGCGTGGTGAGCCAGTTGTTCAAGATGCGCTATGAACCAATGTTAAAAGAAGCGTTATAAGCCAGTTGTACAAGATGCATTATGAGCCAATATTACAAGAAGTCTTATTCGCCAGTTGTACAAAAAACCTTATGAGTTAGTTATGTACGATGCGCAGACTTGACAACCCTCAAAGCCTTAAAAAATGGGGGACTAATAGCGGACTAAATTATTTTTAATAAAATTATTGTATATGTATACCATATTGAATTCAATATGAAACGCTTTAAATTCCTAAAATTTCAAGTCGAAATGCATTCCATGTTCAACTAAATACTCAAACTTTCAACAAAAGAGATAAATTTTGAACAAAAGAGTTGAGTTATCAAGCTGGAAAGTTAAAAGTTTCAGAAAATAATTTACTTTCAAACCCAAAAAGATAATTTTACACTAAGAAACATAAACTGTCAACCAGAGTTCAACCTGTCAAGATTTAAAAAGTTTTGTTAGAAAGCAGCCAAATTTTTAACCGAGAACATTCATTTTCTACCAAAAAATGTAACCCAAAAATGAACAGTTAAATTTAGAGTTAAAATAATAAATTTTCAACAAAAAAGTTACATTTTCAACTAAAATGGCGAATCTTCAACAGAAAAATTTAGTTTTGAAAAAGTAAATCAACTTTTAGGTGAGTAATTGAATTTTTACCCAAAGAAGGTGAAATGTCAACCGAAAGAGATGAATTTTCAAACTAACAAAACGAATTTTCAACCAACAATACTTTTTCGGTAAACAAAAATGTCAACCCAATTATCAAATTCGCAAGCATAAAATACAACTTTTCTACAAAACAGTTGAATTTTCAATCCAAAAATATCTAATTTCAACAATAAAGTTAATTTTAAAAAAAGTATCAACACGACACATGATTTTTTCACCAAACAGTTGAATTTTCAACTAAAAAAGATAATTATTTGAACCAAAAATGAAATAGTTAATTTTCCACTTTAATAAAATAATTTTCAACCAAAAAAGACGGGGTTTCAACGAAATAATTCAATTTCCAGCGAAAAAGATTACTTTTCAACTTAAGTAATAAATCTAAAAAAAACAACGGATTAATGTTTAACCAAAAACTTTTCAACAAATTAGTTAAATTTTCTACAAAAAAGATTAATTTTCTACCAAGAAAGACGAATTTTCAACAAAATACATCAATTTTAAACAATAGTTGAATATTCAAATAAAAGATAAACTTGTACCCAAAAAAGAATAGTTACATTTTCCATGACAAAAATTATTTTAAAAATAAATTTCAACCAAATAGTTAAATTTTTAACCAAAAAGATGACATATCAACTAAAATTATAAATTTTCAACAAAAAAATGAAGTTTCTACAACTTAATTCAACTTTCAACAAAATAGTTCAATTTTCATTTAAAGAAAAGGAATTTTCAGCAAAATAGTTGAAACTTCAACCAAAATAAATTAATTTTTGAACCAAACAGTTGCATTTTTAACCAAACAAGATGAAATTTCTACCACAATAAATGAATTTTTAATCAAATAAAATGTTTCAACAAAAAGAGATGATTTTTCGACTAAAATTACAAATCTTCAACCAAAAGAATGAAATTTTTACAACTTAGATTAACTTTCAATCAAGTAGTTCAATTTTCATCCAAAAAATACGAATTTTCAACACAATAGTTGAAGTCTTATTCCAAACAGATGAATTTTCAATCAAACAGATGCCTTTTTAACCAAAAAAGAAGAAAATACCAGAATTGATAAATTTTTACCCAAGTTTGAATTTTCAACTAAATAGAAGTTTTTTTAATCGAAAGAGATGAATCCTGGTCCTAAAATATAATAGGAAACTTTTCAACGAAAAATAGTTGGTTTTTTATTGGGTTCTATTGATTCAGTTTATACTTAACCGAAGAAAAGATAAAAAGCGGAAGTTATGAGCCAATATAACAAGAAGCGTTATGAGCCAGTTGTGCTTCTAGGCGTTATGAGTCCGTTTTGCCGGAAGCGTTATTAACCAATACTGCAAAACCAGTTGTAAAAGATGCCTTATGAGTCAGTTGTATAAGATGAGTTATGAACAAGATGTACCAGAAGCGTTATGAGCCAATATTTCAAGACGTTATGAGTCAGTTGTGCTTCTAAGCGTTATGAGTCCGTTTTACAGGAAGCGTTATGAGCCAGTATTAGAAAAGGCTTACATTTTAGCTCCAACAAATTACAAGAACAGGTTTTGCTGTGCAATAGCCACTAGCCACCCTAATGATTTTCAGCAAACATTGATAGGGAACAAATATAATATATGAAAAAGCAAATTAAACAAATAAATAAAGGTGAGTGTATGGAAGTAGGAGCGTGTGTACGTAAAGTACGCAGGAACGTTTCCTGGTTGCCTGGTTGGGCGTGTCGCAATCACGATCGAGCGTACGTACATGTGTGTACTTGTACATCGCGCAAGAGTACCTACAACCATCCATCTCGCTCCCTCTCTTCCGTTTCCTCCCTTGGTCGTTTCGCAGCTTCAACTTCTCATGGACATATAATTAGATCATTTTCTCGTCCTGTCTCCACAGTTTTTTGTCAATCGACAAATTGCGCGACTGCATTTCCAATTTGTCCCCGATGCGAAGGGATATAAGGAGATACCCTGGTCTAACGACTCCTGGACAAGTCAACGTCTCTTCTTTTTTCATACTACTTTCCTTTTTTCCCATCGCTCTTCATCCCTTTTACATCCTTTTTGTGCCTTTTTTGTATCCTCGTCAGTACTTCACAACTAATTTTCGATTAAAGAAAATCACAGCGACCAGTTCTCTATAAATCTCACAAATCTACTTCTAAATGAAGTTTCGAACTTCATTTTCAATGAATGAAGTCATGGGAATCTGAAGAATGTTCAACGTTTAGGGAGTGTTTTCAGATACTAGTTTAGATGAGAACTGCGAGGAAAATATGATAAATTTCAGTTATCAGTTTCATCTAAATCTAAATCGGCGGAAATTATGATAGGTTAATAAATTGCTTTTACTGCACGCAGGCACATCAAAATTATGTTCTCCAAGGTGTGATGCACGTCCAAGAGGGAGTGGAAAAGCTTTATCTATATGCCCTCGGGAGATATTCGATGAATTGGCACGTGTCTGCACGTCGATCGGCAATCGTAAATAAGAAATATGACGCTTTGTGGATTTATAACAGGACTATGAAGAATCCAATCCAATTAGAAAAGAAGAATTTACTGTTTTAGTTTTATCATAAATTACCATTTATCAGAGCAATAAACCAAGACACTGATTTTTTCCTGTGACAATAAACCTTGGAAAAATGAATGAGAGATCTCAATTTATATTTAAGTCGACTGGATTTGACGTGGATGGATTTTCCAGCTCAACAACGTTTAGATATCTGAAGTTTTGTTTTCCAATTTTAAATTATTCAATGTATTAAGTTTTTAAAAATATTCTGGAATATTTTATAATGCCTCGGAATGTTTTGTATTATTCTGTAAAGTTTTTGACTATTCTACAAAGCAACAAATCTTTGTAATGAAAATAAATTTTTAAGTACTTGTGTGGTCATACATTAATTAGTAATCGGAACAAATAATGTCAAAAGTATAATTTCTCAACGAAACAAAAAGAAAAACGACTAGCCTCGATTAAGTTTAACCCAAAAGTGCTTGGATATCCAGTGACAAAAATTAAACAAATTAATTGAAAAAATTTCCACCACATATGCGTTGCTTGAAAATAGTATAAGTAAATTAATTTGTTCGAACTTTTTGCCTTTAGAATTTTTCACCCTAAAACTGATGATTTTGAAATATGCTAGCCACTGGACCGAGAAATGACAACTAATAATTTAATAGTTGACCGGGAATTTCACCAATTTTTAGAAGGAAAATCTATTTAATCATTAAAAATATCGTAGATATCATAACACGTGATATAAATGCAATTTTAAATAACTCCGATTTCATCTTTTTTTTAAATGTTTAATTGTTATCTTTTTCAATTATGAAATCACTCAGTTCACATTGCGTAATTTTAAAACCTTTAATTAAACAAATTTTCCATGGTGGGTCCTCTGAACCTATTCAAAATGAAGAAATTTACAGATTTTAACGTTAAAAATTGAACTGTTTCAATTCGAAAGTCTTAGTAGTTAAAGAAATCGGTACCTCCATGCTTAGACTGTGTAATGTGGGGTTAGCATTCTAAACTCGCCAAATCTAGGATCTGCAGTCTATACTCTCCGATCCCAGAGTTACAGTCTAAACTTTAAGCCCTCGAATTTCGGTTTTACTGGTTTTCAAGAGACACATTTTAAAATTTGGAGAGCTCTAAAAAATCAAAAATGGGTATTGAAGCATCCCGCACATCTCCTCGTTTTTTCTATGTAGTTATTTAAATATTTACGATGTAAATTCAAATATTATCATTTATTTTGTAATTTAAAATACAAGTAAACTCCTTTTATATGATTTTTTTTTTTATAAAAAGTTATAATGAATTCTACATGATTTTGTTTATTTTTAAAGTAAAGAAACAGATGATAAAGTGAATGATCTAACTTTTAGTAACTGTATTAAATGATTACAGAAGAACATTGGATATATAACAAGTTTTTATAAAAAAAACATGTTAAATCCTTCAATAATTATCAGTCAAAAATCTCCTTATTTTTAAATCAAGTTCACGCAAAAGAAGATCTGAACACTTATTATAACTCTTAAGAATTAATAAGCCAACATAAAAGAACATATAGATATTTCTAAAAAATTATAACACTTCTATAAAGAAACGTGTTAACTGTATATTGATGACTATGAGTCAAATCTAAGACTCTAATGAAAATAAAATTCTCATAATCGAACATCAGAACTTCGGCAATGATTACACAGCCACACAAAAAAAATCGTTTTTCGGACCCAGAGGTCAGGCCATGTTTATTATATGTTTTTTTGTGGTCGCTGAATCCGAATCCGAGGTTTAAAAAACCCCAGCACGTCAGGGTTCTGACATAACCTCATAAAAAATTTGTTTTTTCAAGTCCGGGGGCCAGACCATGTTTATTATATGTTTTTGGTGTCGCTAAATCATAATCCGAGGTCCAAAAAACTCCAGCACGCCAGGGTTTTTACATAACCTCATAAGACCTCATAAAATTTAATTTTCTCAAGTCCGGGGGTCAGCCCATGTTTATTATATGTTTTTGGGGTCGCTGAATCTGAATAAGAGATCCGAAAAACCCCAGCACGTCAGATTCGGATTCAGCGAGCCCAAAAACATATAATAAACATGGTCTGACCCCCAGTCCTGAAAAAAACATTTATGAGGTCTTATGAAGTTATGTAAGAACCCTGGCGTGCTGGAGTTTTTTGGACCTCGGATTCGGATTTAGCGACACCAAAAACATATAGTAAACATGGTCTGGCCCCCGGACTTGAAAAACAAATTTCATGAGGTTAGGTCAGAACCCTGACGTGCTGGGGGTTTTTAGACTTCGGATTCGGATTCAGCGACCCAAAAAACATATAGTCAACATGGTCTGACCTCTGGGCCCGAAAAAAGTTTTTTTTTTTTGTAAGTCTTTGGTTCCAAGATTTTCAAATCTTTCAAAAATAAAAGAACACAGAATATGAATGATGCATATTTAAAACAAGAAATGTAAGACATGTAACATATCCTAAATATTAATGATAAAATCTTTAAACTTGGCACATTGACATTACATCACGTCATTTCGCAGTAGATTGCTTCATTTTGTAGGCTAATAACTGTGGCTTGTAATTGGATAGTGACTTTGGCCTTCCTTCTTTCTTTGGTGATGGTGGAGGTATAACTTGGACATATTCTCTTGCGCATATTTCACTTTTCAATATAGATAATCTTCAAGACAATTTTTAGCATAATGAATAATATTTTTTTGCATACATGCGTTTCTACAAACTAATCGAACCTCAAAATTCCACCCTGCCAGCGAGGGGCTACTCACTAAGAAATCTTAAGAGATTTCCTGGAGCACTCCGAAATACGCTTCTATGCGTGGAACGAACAGCTGGCTGAATCCGAAAGACGCCAAGTTTAGCCGAGTCAATAGAATTCCACGTGAATTCCAATCGCGAGCAGTAAGGAAAATCTCAGAACTCCCGGCAATCTTAACGAAATCTTGGAAATCTCTATAAGAATTCAATACAGATGGTCGCATTCACAGTTTTAAGATTTCCAGATTTCGTAGTGAGTAGCCCCTCGTCTGTCAGTCATTTGTGGCTCTATTATATACTAACGGGAATAAAATAAAGTTCGAGATTCAAGCTTAATCCACGGAAATGATTACAATGACTTTTTCGAAAATTCTCTTTTTTCTCCTTATTTATTCCACTCACGCTTAAAATACTTTTTAAATTGATAAATAATTACTTGCTGCTTCATATATGGCTACAACAACTCCCACATTGGAGAGTTTACGACTGCAAACCCCATATTGGATAGTCTAGCATGGAGGTACCGAGATGTAAACATCCGATTGAAACTTTACAAACTATTTACTTTTTTTTTTAATTTTAAATTAATAGATTCATAATTAAACTCTTTGATTCTATTTCAAATCCCATTTTCGATTAAGGTGTCAGTCTAAAAAAATCGAAATCTTACAGGAATGAAAAAATAGTATTGCACTAGCATGGATTGTGACTTGATTCAAAGAATCGAAGCGACAATAACGAGATACATTGGAATCAGTGCCGCAGGTGCTAACAATATGCACATTGCACACTGCGGTGTCCAGAGCAAGTACTTTTACTTAGGGAGGACAGGTTGACAAGCCAGGTTGGCAAGTCGGACAGGTCATCGAGAAATAAACAGCCTGCATCGATATCATTGCGTGCCTCGATCGAGCCGAGAAACATTTATACAACATCGTTACACATGTAAGAATACCATGACGTGTGAGCTCGAAAAGCCAACTCTTTCGTAATAAGTTTCATGAAATGCCCCCTATTGCGAAGAGCTCCAGGGACGCATACTTGGGCCTGAAATTCAGTAGTACTTTCAGTTTCATCCAGAGAAAGGAAAGCCGGAATTCTTTTACGCAATATTGGGTACTCTTTATAGGGTATTTATTTCTCGTAATACGATACTCTTAGAAGTATTATTATTGAATGCTTTAGGTAGGTTAAAAAAATATCGCATTGATCTTAAATATTTTTTTAGGAATATAGTGCACATAATTCTCATTTATTTCCAAATACTCTTTGCACAATAAAAATAAACTTTAAAGTTGAAACAATTTTTTAACAAAAGTCCTGAAGGAAAATATCGTTTCCCGAAAACCTCAAGATATTTTCCATTGCAAATGACAAAGTTCTATTTATAAAAGATGAAACAATAATTGATCACTGAAATAAAGTATGTGTTAATTATTACGCAAATCAATATTTGCGATTACGCAGCATGTCATAAAAAAGAGATGGTGTAACTCGATCGATGGAAATTCGAGCAGGATGGAACACCTTGAGGTTGTTAATGACGGAGACCGGTGTCACGAAATCGATCGAACGCCCAGGGCCGAATGTATCATTAGTCCCAAAAGGCCCGGAAGCAACTTTTACATTCAGCAAAAAATTGGTTTTTATGACCAGAAGCGAAAAAGGAAATCAAATGTTAAAGGTACCAAGGAGAAAAGTAAACCAAGATTACATGCAATGCCTTGTCGTCGTTCTTTCAAATGGACGTTTTTAATCAATTATGTAACTTCACATTCGAAAATTGAAAACTTAAAAGATTTCATTAAATAAGATGTATTTCTTCTAATTAAAATATACTATTTATAATATTGCACACACAATTAAAAAATATTTACATTATAAAAGCCTCTTTCAATTTTTTGGACTTCAAATTAAATAACGTATTGAAAGGCTTTCAGTTTAATAATAATAATTTTAATGCTTCCCCTCCAATTCTTCATACTGAAAATTGAAATTTTTTAACTTAAAATCTCTGTTTTTATTTGCCACACTTTTTTCTGAAGTAGGGACTCAGAGGCCTCCAAAAAGTAAATTCCGCTCTCAATAATGGTATTTGAGATGCAAAATGGAAATTCAGGAGTTGAAAGATCGCGATTAGGAAGAAGGAATGTGAAGCACATTTCTTGATGTCTTTTCCCGCTTGCACATATCTTGGTAATGAAAGGGCGTTGCAAATCTCATAAAACGTTTATCGGTGCACGTACGTACCGCGATCCACGCATTTCGCGGAACGTGCACTAGCGAGCGATCCCGTGTTCCACTTTATCCTTTGCTTTATAAGCCGAAGAGATATATGTTCTGCGTAGATGGAAACAAAGCGCCGATAAAAACGCGCGAGATTCTCTGGAATGAGAAAGTGCGTGCTCACTGGCCGACGATCGTATAATTGCATGAAATTGTCCGTGCCTCTGTCGCACACAGCACACACCACAACTACGGACTAACTTCTACTACTTAACTGCGTCCAGGTTTCGTCACATTTTTAGGCACACAAAGCAACTCAGGCGATTCAGGTGACTGGCTTTGACACGCAAACACTGCACTAAAGGAAGCAGTGTGATTTATAACAATGGAACACAATTGTGCCGGATACAATTACTTTAAAAATCCTGGTATTGAAATCTGATTATATAATTACTAAAATTTTCCCTAGTTGAACTATATATTTACGGCTAACCTCGATTAAGTTCAACTCAATAGTTCGCGCTCTTTTAAGCTTCAGTGAAATTGTGACCGGTTGAATCAGAGATTTTACGATTTTGATTGGGTGAACCAGTGAGTGATTCAAATAAAACAGTTACTGCAATACACCAGATACACCAGACAAATGATAGATTCAACCAGTGAGCGAAAACGAACTTTATTGTGTACTAGTGTTTGTGTTAGAAATATTTGGGGTCTAGCTGCAATAAGCAGGGGATTCACGCAGGCGAAATATATTATATCCTATTATATTTTGGTCCGGCCCTTATTTATTGTTGTGAATTTATAGTTTTTGGAAGATGTTATATGTTTTGTAAAAGTGATGATTGATAATTGTCATACCTAAGCAGCTGACGGGCGAGAACGCGCAAGACTGACTACTGGCAATAAGTAACCAGTGAACCTCCCTGATTAAACCAATGACGGAATCCCAGTGCGTGAACCAGTGAAATTTCAAAACATTTTAGTGATAAACTTATGACTGTTTCAACCATTGAGATGTCACTGGTTCATTTTAAAGGAAAGTACATTCAGTTTCTCTTTTCTACGTTTTTCGGAGATTCCACCGGTTATTTTGAGTCAAGGAAAAAAAATCGTTGGGGGAGAAGCATGTAATGCGGCGCGCATTATACATATCAATCGATAGAAAGAAAAATGTAATAAATAATGTAAGGAAAAAATATGTAAGAGCTATAAATTTTTCAAACCTGAAAGATTACAAAGTCGACACCAAAGCGGTTAGTAACCCTGGTGGAATGGCTGCGTAACTTGAAGGATCACCGAAAGTACGTGTCAACCGTTTAACCCAAACTGGCGTTCATTATATTTATTTTCGAACCCCTAACATGAAAACCTCATCAACAGAAAATGGAAAGAGGATAGTGTATTGCGTAATGAAAACAATAATATCCAGACTTTACGAGCTGTAACATGAGATGGGATTTAATTAAATAAGGAGTTAAATTTGATGGTAGGGCTGAAGGTTTATGAAGAAACAAATCCACCTTTGGCGATTTTCGTACTTTACGAGCAGCAATTTATCATCGTCGTAACTCCCCGTACGCACTTGGATGGCTGCGAGCGAGTTCAGCGACCCTCTTCCGGGTGCCGGAAGAATCGACGAGCGATTCAGGCCATGCGAACAACCAACAACCAACATCTAAGTCGCGACACGGTTTGTTTAATTTTTCACGCCGCCGGTTATGCAGGCGTGCGCACATGTGATTTATCGTTAGGTGATTTTACTAGCATTTGATTGCATTGTTCCCCCGGCAGCAATGCGGGCGACAACAAATTATCGGTACACTTCGAAAAATAAAAACAAACAAGTTTAATGTGCAGCTCTATCACATGTCAGAGTCTTCAAATCTGCCATAAACATAATCCTACCCACAATGATGTGCAGTTCCGGCAAACATTAAAAAATATTTATCGAAAAAATACCATCACATATAGTGACCTAAGTGTCCTAAACAGTAAAATCCAAATCTTAAGACCCAAAACAAGGCCTAACAATATGAGACGCAAAATACAAGGCGTAGTACAAGGTCCCAAACACTAAAATCCACATCATAAGTCCCAAAAAGTTAAGACGTAAAATACAAGCCTTAATGCAAGGTCCCAAACACTAAAATGCAACTCATAAGGCTCAACATAAGTCCCAATAATTAAAACGCAAAATACAATGTTCAAAATATTACGATGCATATCACAAGTCCCAAAATAAGGCCAAAGATAGTGGAGTCCTAATACAACGGACGAACAGACAACTGAAAAGTATATGCATTTCGAAATTGACAACGAAACATCTGCACTATTGTTTAAACATTGGATAAAATTTTCATACTTCGAGATTTAGTTTGTTCCCAGCAGCTCAAACTACTTCAACCCAATCCGTCAGAAATTAATGACGCAATTAAAATTAGAAAAAAGAACGTTCTAATGTGAAAGTTGGAATGAAAACCTGACAATTTCAGTTAGCATTGCTTTCTAAATGACTCTAGGTGTGTGACGCAAGACCGAAAAATGTTAATAATTTCTTTAATAGACGAATGACCATGTAATTGAATAATTGTCGACCAACCCGAGTCTGAAATTTGCTCAAGGCTTGAAAATACCGGCTTTTCAAGCAGCTGCCTGAAGTTAAAAGTCAGCCTTAAAAATACCGTACTATAACGTATTGCGAAATGCAAGGTAAGAAGGCAAGAACCCTTATCGACACTGTTCACGGTAATCGCGCTTACACGTATAAGCTAATTAGGCGTATCGCATTAGCACTCGAGGAAGAGGAGGCGGAGGTGCACCCTGTGTTCCGATATATGTATATCGAATGGAGGTCGTCGACTCACAAGCTATCGATCACTCACTCTCAACATTCTGACCGTTTACCAAATTATTGTTAAACTTTTTATACCTATTGATTAATCGAAATTCTCAAGAGGTGGAAATTTCACGCGTTCAAATAAATAATCATTTCTACAATAACCTCTGACCAACGATTCGTCATCTGTGGAAAGTATACGCTGACAGCTGTTTTATTAGCAAGAAAAAAAAACGTTTTATTCCTCGAGACACGGCTTTGCAAACCTTTTATTGATTAATTTCAGCGAGATATGATGCATTACAATGCTACATTGTCTGGCGAATTGAGATTTTTAAGGATGGTACTTACAACAAAATTGGATCCATAATTTGTTTTATGTATTTGTAAGCACCGAGGATGAAATGTATGTAATGTATGGCAAGTATAACGTGATACATTTTGAGTATTGTAAGAGCCTTGCGTATTGTAACTACTCTTTTTGTGAGCGAAAGGAGGAGACTTTTTAGTGGTTTGGCACAAAGGATATTCGTTTTGAGACTAGTAAAATTGTAAACAGTGTATGTGTTCCTCGCGAGACAAATAACAACCGATAATCAGGCGCGATACAGCTCTCGTCGAATGCGTGCTGCAAATTACATGTCTGAATTGCACTTTTGAGACGCAGGTCGACCTCGAGATGGAAAAGAAAAACTTTGCAAGACCAACCCGGTCGAGTTGTACTTGTATAGTTATAAACTTCTTCACGGTTATGGCCTGCTTACCAGATCGCGTGTTTCGCTCGTTCAAGGTCACGGATCTTAAAACAATATAAATTATAAACAATTGACTTAAGATCATGAACTGAGAGGAAAATCATATCCATTTTTTTGTCAATGATGCTTCCAAAGTCGGCAGCAACTCTTACATTTTCAAATAACTGAAAGTTGTGCTGAATTGTTCTAGATTTCTACTCTATTGCAATACAACAGATTTGTTGAAAAATCATTTTTGATATAATAGACCAAAAATAAATGCTTAATGATCTCATCAAAACAAAATGTTTTCTTCAAACTTTTTCATACTTGTGAATAACACGAATAAAACAGAAACTTAAGTGAAAAGCTGTGCAAGGTTCAAAACTGGCGAGGTATTGGGTGATTTGAAACAGTACCTTAAAGTAAATTATTAGAATTATCCGAACAATTTCTCGCAGTACACGAATTTGATATGGCAATTATTCCCATGCAAAGGTGCTTATGGTAAACATATTTCCTGAGGCTCGAGTCGGAACTGGAAACCTCACTTAACTCAGGCGAAAGTGTTATAAAGTATTTACTTAAAATTTCTTGAAATCTTGCAACATCTTAATTCCACTAAACTTCTTAATTGCTCTTAGGCCAATTAATTACCCTAGTGTTTTTGCAAAGGGAAAAATCGAAGGGTGATAGATTGGAGAAAGAAGAGGAATTTCAATTAGGGGTTTTTTTTCCGCGAAGGCATTTCGATGACTTGATACTTTGCAAATTTAAACGCACGGAGCGCGGTTCGCGAAAGTAAACTTTGGGAGAAAAAGTGGAATGGTGGACCGATGGTGCAGCTCGGTCACGTAGGAACCCCCTGATTTATATTTAACCCGGGTCCAAAGGGGCTTCCACGAAGCCGTTTCGCCAAGCCATTCGGGCCCCCAGCTCGCTCGGAATCCAAAACCGACCTAAACCGTCGAATTTATTTTCGAGCGAGCCTGGCAGCCGGTACTATTAGCAGTAAGGTCGACCGCCAATCTTTCCCGTCTTCCTTTTGCTCGATTCGCCCCGTTAAGAATAACAGAAATCCCACTTCTTAGTCTTTGACTTCACCAAAGGTCTTTAAACATCAGTATCGTACTGAGAATTTCCAATTTAAGCCAGTAATTTAGGTTTAAAGGAGAGTTTAAGATATCAGAGTTTGCGCAGGAAGAAGAGAAAAGAAGTTTTAAGTGCGTTTGATGAAGTTTAAAAGGTATAAGCTAGGAACATTATGGAAAAGGGAGACATTTAGGCTTGAACTCCTTAAAATGTAAATTTCGAATATAATTTTTAATCGAGTCGAAGCAGCTCTTCGATATCTTAAAGGATATTCAAGAGTTCTCTATTATCGAATCTCACCGACACAAATAGCACATGAACGCAAACGACGCAGAAGGTAAAATCAAGTTAGCATCCTAATGTCAATTACACACCAATGCTAATTGCCACTACTCACGCGATTGTGTTGCAATTCCTGTGAATGCAATTCCATGCCTCGGAGTCAAATAATACGGGAAAAATCAGATGACTTAACGACGGCATTTTCAGAAATAAGGGTAAATCCTGGCCTGTTCCCGGTTTTCTAGGGTATGTAGCAAGGCTGAATGTAAAAGCACTAATAACCTTAACCATGAATTGCAATTCGAGGACGATTCGAGTGAAATTTACTGTGCACTATATCAAATTTTCCGAAGGAACAAGTAATCAGATTCAACGGGTGCAAAGTAGTTATATTTATTATGCTGTTATTCAAATAAATCTCGTGCTCTTGGTGAACGAACGCACGTGGCTTTTATTTATTGCTCGCGTGTCGTAATCGGAGGTGCAATGCAAAATTTAGTCACGTCAGTTTACCGCATAATTCAATTATAATCCGTACGGTAGTGAAGCGGCAATTTGTTAACGGATTAAGTCGCGCGTGAGATCTTATCCGCGCCGGAAAGATTATTATACACGGGCAAAGTTACATTAGTTTATTGCTCCAGCGAAATTGCGCTGTCATTAACATAATTGAGATAATCGACGGGACGTGCGATAACGCCCGAGTAAATAGGACCCAATGTTTCTGAAATAGAATCCAATGTTTCACAAAATAAGACAAAATGTTTCTCATCGGACCATCCATTCTCTTGGGAATTCTATAAGCTGAAAGACATTGCTGTGATAACAGGATTTCAAAGCATTAAACTAAGTTCTGGTCCTTTCTATTTGACACTTATTGCCTTCAAGATCGGATAGAAAATTGCCTTTGTTACCTCCCTGCTATCCAACGCGACCTTTTTTATCTTTATCGTCTTATCGAATCTCCCCAGCTCTTGATAAAACCTCTAATTTACTTGGGAACCGAAATTAACTTCGATTAATGTTGCACGACTCTTTACTTCATCGTCGTGATCCTAAACCCGAAAGCATTTTTGTGTAAAGAAACATCAACCTGACAATAAACTAAATCATAGGCTTTAAATAACATATCTTTACGCTGGGAAAAGAGCACTAACTTTCCTTTTATGGCCAAATGATATGTATTTGTATATTTTTTCCCAGTTCTAATTATTACCAGTCTATTACTTACAATTAGTGCAATCAAAGAGAAAATCACTTTAATAGATAACCTGGAAAATGTTTGCATAATATATTGTATCAGTAATAAGAATTCGTTCGAAATATTCTAAGCTAAAATGAATGTAAAAGATTGAATGACACAAAAATGGAAAGTTTCTCTATATTTGTGTATCACGTTTTTCTGCAGAGGATACATTTTATTACGAGTATTTCCCACGGTGTGAGCGGAACTAGAGAGAACATTGTTCGCGAACTTGAAATCTATTTTCCGCTCGCTAATTGGATCGTGGTTGACCGAGAATTGACTTCCACTTAGAGCAGCTTTATTAAAACCAATATATTGTGTAATAGCAATCAAGAATGGAGAATGTAGAGCACGTTCCGACTCTAATACGCGAGAGTATTATATCGGAGCGTCGCATCTTACAGAAAATTCCAGGTTTTCTTACTCCTTCGCGTATATAACGATTCACATACACGTTAATTCTTACGCCTCTCTTTGGAAATCGGAATGGGTAAAACGCGTACGAAGGTAGCGAAACGCATGTTATGCGTAGGCAGGAACCTACGCGAAAGAGCTAATTACTTCGCACATACAAGGTGCCTTGCGCATTCAGTACGTCTCGTTGAATAGTCATTTCAACGAGCTCTACTGTCGTCTAATTATTATGTGTGTTTATTAAAACTAATTGAATCAACCTGGTTCTAAATTAAATCCAGCTTATGCTCAATCTCACCGGATGGAGTTCCTCATTTTGATGAGAAAATCCGAGTGAGGAAGTTTCTTTGCAAGTTAGGTAATTCATTAAGAAATAGTGCCAACGAACCTGATAAAAAACTAGGATCATGCTCATTTTACTGACGAATTCAGAGGACCTGCACACTTATTAGTAACTTTAATCTTGAAATCTTATATACTAAACCAATAAAGCAGAAATTATAACGTGCAGCTCGTATCTTTAGATTTCCAAGGTTCACCGTTTCCTTTAATCGCAGAATCAATGGTGCAGTTGGTACTTCGGTGATTCTATATTCGCAAGTGTGTATAATGCATACTCTATTCGTATACATTTCGACAATTGGGAATAATAATGTGCTTCCAGTGGTTAGATAAGTAGCGTATCGTTGAAAAATCGCTAAGAAACGAGCCAAGAGAAAGCAGGACCTTCAAATAGAACTCTGATTCTCTAACATAAAATTCTCTAATCTAGATTTCTTTCATCAAGAATACTAGAATCTAGAATTCCAGAACTTGTACGGTTATTCTATTGCAAGTAAAGACACAAGAAATGCAGAGATCTAAAATAGCCCCATTCTTATCCTTTAAACATATCATCATCCGCATTTTTTGCGCTCTACGCATCAAGTACTGGGTTATTAGACGGTTCTAAAACTCTCTTAAGAATTCTCAACCCTTTATAGTCCGAGCTCAGTAATACTTCTCAATACGGTTCGTGCTACGCGTAAAGGGGGTTTCACGAAAAAGGCCAGCAAGGCAAGCCAACACGAATGAATGCCCCTGGCATTTGCATGTAAGCGATGCCCATCCGCACGAGGGATTGTAACAATTAGATGCCACGGACTTCGCGGTCTCGGTATACGCCGCTGTTATTTATTGCGTATGGCCTATTCAAGTTTATGGGATACGAAAGTCGTATACTTTAGTTTTTTCAAAAATACCACTGCCATTGCAAGACCCAATGCTATTCCGAGTCCTTTTGTTGATTTCAAAGCTGACCATTAATAAGAAATGCAGGCCTTGGGTCGACTGAAATTTGTCTTCAAAAAGTCGAAAAAGTCGTACAATCCAAGGAGTGAAAATGATGATAAAACACGCTATCAATTAATTCGACTCAGGTGTATTTGTATGAAACTGTAATGTATAATAACTGTAAATTCCAAGAAAAGTACGATTATCGAACGATAAGACCTCATCCTTCTTGCAGGACATGACCCGTTCGTATAATAATTATACGTGCCATGCAAGGTCTGGGCGAGGCTTTGCATAGAATATTCAAGTCTCTTAAGGTTCTTCTAGTAGTAAATATTGTTATGCTAAGTGCAATCGTTGTCACGCCTTCCTTCGCGGCTTTTTTTCCTTCGCCCTCTTAATCTTTCTCCTTCTTCCTTCTTGGCTCGCGCGTAACTCGCGAGTCCTTTCCGAGAAGCGAACGTTGAATTAAATCAAGCGGTTGGCATCGCCGCGATGAACGATTTAATCAAATAGCTTTCTCGACTGGAATGCTTTAAGAATCGACGATATTCTCTAAGAACGATATTTCATGCTGACAAGAAAACTTATTTACTGCCGGCGAATCGAAAAATAATTTATCGATAATAACGTTCGACGTAGAGATTGCTTGTATGTCTTGAAAGAAATTAACCTGCTGCTATTAAGACTATGACTCCTTCGACCTAACAACATCCACGTTTCATATCCTGTTTTTTTATGTCTTTAAATACTTTTCCCTTATTGTTAAATATTGTTTAAATTATTTCACCATTCTGCGATTTCTGTTAAGTAAGTAACAAGTAAGGAAGCTTTCTGTTTTCACACGACATTTGCAGAGAGCCTGAAGCGAAATTATTAAAGATGGTCGATTGTCCAGGCTGGAGAGATGAGAGACTTGAGAGTATTGATGTGATGATCGTAATGGCATTTTCGATATTACATAATGGTGAAAAGCAAAGCTCCTTATGATATAACAACTACTTGATGATGGTTTATCGGGAACAGGTGCAGTGCACGGAGGAGGAGGACGATTGATAAAACCTGACTGCGATCACGAGTCTCACTAGTTACCTCGGAAGTATGAATTTGTTGTGCAATCGTGAACTTCATTTCACAACCTTAGCATAATTGGGGAACAGAACGACAACACTTTAGCTAACAATCTAGATAAGAAAGACAAGAATTGCACATTCCAAAATTGGCGTGATAAAAATCTTTTAATACGAAATCGAAAAATGGTATGTTTATTTTTAATATCCCTGTATTTACACGTTCGCCAGGACCTACGTGTAATGCTTCAAGAAGTCGAATTCAGTGGAGCGTTTAATTAAGAGAGCGCAAAAACTATAATCTTGAATAATCCAGGCCACCTATAACTGGAATTCTTTCTCAAATACTGGAATCATATGAAACGTCTATTCATATGATTTACTCGTATACAATAATTTGCGTGTAATATGCATATTCGTGCGGAATTATATTGACGAAATTAGAATGAATACATAAATTGAGGCTTGCACTTTATTTGCCTGGGAGATAAGTTTGGGATTCACTTATTGAGAAAATTAGAGATTGCAGAATCTCTTATTAATATTATTAACTTCTTTCATTCGGCGTTGTCCCGCCTCCTGCGATGAGCTCGTGTTATAAGTTACGGCAAATAAATCCTCGAGCTCCTTTCCTTATCTTCTTCTACCCCTTCTCGTCTAACCCCACTCTTTCCTTCGTCGCGATCAACCTCTCTCAAACTCTTCTTCCTGGTAAACTTGGCCCAAAAGGTGCCTTCGGCAAAATTCCTGCCGTAATTTCGGATCTCAAACACTCTAAGAACGAGCTCAGATAGACATTCTCGGTACGCCCATCCAATATTTCGCCTTTGGAGTCTGTCTGGACCAGGCCGACATTTTTACATACGACCTTCAAGGTCTCAACGATTCACTGATCCACGGCTCGAAAACGCAGTTTGGAGGATGCTATAATTTGAAAGGAAAACATTTCTTCTCCCTTTAGTAAGTTTTGATCAGTTTTTATTCCTAGCGAGCAAACCTATTTCCACTGAAAAATAAAGAAAGATGTTTCTGTTATGAACCGGCCTCGAAAACATCGTTACGCGGTGGCGAAGAAACCGAAGGGGATCCTGGTCTTGACTCACCATACGCCGATAAAAAGAATGGAAGCTGTTGTGAGTTAGGTACCGTACAAAATTGCTTCCATCGTCAGGCACTCGGGGCCATCATCATTCCACCTTCCACCCCTTAAGACTCTTTCTCCTTCGCTCTGGTTCCCCTTGGATCGTTTTATCTTACAGCGTTCGTTTCTCCACGCTCTTGTGGCGACTTCTCGCTTGCACGAAATAAAACGGAGAATCCCGTCCAGTCTTTGGAGCCCAGGGCTCGAGAGAGAACTATTTCTACCTTACACAGGACCATTGCCTATGTTGCCATCACCGACAAGATAAGTAAGGGTAACTACGTCTCAATAGCCTCCACCTCCGCCGTGGTAGACCCGAGAAGTCGAGGCCTAATATGGAATTGCATTCAGCGATCTGCGTGGAAAGAGGAAGTTGAGGAAGGAGACGAGCAAGCAACGCTTGAGGTTCAAGCTGAGCAAGAGATGCTAGAGCCAAGGGAAAATGGTACCAGAGTATTGTAAATTATTATTGCCACCAGTTTCTTGCCCCAAGTGCTAGTGGCAGCCACGCCATTTGCGTGACTGCACTACTTATCCTAGCCATTCTTGTACCAAACTAACGTCGACCTACCAAGCTTCAAACTCCAATCTATAGGATAATCATCACATACGTGTGGATGTCTTGATGAAATGATTTCTTATCTGTATCTTTTATTCGTATTTACTTTCTAGAACATTATAAAAGTCCTGAAGATCACCTTTGCTTGAAAGCTCTAAATTGTATAGTATATACCCCCAAGCATGAGTACGTAATTCTGGAAAAGGAGCTCTCTAAATATGAATCAATGAGAAATGGGTCACTAAATCAAATCAGTGAGGATTTTCACTGATGAAGTGATGAACAGTGACATCTCACTGATTCAAATGTAGAGAGAGGCACAATCCCAAAATGCAAAATTAGATACTCAATGAACACAACATTTGTTTAGGAATACGGAGTATGTATGTATACTATTAAGCCATTTTCCCTTTCGGAGTAGGCGTGACACTACCCCATTCGGGTAGTGTTTCTTGGTCAATAGTTTCTTGTAGTACATAACTACAAGTATGGGCTCACCACACCCACGACGGACCAACAGCACGCAGTATTCCCGAACGGTCACCGATCCAAGTACTAACCGCGCCCAACGCTGCTTAACTTCAGTGATCTAACGAGAACTGGTGTTTTCAGCGTGGTGTCGCCGTACTAGAGTAATATTTCTCTTTTTTAATGCGCTAAAATAATAAATACTGTTTGGTAAAGTCAAAGTTCTTCTTTCTAGCAGAAAGCTGATGGATTTTTAAATTATATTTTCATGAACGGAATAAAATTTGAAGTTAAGACATAGACTGAACAAATGTAGCTGCAGAATATCAATTTCAAAATTCCTGTCCTTTCTAGGAGGTTTTCCAGGGCACTTAAAAAAATCAAGACCTCACATTCAATGATCAGATAAAATAAAACTAATTAAACTATGATAGGGCATATTTTCAAAGATATGGGGAAAATATCATTCAAGAAAAATAATAAAATAAAATGAAACTAATTGAAATACGATTTGACATATCTTCAAAGATAAAGAAACATTCTTTCACCCGAGAAGGCTTTCAGATTGGAGTATCCTTTCAAATTTTTAAATCCAATTTAAATTTTAATAGAAATACTAATTAAAACTTCACAGTACTCGAAATTGTATACAATTTCATGGATGTAAGATTTAGGACTATATAAACTGCTTTCAAAGCTTAAAATTAGAAACTCTATAAGGAAACAATTTCTTTTGAATACGATAACTTTAAATTTTGAGTATATGAAATTTTTATTTTTGTTAAGTTATTTAAAAATTAAATTACCTTCTAGATCCACAGGCTGAATTTTTGAATTTTATTAACTTATAGATTATCAAGCTTGAATATTTTTTATCTTACACTTTCTTGTATATTGAAGAGCGTGAAAATTCAAAAATTATAATTTTAAAAGCTTGAAAAACTTTTCAATTTCTAAATTATGAATTATTTAATTACGAACGTTTTCAACCTGAAATTATTCAACCCAGAACACTTTAAATTTTAACTTTTGTATTTGCAAAAACTTTAATTTCTAAATTATTGAATTCTGATCACTTCAAACTTGAAATTATTACACCGTAAACGTTTTTTCATTTGTTTGATTTTGCTGTATATCCTACAAATATTGTCTGCAAGAAAATGTACCATAACAGCCTCGCTTGGCCGTAATCTACTAGAGGTTTGAATTCGGAAATATACATTTGGAAAGTGATATTTTTCATTTTTAATAATTGAATTTAAAATAAATTATTAGATTAAAAACGTTATGGATTTGAAATTGTTTAAATATTACAAGCCTATAAATTAAAGCAAATTTTAAAGTAGAATTGAAGATTTGAGAATGACAACTGAATGAGGACCATTTCAAGTTGCCAGTCTCATATGATCTTTATCCAGCTGTCATTCTCATGTCTTCAATTGAATATATTGTTCCGAGACTTGTTTTATCGCCCTCCTATTAATTCAAAATTGTCTAATTAAATTTGTAATGTTCTAAATTCTAAATTTAAAACTGCTGAAGTACAGATGCTTTTATGTTATTGAAATGGTTCAATTTTTGAAGTTTTCGATTTCAAAAGATATAATGTTTGGAGTTTCAATTTGATTAAAATCAAAACTAGTGAACCTTCTCACTGAAACAGAATAAACTTAAGTCATTTTTTCCCCCAAAAAGTCGAAAAAAATCATTTATCCGAGGCCTGACATAATGATCGTCGGCCGGAAGCTATCACAACTTCATCATCATTGCGATCAACAAATCTCGCAGCAAGCAAGGGCTAATGTATGGCTAATTGTAGCCTCGGAAAAAGCTGATGCAAGAGTAAATCGCAGAGAGCGTTTGCGTTGATTAATATTAGGATCGGATCGTAATTGTAGCTGATGTCAGTTTTACCTATGGATAACCGAAAACCGAAAGAGCTATTTAATTGATACGACAGGCCCTGTAATTACGAGCACTCTGTATCAGTCAACAAGGCAGCGTCAAAGGCGTGCCCCTAAATACCTCGGAATGCGTACCAATATCAATAAGGATTGATGGTGCGTTTTTATATCTACACAAAATACAAGTTACATGCTCCATCAATCTGTCCTTTCATTCTGCTACTGATCATTATGACAGAAGTCTAATCGACTTGGATGGTATCGAAAAGAGCATGACGAACCCAGAACATCGCTTCTGCTAAGATACATAAAGAATACAGATATAGTATAAGGATATACTATTGTATGTAAGAGCTTCATCAATCGATGATCTACCTTTCTATCAAAGAAACGAACAAAAGAAGAGACATTAGAAGCAATTAGGGAGATGACGTGTTAGATTATCGCGGATTTGACGCAACGAATCGAAGAATGGATAGGCAATCTTTTCCTTTAAAAAGCCCATTCTTCATTGCATCAATGTCGATCAATTGGCATTAAATCATCGGTAGACCAGAGGTCGAATGATCGAAAATGAGAAATCGTCAGCAGGGAACTTGACGAGTGCCAATCCGTTCTCCGTCATCGCCACTTTCTTAACGACGATCATTATCTTCACGAGCAGCGTACGTTACACGATTCGGAAGATAGGGCCTTCGCAGGTGTTGCGTATAACACCAACAGGAATCCCAACAAACGGCCCTGACCTGTTGCCTCCGGCAAACAGACACATTGAGTCCCATTACTCGAGAACTGCGCGAATGCCAGAGACAATAATTAATCAGCGAAGAATAGTCGACGAATTTTTTTAAAGGAAAGTGAGATACAGTCGAGGAAAAGATTGCATCTTGGATCCTGCAAGAATGGACATACCACTTATTTCATTTATATATTCACCGATGAATTGCATCAAGTCACAAATTAATCTTAATTAATCTACATTTTGAATTGGATAATAAGTCATAACTTTTCAAAAAGTTCGTGACCAAGATGACCGACATCTCGGTGGGAGGGCTGGAGAGTACGACTGGATCAGGTTTTCTTGAATGGCAGGCAAACGAGATATTAAGTGGCAGACAGTAAAATATCAGCGAGGCCAATTAGTAAGTATTGCAAGGGCTTGAAAACATTTTGCATGTCCCAGACTATTTCGCTGGTACGAGCTATTCTTTGTAAACTGAGCGTTAAAGTATCGTTAAGATGTCGTTAAAGTATCGCTGCGATTAACTTCCTCACGCGAATCGACAACGTAACTCGTCCAGTGAGATCATCCTAGTCGGCTGAGGTTCGGCTCTACGGATAATAACACTCAATTTCAAGTGCCATCAAGCGCCTCGCATAAAGTTTATGGTAAGTACCTTCTCATTAAACTAAAAATAGGTTAAAAATGCAAAACAATGCCCCGTTTAGTACTTAAGTGCTGCTTTGGATTCCTTTCAATCCTGCGTAAACCGGGTTGCTCTCTTTTGGGGAAATAGGGGAGTGAAAGCTCGTTACTTGCTTATTGGATCACGACTAAGGAATGACCATTATTCATTTGTTTATTCGTGTATTCGATCAAATGAGCAAGCCCCACTTCCAACGTCACTGTTTCTTGGGAGCTGCGGGCCCTGGAGCGTTTTCCAACGATATGCGTCCGATTACCAGGAACAAGCCCGGCATGTCTTGTTTCCACCGCAAACCAACGAGCGGGTGCACAACCACCGAAGGATCAAGCATCTTCTTCTCCTCAAAGAGAGAGAAGTCAATGAGAAGGAAGAAAGGCAGAGTCGAGAACGTGAAGAACAGGGAAAGAAGACGAGTGGCCAGAAGAAGTGGCTTGATCGAGGGCAGAAGTACTGACGATGGGTGTTTTTGTGACGGTCTCAGGGAACGGTAGTACCAACTGAGTACCGATCAAATTGCAAAAATAGGGTAACAAGAACCTCTGCCTTCGATCTGCCGTCTGATTCGTACCACGCACGCTTTATGGTGACCACAGGAAAACGTGACACGACACAAAATACCAGCTGAGTACGTTTCTGACATTGCACCGCGTTCGCGAGGAAACAATAGTTTCTCACTTCTTTAAATTTGATTTATCATTTGATCACAGAGGGTTAACCACATCCCTGTAGATTCCGCGCAATTCCTTTTAAAAAATCCGAGAGGAGACGACTGCATGGTATTTCTTTAAGGAGAAAAAACACTATAAATAGTTGAAACGTGGTGTAAGTTGGAACCAACATTGAACTCTGGTTAAAACAAATCGTGTTGCAGTGACAAGAATTCCTTGTTAACAGAATCGTGGGAACACAGTTGATTCAACTATACCCGCATAGTAAACAAAACTTAGTTTCATTAACAAGGCAACCTGGGTCAATAACGATTATGCTAGGTGAGAACCTTGTCTTCTAAATGGGCGACCCATGCCTCGTCCTCATACATATTTCGGGACGAGATCGTACGAAAAGTCTGACCCTTGTGAACCTCCCGAGGCGGCACACAGTGGGAAATTCGGCAAAATTTTGTGTCAAAATCGTAGATATCGGGATCGGAGCAAGTGAGAGCGATGAAATTTTTACGGCAAATTTGCGATTTTTAAACAAATTTTCAGTTTTTCATTTTTTTGAAGGTTATACAAATTTTTGTTTCAATCACATGATGTATATTTTCGGTGTATTTTTTTACGCAGAATACGTTGGCGCTATTCATTTTTTTATAGAACCCACCGGAAAAATTTTGGGAGCGGATAAACATTGCAAAAACTTGTTTTTCGTTTATAGTGCTTTCCATTCAGGTTCTACGACAAAACCAAGACCACCATCGTGTTCTACGTAAAAAAATAAATGGAAAACATGTGTGACATGTTCCAAAACGACGTTATATTCGAGAGAATCGAGAAGATTCTAGAGAAAATCACTTATCCCCGGCTTAGTTAGGTATAGCAAATTATCTGGTCTAATTTATCGTAGATAGGTATATTTTACAAATCATTCCTAATAGATTAATGGCGAATCTATTTGTGCATCAAGTAGATACTGGAATTTAATTCATTAAAATATTTACAGTGATTTTATTTTTCAGTGATGTTTCTGAGGACGAAGATTGACACGGATACTGCTGAGTTATACAAATTTACAGGTGTAACATTACAGATTTTTATAGATTTTAATAATAATATTCTCAAAAAATGGACATATCAGATAAATTCTATAATAATACCCATAACACGATCGTACTCTTCGTGAAAAAATACACCGGAAACTTGTATCGCATTTTGAAAATAAAATTATAAGTTTGGTTATCAGACCGGATGATTTGCTATACCTAACTAAGCCGGGGGTAGGTGATTTTCTCTAGAATCTTCTCGATTCTCTCGAATATAACGTCATTTTAAAACATATAACACATGTTTTCCATGTATTTTTTCACGTAGAACACGATGGTGGTCTTGGTTTTGTCGTAGAACCTGACTGGAAAGCACTATAAACGAAAAACCAGTTTTTGCAAGGTTTATCCACTCCCAGAATTTTTCCGGTGGGTTCTATAAAGAAATCAATAGCGTCATAGTATTCTGCGTTAAAAAATACACCAAAAACATATTTCATGTGATTGAAAAAAAAATTTTATAACCTTCAAAAAAAGGAAAAAGTGAACATTTGTTTAATAATCGCAAATTCGCGACCTTCAATCAAAGTCAAAAAAAATTTTTACGTGTCCGGACTATTTTTCCTCTGATCCATATCCCCTCACCTACTTGCCGTAAAAATTTCATCGCTCTAACTTGCTCAGATCCCGAGATCTACGATTTTGACACAACATTTTGCCGGATTTCCCACTGTGCGGCAGCAGGTAGTCCCCGACCTTCAGCGCAATGTTATCCTTCTAGTCTCGGAAATATGTCCGCTCCCTTACTTCTCAGTAGAGTAAGGAAGACATTTTTGAAAAACACCAGCTTATCTTTTAGGAGTTTAATTCAACAACAAGTTTGGACTGCCAGCCGAAACGGCATCCTGAAAAGTGTGAAATAAAAATTGGTCGCGAAATATTCCTAGTTTCTCGAATAAGGAAAAGATTAGAGCGGTAAACGTGCGCTGGTTTTGGTCCACTACCTAGCGTCACCACGGGAGGTCCGCAAGGGCCAGAACGTGCGTACGATCTCGTCCTGAAGCAGGTGTGAGGACGAGTCGTGAGCTGCCCTTCCTAAATATATTTAGAATGCTGGCCCCTGTCCCAACTTGAGTCGCATTCAAAAGTCCTGACATCTGGCTTTGAAGCTTTATTACTCGGCGAGAAAAAATCGCAATATGTTGAGTCAAAGACAGAAATATTCTTCAGCATTATACGTGTCAGACGATGTCCGTTTGATTTTCGTCATAAATCTTGACTTTCCTGTGATTGAAACTCATTAAGATCGCTATTATTCCGACGCTTTTCATTCAGACAATAATTTTTATTGACTGTTCAACTTTTGAGATGAAACCGCTGATTCGAAAAGCTTCTTGTAAGCTGGATTTCAGCTTAAAATCTCTATCCAGAGCCGAGATGATAATTTTTTCCATTTTTAGGTCTACTAATTAAAATAATCATTAAATTGAAGTAAAACAAATTGTCATTTGTTAAGTACAAGTTACTGAATAATCATGAATTTTTTCAAATTTCTGGTACCAATTTTTGAACGTGTAGAGAACTTCAAATTCAACGTAGCGAAAGTTGAGTCATTTGTCCTGTTTTTCACACATTTTGTGTCACAACAAAGTAACAAAATTTTTGACGAAAACCAAACTTACATCGTTTTACACGTATAATGCTGAAGAATATTTCTGTATTTTACTCAACATTCTGCGATTTTTTCTCGCCAAGTAATAAAGCTTCAAAGCCAGCTGGCAGGACTTTTGAATCCGACTTTAGGCAAAATAGTTAATTCCTTGCAAAGGGGTACAAGGAATAAGAGTGATGGCAAAGATGAGTGATTAGTGATGGAAAAAAGTGGTTCTAAAGCGTCATGTAATATTGAAGCGTTGGGCGCAAATCTAACGTATCCGCAATCATAAAACAGCATACGGAAAGCCATTCCGCGCAGCGAGGCGTGCAAAAGGTTGGCACTTGGCACCGGCAGCAGCCAACGTAACGCTCAGGTGAGAGAAGCACACTGGTGAAATTTACGACGGCAATATTTGCCGTGTCAACCCTTCTCGAGGTACTTCCGCGAATGCTCTCGACCTCGTGCTTTCTGCCATTGCGAGACCAACGTGGAGGTAAGGCGCGACACGTAAGAGATGCGTTTACACCGATACACGCGTCCGTTTAATGGATGTGCTAGCGCTCATTACGCGATAATATATCTCATTTTACAAAGGCTATTCTGGCGTACGCGAGCAGCTGGAAGAAATGACGTACAGAGTGGTTTTGCTATTACTGTTATTTTCCCGTTTTTACAGAAATAAAACTTAACGTTAAGATTTTGATAGCTTATGTTTCTTAATACAAGCGTTTGGAAATAATATTCTTGAACAGGAATGATTAGAATTAACGAAGCCAGAACTGAACCTTGTTATCGTTTGAAGAAAATAGTAAATGATAAAGTGTCGCTTATCCGGACGAGAGTTGTTGGTGCGGTTTTAACAACGCTGACATGTCTTGTCGCTCGATAAAATTTATAAAGGCATTAAGGCGTATCCATGCTCGCAGTTTCAATGCCTCCATAGCATGTGTTAGATTGCGACTTTGCTACACAGTACACATTTAATAACAACTTTTATTACATATCTGGAAAAAATTGGTAAAAAATTTGTCCACACGGCTTACTTCTTAAAAGAGGGTGGCCACTGAAGACTTGGAAAAAAATTCTTTGCCCTTTCTCGAACTTTTTCCTCGGCTTCAATAATTTATCGTGGACATTTAAATGCTCGAATTCAAGCATTCTAAGCTCAACCAATATATATATATATATATATATATATATTTCAAGGAATACATCGACCTAAACTGAACAAATTATAATTCAAGGCTTTAAACCATTTTTTAAGCCCTGAAAAATGTCCAACTATTAAGACTTTTTGTTTGCAATTGAACAAAATTTAGAGATTAAAATGGACTTACTCATAAAATTTTTAATTTTTAATTATTTAGTTCTGAAACTTACAGATTTAATGATTTAAGGTAGTTGTGCGAAAAATCAGGCTTCTTGGAAAATAACTGTTCTATGATTTTAAGAATTGACATTATATTATCAGTGATGTCTCATGACACAAAAACCATTTTTTATGAAAAAAGTATAATATTTATTATTAATAATGGCTTATTTTTCAGGGAAAACTTTTTTTTACAACTGCACTATTTCCAATTTTAAAAATAAGTAAATAATCTTCAAATGTAGTTATTTGTTCAAAAAATGGTTTCTCTAACAAAAATTGTTTGAACCATTTCCGCCATAGAAAAATTTACTTTCAAAATTAGAAACAGCAGACAATGTTTTCCAAAAAAAAATAAACTATCAATTAATAAAATTCAAACATTTTTCAAAAATTAATAAGAAACGATAGTTAAAAATAATGCAATTGAAAAAAATTGGAAAATAAATATTTTTTTTATATTTTAGAATTTTTTCATTAAAAAATAACTTTTTTTATTTGAAATTACATCATCAGTAATATTATTTTAATTCCTAAAATCGTAGAAAAGCTATTTTTGTCAGGAATCTGATTTTTGGCATGAAACCTACCATATTATTCAGGTTTTCAATTGGAAATTGTACACTTTTTAACATTTAAATTCGAAATTACACAGTTTGTAACGCTATAATTGAAAATTTTAGAACTTGAAGCTTTAATTTTTAAACTGCATAACTTTGAACAACATGAATTTGAACCAAGAAATTTTGAACATTTCAATCTGAAAACTGCTCCCATTTGACAGCTTTTTATTGCTGCATCCAATTTGAAACTAAATTTTATAATTTTGACGTTACAATTTTGAACATGCTTCGATATGAAACTATTCAATACTTTCAATCGAAATCTATAAATTTGAAATTATCTAATTTATTTACTTTCTCTATAGAATTATTCAATCTCGAATATCAAGAATTAAAATGTCCTTAAATATGATAGTAAAGATTGTTGTTTACGCACTAATTTTAAAACATAACAAATATTTTTATTCGCCATATTTTATTTGTTGTCAAACTTTTTCCCATATCTCTTTTCGAAATAATTTTTTAATTAGTTGAAATAATCTCTATAACTTCGTCGTATAAAATTATTGAAGATCAAACGTTTAATCGATGAAATCAGTAAAAAATGTATATCATTCCAAATTTGGAATAAACAAATAATTATAATTCTTAAGTAATTTACTTTTTATTACTTGAATATGGATGTGAATTAAAGCTGAAATTTTTTAACTAAAAAATATCATCATTAATAATATTATGATTCTTGAAAGCATCATCAGATATTTTTCCAATACCTTCAATTCCACATTATTTTATATGAAGACATCATAATGACAACTGAATAAAGACCCCGTTGCTATATGCTCATGTCTTCATATGGTATCAAATGACATTTAAAGTGTTTGGATAAAAAGAACAAAGAATAACCAAAATACGCGTTAAAAAAGTAAATTCGCTGCCATTTCCCGGTTCTTTATCAACCTCAATAAATTCCCGCTCAATTCCGGGATTTTCCAGTTTCCCGATCGAGTGACCACCTTTCGGGAGCAAAGAATGGACCTGCGAGTCCTCGTATGGTATTTCCAGAAGGTAACTTACCTGAAACAGAAAAAAAGAGATTTCATTAACGATGGGTCGGGCACATCGATGGCCAATGCTCATTGTCACACGGAAAAAATTTGTCCGTAAAAAAGTCAGGAACTTGTAGCTAGGTCTCGGATACGAAAAAAAAAGAAATATTGAATCTTATTTCTATGAGAAACGTATAGACAAATTGCGAACTTTTTTAGGAACCGCACCTGAAAATTTCAGACTTGAATATAAAAAGAGGAATTTTATGTGTGTAATTTAATTTATAGAATTTATAAATTCGCAACTGGAAGGATTCGAACCCTCGAAGACTGCTGATGCGACAGCTTCCAAACATAAACCGAGAGTGGAGTGAAGGAAACACACAAATCGAACGTGCATGCGAGCCACGTGCACGCTCGTATTTGATTTTTTTCATCTTCGTCATTTTTTTCTCAAAGTATCCGGGTCTAGCTACTAGATGGTGACGTTTTTGAGGACACACTTTTTTCCGTGCTGACTGAAAACCCTATTTTGAAGTCCGTAGGGGCTTGATATACAAGGAGAATAATTTGCAATCGAATATCTTGCAATCTTCGACTGGTTGGGCGAGAGTCGATTGGTCGCGAGGGACCCAATAATAAATAGCTCTACACTCCATTAAGCGACTCGTATATTCGCAGCCGATTGGGGTTGAAGGTAGTCGGGATGAGGTGGAACTTATACGGGCAGTGTTGGCAATGTCGCTTCGCGGATCTACGTGCGCCAGACAATGCCGGCAACTGCACTGTGTACGCGCCTTAACTGCGATTATGGTCACTGTAAATTTTGCCGACTTGCTTTTGCGCCTTTGCTTCCTATTGCTTCGCTCTCTTTCTTTACCTTTGTCTTTATCACTCTCACCTTCCTCCTCTCTCCGCATCAATTTCCCTTAAAATTCTGTGAATTCACTCGAATTTAATTTAAATTTTTTATTTGAGTAGATTCACTTAAATTCTGATGAATTTGTCCTGAATTCTGTTCACTCTTATTTTACTCAATTCACTGGATTTTTTTTTCAATTTCGTTGAATTATATTCTTTCAAATTCTTGTGACTCTCATCAGTCTTTTGAATTTCCTTGAATCCTTCTAAAGTCACTCCAATACTCAAATCAGTGGAATATTTTGGATTTTTTGCAACTCATTTGAGTTCATTTGGAATTCTCCCTAAATTGTTTTAAAAAGCTTGAATTCTTTGAAATTCTCTTGATTTATTAACTCTTGCTGAATTCTTTCAAATTCACTTGAATTCTACTCAATTCACTTAATTCTACTCAATTGAATCACTCAAATAAGCATTTAGGAAATTCTTTTCATAAAAATTTCTTTAATTTCCTTGAATCCTTCTGAAGTCGCTCCAATCTTACTGAAATCAGTGAAATATTTTGGATTTTTTGCAACTCATTTGGATTCATTTGGAATTCAGCATAAACTCTTAAAAAATTTGTTGCATTTTTTGGAATTCTCTTGATTTTTGTAACTCTTGCTGAATTCTTTTGAATTCTTCTAAATTCACTCAATTCTGTTCAATTAAATGGATTGAAACAATTCAACAATTCTTTTTTAGATTCTGCCTGAAGTCTTTCAAACTCACCTTGAATTCTTAGGCATATTATCAAATTCTAAGGTATTTTAACCAATCACTTTAAATTCTCTTGAATTCTCCTACATTCACTACATTCACTCGAGTTTTATTCAATTCATTCTTTTTTTTTCATGTATCCTGAATTATTTAAAATTCACCTGGAATTCATATGAATTTCATCGAATTCTTTCTTTCAATCTACCCCTTCTTGAGTTCAATATGATTCCTGCTGTACTAAAGAATCTATCGAAAGCTAATAAATAAAACAGTAACCATTTTTATAGTTACTATTACTGTAAAATGTAACTATTTACCAATTTGTTGCTTATTTCTAAAAGTAACTTCATTACCACTATCATTAACAACAAAAGTAATTATTTAAAAGAAACTAGTTACTCCCCATCAGTGGAGGCAATACGACAATGAAAATAGACGAGCCTTCTGTTCGATTCCCCTCTAGTTTGAAATCACCGTCTATACGAGGTTGTGGCGAACTCAACATCGCCTCGACAGAATTATGAAGAGAGAAGCTGTTTCAGAAACTATAAAACACTAAACATGCTGCGATAAATACGTTTCTAGTGACGTTTATTAGTCATTAGAAAGGATTTAAGGGCAAATAGTAAGCGTTGATGTCATGAATTGCCGTGTTTCCAATGTATTTTTCCCGTCTTCTTTATTTTTAAACTAAAAATATCATGCTGAAATTTTGGGAAACGACAGAAAATATATCAGCTCAATGCTCTCTGGCCTATTCGTGTTTGTATTTTCAAAAGTAAAGTTTTTTTAAAACGTTTTTCGTGCTCATTCTACAGTAAACAAAGTTCAACAAGCCGAGCAACAGCGGTTGGTCGATACTACGTTTTTCCGCAATTGAAAAAAGATTCTTTGATTTAAGAGAACACCCCCACAAAGCTTCATTTGGTAAAAGCAAAAATGTATGAACTTTTTTCAACTTTTTTTCTATAGATCTATAAAATCTCGAAAGTTCTTTCTCATTTTTGTTTCTCAAATAATTCGAAGTTTGAGAACGTTTTTTTTGCTCCCTTGAATTTTTCCTATCACTTACATGGTTCTGCCTATACAATTTTACAGAAATTCACAGTTGTTTCCAAGCCAAATAATGTTTTTTGACGGATGTCCCTTCAAATTAACCCTTAACGGTCACACGGAGTGTCTCACAACCCACGGGCTTTCCGATTTTCTTCCGATTGTCTACGTTTTTTTTCAAGTACTTTGTTTTCGAATAGTTAAATTATCACTGAGGCTTTGGAGATATTTTTTTCCTATTTTGTATTGTTTCAACATCACTCATGATTTTTTTCAGCCAAAAATATTTGAAGGTGTATTTGGAGGTTTGATCATTAAGGGTTGAGGACACTTTTTTTTTATTTGGGGCACCCTAATGTCACAACATAAAATGCCCAAGTGTTCAATCGTGCAAGAAAATTGCATCAAAACTTCGCAAAATGAGTAATTTTCATTTGGGGTTTTGTGAGAATTAGAAGAGACATTGTACAAACCACCAGATCACCCTTCGAGATAAAACGAAAAAAAAATATGCGAAAAAATAATACAAAAGTGAAATGCTGTCTCATATAACTTAAAAATTCGAGAGATGTTTAACAGTAATCTTCAAGCGTTATGTTCGGTTTCACTTCCTTCGAACCACTGATAATGGCGTGCGACACGAGTTTGTTGCGGTGTTCCTGGGTTACATGGTGTCCCTTACCGTCATCGAATGGCCATGCTTCCTTCGACTCCGTGCATAGGCGACCGGCCTCGTCTGTCAGACTTCATTAAGGATCGACCAATGAGGCCCGGTGCATCTGCCTGTGAGGAAGATCGCGAATCTGTGATTTGCTTCAGAAGAGAGAATAGGGTGCTAGTCATTCGTAGAGACGCACCACTTTCAATCTCAAGCCCCGCCGAGTGTCCCTTGAAGCATCTCAACGTCGTTACATTATCTTTCGAATCATCTTCGCTCTTGTCATTCTGATCCTTTATTTGAAATCCATCTCTGCGATTAAAGCATTCTTTCAGATGCTTTTAAATATAAGGATATTAACAATTAATTTTATTATTATTATACCATTAAGCCATTTCCCTTTCGGGGTAGGCGTGACTTGCTCGGTTGGAAAATAGTGAATAGGTATATAGGTATAAAGTAGGTCGGTATATGGGTATAAGGTAGATAGGTATATACGTGTTAGGTATAGATGTTTTAGATTTATCTGGAATTCTCGTGTTATTTTTTTAAATGACACGTTCATTCCGCAATACTGCTCCGACCCAGGTTGCTGATCAATCTCTCTAGCGATCACCCCATGTGTGGAGCCTCACAAAATTGTTATGTATGGTTCGCCACTTGGGCCCATTAGTATCTAAGGTCTTTGTTTCAGGCGCCATTCACTCTATTGTCATTCTTTTCACAAACTATTTGTCGCCACACTTTTCTGTCCTGGCATACTACTCTAGCTTCCTTCACGTCCATGCATTTTTTCATGCAAGCTCTTGTGTTTCTACGGCTTCTTATGTCTCTTCGGATTAATGTCTCATTCACAGATTCTAACCATTCTTTCGGCGGTCTACCTCTGGGCATTCTCTGCCATTTACTTTACCTTTATACACTTGCTTGGTCAGTCGTTCATCTTTCATTCTTTCAAGATTTCCGAAACACCTTAGCTGATTTCTTTACCATGTGTCAACTAGTGTCTCTCCTGTACCACATTCTTTGAGGATTGTCTCGTTTCGGACTTTGTCCATCAGTGTTTTCCCGCATATTATGCGCAGAAGTTTCATGCCGATCGCGTTGATTTTACTTCTATCCTTTTCTTAACAGGTCCATGTCTCGCTACCGTATAGTACAGTCGGTACGAATATAGAATTATGTATGGCCATTTTAGCTTTTTTTGATGTTTTTTTTTTGTGAGGATGGACCCTGCTCTACCGATAACCTGCTTACCCTTATTTATGCGCCTATCTAAGACCCCATCTATTTTCCGTCGTTAGTAAATAGACTACCTAGATATACGTATTTGTCAACTTGTTCTAAACTCTCATAATTTAGGACATTGTTGCATATTGTTGTCTCACTTTTTCCCTCAAACACCATGATTTTCGTTTTATTCACGTTGATTTTGAGGCCCATGTTCTCCATGCTTGTATTAAGTTTATTCAACATTATTTGCAAGTCCTCGATTGATTCTTCCATAACAATCTTGTCATCTGCGAAAGCTAACCCACGTACCTTGACGGTTTCGAGATCTACACCTTCTTCGTCGAAGAGGGCAGTTCGTAGACACTTATCTATTGAAAAAAATTAAATTCAAGTACATAGAGACAATTGTTTAACTAATTCGAAGACAAGGTTGATGACTTCCCAGTATTCTGGTTGTGTTTGTCTGGGATTCTCCTCCAGTGAAAAATTCACGGTCTTTCTGTGATTCTCGGGACAGCGACCAGCGAAAGTGCCCTGTGGAAGTATTTACGGCTCCTGAGAGACAATGCTCACGCACATGCGTCGTTGTTTGGTCCCGCTCTATAATCTTTCAGACCAGCTAACGTTCTTTGAATGTTTGCCTTTCAGTTAACCAGTATAGCAAATAACTACCTGAGCTTAGAATAATTTTCCCCTCTCAGAGAGTATTTATTCAATTAAATTCATTTACCGAACAAAATTAATGATACCAACTGGATGTTAGAACTAGAGGCTAATATCATGCAAAGAAAGGTACGCATATTAGTGCTATTTATGAATACGTTTGCACAGTATATGATACACCTTAGGGATTATCCAATTGAATAATCATTGTAATACCTTGGATACTAGACTTTAATATCCCTGATTGTAAAATTTTATTATCCTAGATATTATCCAATACGATCCATTATTTAACATATAGAGATTGTACAATCCATTTTTCTCAGTGTAACGAACATGACGAATTCAAACATAATCCCGCTACACTTGATCGCAGAAAACCCGTTGGGAATAGATTTCACTGCTAATTGTCTGCGATCAGCGCCCCCTGCTCCCCGTATTCCCGCTCATTTTCCTCTATTTGCCTCTGAGACTCTGTTTCATTGCCTCCTTCATCGCCGCGTTTTTCTGCCTCTTTATTCATCTCCGTGGCGAGCAATCCTACAAACCTGGCGCCTTTCCTAGACGCGGAATGCAATTGTGGTATAGACTTCTTATTATTATAAATTTGCTTGGTGTATTCACGTAAAAGTTTGAATTCCTATTCCATCACGCGGTCAGGAGAACAAATGGTAATAGGCTTTGGCGCTTGGTTGGTTACCTGGTTCATTGGTCGGATGGTTAGCTACTTGGTTCGATGGTTGGTGTGTCGGATAATGGCCTCCTGTTTTCTACCCGACGTCGTTCCTCTTCCCGCGGTATTCCGACTGCATGAGACTCCGGTATCTTCTCCTTGGAAGTGGAACGACATCCAGAGGATTCCCCGCGATTTAACGAGGCTTCGGCTCAAGATGGATATGTGGAAAGTAAAGAAACAGGAAGACGGAATTACCCTCTCCAAAACTTTCTATCCGTTATATGAAATATCATCCGCCACAAAATTCGAGTCAGTATCTCTGCGATTTGTAACTACAAAAAATATCTGTCATAATCAGTTACGATTGCAAAATGTCTGATTAGCATAAGTCCATTATTTTCTTGTCAAAGCGATCTGAAACGGCAGGACGAGACATAAGTAGCGATAAAACGTCTAGATGAAATACTTGACGTTACGTTAACAGGATTCCTTCATCTAAGAATGGGCTGGAGGATCTACTGACGATTGTGACTAATTGTGAACATGCAGCAATCTCCGACGATGTCAGGAGCTTCAACTTGTCAATCAATCGGTATTTAAACGGCAGGAACGACCTTGCTGATTTTTAGTGAATGATCGATAATTCTTGGAAGACTAGCCATGTAACGACCGCTTTTTGCAACATCTTGAGCATTCGTCCTTGTCATCGTTCTATCCATTCGCATTAACGGTACTCAAGCAAGAGATTCTAATCGCCCTTATCATTTGCCCTACCTATTCAAACTAATCAACTGCCACATGTGCGAGATTGTACCACAGTTGTGTTGCACATGGTCTCATCGATATTACCACCTTCCTCTCGTCAGGTGTCTCCGGATTTATCAATCTTAAAATCCAGGCCAACCAGTTATCCACCTGATTCCTGATCATGCTTGTTGATCATTGTCACTTCTATATAAGTTATTTTCTTCCTCTATTTGTAGCAATATCTACCCCCTACATTAAAATGCTTCGCAAGTTCCATCGCAAAAAAATTCGTCCAAAGAGGAAGTAAGGATGAACTGCGATATGATATACAATTATACATAAGAAAGATCGTGCTCGTGGTATCTTATACGAAACACACGTACATGTGAAGTAATGTAATGTTGTGATCTGATAGCGGAACAATTCGATACGATAGGATCTCAGAGTCTATGACCTTACTATAGGTGCTGACCGCGTCGAACAATGTTGTACCCGATGTGCACAAGAATTGTCATTAAAATTACGCTTTTCCGCACGGATTTGCATCATGTATCGATAAAGAGGCTCGTCAGCACAACTGCCATGTCACGATTAGGTACAAATGGCAATAGGGACCAAACGAGTCTTATGCAAAGTTCTGATCCTAATGAGATACAATTAGAGGAGATGAACCGGAAGAATTCTAACTGGTCGATCATTCCTTGACAGGTCTATACCGAACCAGTCGCGTTGGTAGCGCAAAACTCATCCGGATATTTTAGCGCCACTTACGCGCCAGCCATGAAAAATCATTGCTAGCCGCCGGCAATCGCTAACAATGCGATCGCTATCGTGATTTGTGTTTTGTCCTATGGAAAAAATACCAATATCAGTGCTCTAGATTTCATATGGGTCGCATTTATAGCTATAGACAAAAGAGCAGGCCGACTTTACGACAAACGATAAGGTAGTAACGAACGCGTTCGACGACAGTGTCGATTGTATCACGGCTGCCTGTTCTGAGGTCAAGGTCTCATGGAAAGGAAGTGTAGTCAGGCACGAATATGAACGTCCTCTAGTAGGCGAAGATCAATCGTGCAACGGGATTTGACTGCCGGTACTAACAAAGTCATAAGAGTTTGTCACATGTGTCAATCTTGAACTGATATTGCTAAATGCTTATAATAATCATGCTGTGTCACAACATGTATATTGTGCTCGATTTCTTAACTGGATCTTGTTCGTCAACCACAGACAGTTCAGCCCTGCTTACGAGTATCATCACACTACTGCAAGTCACTTTGGGATTTTCGGCTAGTCAGGATGAATGAAGATAATAGGTCAAAGCAAGACACAAAGGCGTCAGAAAATGTTCCAATATTGTGGCTGGTAATCGGCTCCAAGATCGGACCAGCGTCCTTTTACCTCAACAATTCGGCAACGCAATTCATAACTCTTTCCACTCGAGAGCATAATTTGATTGCAATTTTTTTTCCATTCATGCATTTTTCGCTTCATCGTGCATGATTTATTGCAACGTAATGCAAGCTTGTTTCGTGAAAGGAGCGACGAGGCTGCATTGAAATGCGAGGCCATTTAGCGAAGGCAATAAGGCAAACTGAATTTCTTGACGGACATTTGTGAATGGAAGGCACAAAGGGTAACTTATTTTACCACGAGGAACCCAGCTCCCACAAGCTTTTTGACTGGTAGCAACGGGAAGCAAGAAAGTTAAAGGTTATGCTATTCACGTCATTTGATGATTGCAACCGAGAGCAAACGAAGGTTCCGTAGTCTGGAAGCCCGAAGAAGCTTACAGTTCCCTCTTTTCAAGCGAGATGTTCTGAGTTTTGAGTGTCAGAACACTACTCGCGAAATGACAAGGTCCATTCGTTTTAGAAGGCTGTCTATCACATCGTACATAGTCAATCTAATACACGTCTTTTTCGTGAAGCCTCCGAAGCAATAAGAGCATACACGCATGCAAAACGAGATTGTCAGATTCGGAGATTGTGAAGCCTCCCTTTGTTGTCAAATTTTCGAGATGAGGGTCACGGCCTACATCAGGATCTAACAACCATATCTGATTTAGAAGCATCTTCTGCATATCAAGGACTAAGAACCGCTTCACAGGATTCTGTTCTCGCTAAGACATCATTATCTCGGATCATGTCACAAAGGAATTGTTCTAAAAACACGCCAATTGAATTCACTCAGCAAATTTGATCTGATGAAGAACCCAGCAGTCTGAAGGATGACTAAAAAACAGATCCATCAAAGAGGTATTTGATCACTTAGCACCCGGCAAATCTGCTAGGTGTTCACTTTAAACGAAGTTTTAAACAGCTCACGTCTAAATGCTCGTTCACTTCGTTTTGAAATGACGTATGCAAATCAAACCTTTTAATATTAGTCGTCAGATCGCCCTGAACTTCTCGTGCGCACTGATGCATCGATGAAACAGAACAGTGGCTCTCCGAATCCATCTTCAGTTGATTTCTTGATGATAAATTCCTATCTATTTTCCGTGCGTGTTGCATCTTGTAAAAATGTTTAATGATACTAGCGAGCTACAATACGGTAGGTCTTCTTTGATGATCAGCGTCCAACTTCCGGGGGATAGAACGCGGAGAGGTACGATAAAATGGTGCTAGTTCATAAAACTGACTCATCGGCAAACCCATGTTCGCTTATGCATGCGTAAGATCATAATTCAGATTAAAGCGCTGGTTACTCCTTGCTGAACACAAGTTGCGTTCAACCACCTGCCGCATAATTTCTGGCCTAAGTCTCATGCCCCTTCTTCTGGGTCTGTCCTAAGGGCACGCGAGGAAAACATTCCAACAAGAGAAAATTTTCGGGACAAAAATCAAGTACAAAAACGTACTTTTGATCTATCTAAGGAATGCCTAACTTTACCAAAAAATGTATGTAGAACTGTGATCAGCTGCGATTGATCATTCCGTTTTGTATCTTCGCATGTTTTCGCATTCAAATCCCCGGGCCTGAAGCAATTTAAAACTCGTTTGGAACCCCTGGCGGAGAAGAAGGGTGCGGGTCGAGGGTCCCCAACTACATTCGTGCTGCATCTGGCCCAGAGAGCAAGACTGGCTCCGTCCAAATAAAGGCGAGAGACTGCAGGCCGGTTCTTAGGTGGAAGCAGAGTCTAGCGGAGGCTTTATAATAGAGAGGGAGTTAGAAGGAGCGAACGAGAAACAGGAGAGGAATCATCGTCAGTGGAGAACGGGATGCGGTGGCGAGGAGGGAGAAATGCAGCCACCTCGAGCAAGCAACAGGTACGAGATTAGGTGTAGGTATCTACCGAGTGGTGCTCGAGGCTTCTGATGCGAGAAACGCCTGTTTCGTGCCGAAGGTCGCGTCCCGAGATCGATTTGCACGTCACTGATACGAATCCACCTTCGTGTTGCTAACTACTATCGAACGCGATTCGTCAAGATCTTCCAAGTATACCACCAGTGAGGCTGACATTCGGTTCAACTAGACAAATGATCTTGTATCTTCGCCCAATCGATAACATATCGCATCTCAAACTTTTTTTTTGCAAGTCCTGATTTTCAAAGTAAGAAGGTCAAACGGATTAAGTTGTAGAGCAACCTGAGCGTATATTGCTGCAGGAAAAGTCTTGCAGGATCGGTTGTTCCGCTATCGGTTGATTTCATCAATTGTTTAAATCAGTTATTTTCGAATCAGGTACTGCTTTGAAGCGATAGTTGATTGAATTCGTGGATCTATTTAACTTTTTAATTAAATAATTATGCTGCATTGTAACGAATGACTGCTGTGGCACATCACTTAGAAGTGATTAATAGGCACTTCTACTGATTAAATGCTTTAAGATGACATGCATTTATACTAATGTCTAAAGGATATTAAGATTAAAAAGGAAAGTTACAAACACAATCCTAATAATTTAATAAGTTTAATGAGCCGTGTGATAGCAATTTGATTTTATAATTCCTTGGGTTTTCCAAGCCCTGATGAGAAAGAAAATATGACCAGTGTTTCAATATAGCCTTGCGTGATATACAGCCATCAGTATGGCTTGAGGCAAACAGACCCTAACCCAATGGCGTAGCCAAGGGAGGGGTTTTGGGTGACACCCCCCCCCTCCCTCCTACACCATAGAACAGGCATATTTACCTAACAGCCCACTTACGGCACTATATATGTATTATTATATAAATGAGGTCCAAACAAAAAGTAATTCAAATTTTCTATTTTCTCATATTTTTTCTTTACAAAATCCGCAGGTGCAGAAAAACATGCATCCACGTGGATTTTGGCTAGAACACCCGGCACCCGGCGTGAAAAATCGTGGATTTTTGACACCTCCCCTCCCCCTCCAATAACTGTCTCTTGGAATATGGCTTGCCCCTTATATAGAACCGAATGGCTCCAATATGGTCTTAATTAATGGATGATTGAAAATATGTTAGGAAAGTCTAATGGATGTGCGTAATAATGTAGCATTTTCCTAATTTTAAAACAATTTTTCCGGCAAGGATGATAGATATGACTTTCATCAATTTTATGTCTTAAATTATCCTAAATTTTCCCTGTAAGTAGTAACGTACTTTTTGTTCAGCCTTTCGAACCCCTCCCTTTAGGAAATCCTCGCTACGCCACTGCCCTAACCAATCCTAACTGTGAGACTTGTATTCAGGTTACATTCGACAGAACTATAGAAGTTTATGATCAAACGAAGTAAACCCCTATTTCAAAATATTTTATACGAGGGAAAATTGGCGCTAATCGGTTATTTTGTTAAACCTAAATTCCCAGGGCTTCTGAAATACTCTTCACATGACGAGCGATTTTATAATACGAGGGTCGAGTTTGCTTAAGACATTAGTATCTCGTTGCGAAACTAAAAGGCGTCGACTTGTGTCTACTTCATGAGACCATCTCGTTAAAGCGGACCTAACGAGAATGCCAAAATGGCGGAGGGCAACTCAGAAGAAAAAAATAATAATTCATACGTCGCTTGGCAGCCGGCGGACGATACATCTCCGGCTGGGGTTTCTCTACCTTCGATGGACCGAAGTTACCAAGGGCCGCCTAGGGTGTCCATTATTCCCCGATAATTACACACTTCTCCCTCAGGAATTTTTTAAATGAGTTTCGGCTGTGACGCTGCTTTCAGCCCTCGGCTTGACTGCGCCCCACGATTGGACTAATCGAGTCGACGTGGCGCTGACTATAGAGAACGAAAATACTATTAAATGCGATCATTAAAAAGATAAAAGATTTTGGGATAATTGTGATAATAGACGACATAAATCTCTTGCTTAAAAAGCTGGGATCTTGTGTTTACCTAAACTGCTGGTCACTTAACTTGGGAAACTCTGCTGAGGTTCTTTAAATTTGTGAAACCAGAAAAGTGAATGTAAGGGTAATAAAAGCAATAAAGGTCAAAATGGAATTAGGAAATGGGGAATGAATTTCCTGTTAGGAGTTTGAATAATGACTGGAAGATGACTGTCGAGAAAGCGACAATGCAAAAGGAGGCAATGGGGTATGACTTGTTAGTTAAGTGCAAGAGCAACTACCTTGTAAAGATAGGGAAGGTACCGCTACCGAGAGGTGGGCGCCACCATTATCCAACTATTCAAGTTGTTCAACCCGCAATCAGACTCACGCGACCGGGTTCAAACGGTCTAAACTAGACCGGACTAACCACTGGTTAATGGACCCCGTAAAGTCTGCAAACTCGTCAACTAGTAAGCTCTACAGTTAGGCGGAACACTGCTTTTATGGTTCACGAGAACACGATATGGAATGATCACCATCTTCGCCTTCATTCGGAAACTCCACCAGGAAAGTATGACCAAATCATTCAATGATTCATTGCTTCAGTAATCCCACTACTAGAAACTCCGGAAGCAACTTTATATCACCAAAGTGGACACCCAAGACTTAAAAAAATTTCCTGTCACTTCCCGGTCTTTAAACGGAAAACTAAGAATTTGACAAATTTTAAACTCTAATGTTGAATAATATTTTATAACTTCAAATGCACTTCTATATGCCGTGAATTTGTAAACGCTCAAATATTAAAAGGCCTTCATTTATAAATTGCACAATACGCATCTATTTAATTTCGAACCAAAAAATTTAGAACCTCTCAATCTAAAATGATGCCAATTTTAACGCTTTCTATACAATACTTTTTCTTCCAAATTCCGACCAAAGTATTCAGAAAATTCGTGAACTTTGTTTTTCATTCCATGCATTGACATGTTTAAATGCCTTCATTCCATTAGGAATCCATCTATTTCAACCGCGGTTAGACGTTAGTTTATCGCAGACTAAGTCGACATAATCCCCAGGGAATGAATTCCCTCGGCTATTTCCGGGACAAACCTCTGATTCAAGGCATCGACATGTAAAATCCGTACGATGGGAGGCATAACTCGGATTGTGGCATTTCAAAAGACTCTAGGCCGCGTTAACGGTTGCCAGCTGGTGATCTTACCGTAAGTCTTACTGTCTCATGCGATTAAGATAAGGAATTGCGTTGCATGCGTGCGTCCTTAAAACTTGTTATACTAGCGACTTTGAGAACCGCGCGTGCTGCCTTCGACGGGATTCGTTCTGCAGTGTGGCGTTATAGTTAGATTCTAAGCTGGACTAAGCCACACCCTTAAGAACCTGCTCAAGCTGCCGGACAAGGTCGAGTCGATATGCTCGACTGACATATACACACTAAATCCCGAGGTGTCAAACTTTTATCAAAATATGGATCAAATCGTTGCATAATATGGAAAACAAGTGTAGGAAAGAGACAAGCGTTAAGAGAACACTCTCATGCGCTGCGAACGAGAAACAAACAAGGAGAATACAGACTTCATAGCCCAAACGCTCTTAAAACAGGGAGAATAGAGTGCTTTTTCACTAAAATGGAGGAATAAATTCTTCTAAATAAAAGTAATGCAGGCACCATATTTCTAAAATTCCAACTCGAAATTGCATTTTCAACAAAATAGTTGCATTTACAACCAAATAGTTGAACTTTCAAGCAAAAGAGGGGAATTTTCAATCAAATAGTTGAATTTTCAACCAAATAATTGAGTTTTCATAATACAAAGATAAGTTTTTAACTAAATGGTCGAATTTTCAAACAAAAAGGGTTAAGCTTCAACCATAAAAAGTTGGATTTTCAACAAAATAGTTGAATTTTTCAGAACACGCTTGAATGTTCAATCCAAAAGGATGAATTTTCTATCTCAAATTACGTAATTTTAACTAAACAGTTGAACCTTAGACGAAACATGACACTGTATGAAACTAGTTACATTTTCAACAAAATAATCAAATTTTCAACAAAATAGTTGAATTTTTAACCAAATTGTTGTATTTTCAAGCTACAAAGATAAATTTTCAACCAAGAGGATTAATTTTTTTATCAAAAGACACATTTTCAACAAAGGTCATATTTCAACCAAAAAGGTTTTAATTCTTTTTTCAAAACAGTTGGATTCAACCAAAAAAGATTACATTTCTCCTGAAAGAGATGATTTTTAACCCAGAAAAACGAATAATAAGCAAAATAATTAAATTTTCAACGAAAAAGGATTTCAGTTGGATTTTCCACACCAAAATACGAATTTCAGAAGAAAAGTTAATTTTATACCAAAATAGTTGAATTTTTAACGCTTTTTATGCGCTTAGAAAGAGAGAGACACTCTTATGCGAATGTACTTGTAATGTTCAATGTAGTAATTATGCAGTTGTCAACTGTTTCAACCATTGTGGAATGATCCACTTTAGAATCAAAATTTAACACCTTAGAACTTATCGAGGGGGAAACAGCTCCTAAAAATGAGGCCTAACATAGGTGGATTACCCCGAATTAAAAGGACATTACGACGGATTACAAGAGGATTACTGCAGATTTCAAGTGGATTACCTAGAATTGCAAGTGAATCATGTAGGATTACAAGTGAATTACTGTAAATTACAGATGGATAACCTCGCATTACTTGGATTAGAGAGCGGATTAAAAGTGGATTACCTAGGATTACATGTGGATTGTCTAGGTTTACAAGTGGTTCACACCGCGTTAACAAGTTGAGTTCTGCAGATTCCGAGTGGATTAAAGCAGATTGCAAATGGATTATCCGGGCAATACAAGTGTATTATCTAGGATTCCAAGCAGATTACCTACGATTACAAATGGATAACCTAGGATTACAAGTGGGTTGGATGGTAGATTACCTAGGATTACAAGTAGATAGCCTAGAATCACACTAGATTACTTTTTATGACTCGGATTACCCCAGATTACCAGTAAGGATAACCAACGGATCCAGCGGATTACCAGAGTTGTTTCCCCCTTGGTGAAAAGTGTGTACAAAAGTGCATTTTCGTGGATTGGTCAGAAAGTGGCCGTTGGTTTGCACTTTGTACGATGAAGATAGCTCGACGGAAGCCCCGGGAAACGACCGAGGATCGCGAGGAACTAGCAACCTTAGAAGGGCAGAAAACACGATCCAGGGATTAGATGAAGGAGTTTACACAGGTGCCACGTGTAAACGCACCGCGACGGGATTCGCAGTCGTGAGATACCGTCGCGTCGCGTCGTTTGCTCGACGCCCCTCCGGGTGCCATAAAGCGGCGCTGTGCCTCTGTCGCAGGTTCAATTGCGACTAACCTCCTACTTATGTTTATTCTCCTGGCTGTAGCTCACCTGAGTCCATTCGCTAGACAAAATAGGAAAATCCGAGATTTGCTCTTATGATAGGAACTAGACACTAACACCTGCTTGAGAACACGTGGCAGTTACAACTTAAGCAACGCCGATTTGTGACTGCTATTTTTCTCGAGGGGGAATTCATTATTGCGAAAGTGAAATGTCATGCTTAACACCTAGGATGTAAATTATTAACGCCTTGAGAATATTTTTGTATAAATAAAGAGAGTGGTACACACTTACCATTGATGGGAAGCAACTAGTTTCTTTTAACTAGTTACTTTTTTGGCAACGATGGAGGTAACGACGTTACTTTAGTAAATAAGTTACTTTCGAAATATAGTTCAATTTCAATGTTATTGCTCACGCAGCTGTTAGAAATAAACAAAGAATATACAGGAGCTCTCATTGCCTAATTTACTTGGAAAAAGTGAAGAAAAAAAATGAATTCGATGAAACATATCAATTCCAGATGTATTTTAGCGCATTTATGACAATAAAAAAAAACTAGTGAATTTAGAGGAATAAAATTCCTCTAAAATTCCTAGTGAATAAAATTCATTAAAACTCAAGTGAATTAGAATCAAAAAATTCCTCTGACTTCAGTAAAACTATAGTGTATTTAGAATAATTCAAGTGAATTTAAAAGAATTCAGCCAGAGTTGAAAAAGCAAGAGAATTCCAAAGAATTTAAATATTTGACAAATAATTCAGGATAAATTAACAAGAAGTCAAGGTGAATTCCAAATGAATTCAAATCTCAAATTCAGGACAAAAAGAAGATAATTTAAGTGAATTAAAAAAAATTAAAAAAGCAAACAAACAAATTAAATCAAATTCGAGAGAATTTGGAGAATCTTAAGAAAATTAAGGAGAATTCGATGCAATTCATAAAAATGCAATTGAATTGAAAACAATTCCAGGATATTGAAAAAAATTAATTGAAATCATTCAATCTGGAATAAATTGGAAGAAATTCAATCGAATTCAAAAGAATGTTATAAAATCCCTAAGAAATCAAGTTTAGTTTAAAAGACTTCAAGGTAAATTAAAAAAAAAACTACAAAAAACAATGAATAATAATAAAAATGAAATGAAAAAATAAAATATAATATGACATAATATTATAAATGAATAAAAAATAATTGGTAGAAATCAGTGAATTTGAAAGAATTCAAAAAAATTCAAGGCTAATTACAAAATTTAAGAAAATTCAAAAGAATTCAGGATGAGTTAATAAAAATTTAGGGTGAATTCCAAATAAATTGAAAAATATCCGAAATATTCCATTGATTTGAGTGAATTTAAAAGAATTCAAAAGATTTTGAAGTACTTTGAAACAAAACCTACGAGTAGAAGCAAAGAAATTCCAAAAAAATTCAACCTGGTATAAGGACCACCTCTGTGCAAAGCAAATGGAAATATAATTTGGATACAGATGACTACATAATATTAAAGAACTGTTATTGTCAATAACCTGCAGAGTAGCCGAATAAGACGCATAAGGGATACGTCCATTTAAATTGCATGAGTTATTTTATATGTGTGTTATTATACTCATTGCTGAGTGCCAGCGATCTCGATCGGTTCGAAATGGAATCGCCATCGTGATTGCTTCAGTCGAAATTAAAGACGGGTCGTAATGGGGTATTTATTGGCGAGGAGCACCAATTAAGGAGTTCTCTGTCTCTATTCTCTCTCCCTCGTTCGACTTTACGACGACGAGTTCACGATCTTAAATATTCCCTCATGTGCAGCGGACTTCCTCATCGAAACGAAGACACAAGTCCGAAAGGGGATAAAAGTAAATCGAACGCTTCCTTAAATGGACTCTCTATTGGAACTAAAAGGCATTTCGGATCTTAAATAAACAGTTCATATAAACAGTTCCTAAAATATTAATTAAATCATTTTAAGGAGAGACTTGAGTCATTACACTACAGAAATCATCACGATCCTTCTATTCAACCCTGATATGTAAACGAACGTCTTAACGAGGTCCAAAAAACACCTATGTTGTTCAAACTGCCACACTGAAGTATGAAAGGACTAAGTTTCTGTTGACATGATGCAGTTAGCGGGTGGTCAGCTTGCAATTTATCTTTGACATTATCGGGATTATATCACATTTCATGCACATTGTAACAGCATTATATCGCAGAATGACTTCAACATTTTCATAAAACGAGGGTGTTTTCCCTCAGACCGGATTAATTTCAAATCAAGTATAGGTTCTACATTTCAAGTCGCAGAATATTTCAGCGAAGAAACATGTTGTTCTTTACGTGTGACAAAAACCGACGAAAAATAGTCCCAAGAAAATTACACTCTTGTTTTAAAAAGTGTCTTGAGACTTTAACCAAATGTTGCTAAATTAGACCTTTTAAAGCATTGATGTATGCTTCTCGGGAATACAGCTTTTCTTTATCGTTTCTAAAGATAGAAAAAGAAGTTAATAATCGTTTGTCTAATTTAAATTTCAAGTTATGAATAGCTTTTTATGTGCCCCCTGCAGATTTGGTTCCATCATTGGTCATCAGGTCCACAAATCAGGTCCGGAAATCAGTTAAAATTTTAACTGATTTTATAGAGATAAATTTTCAAATCAAAATTCATTTTCAAGTTGAAAACTCGCAGTGAAGTACTCCTATTTAACCACTCAATTTATTTAACACTTCTTTGAATGAGCACTTAAGGTCAGAATCACTGCAACGGTCAATTTGATTTGAAACGACATCTAACTTTTTTCCATTACGGAGTGATTCCGAGTCTGTCCTCATTTCATACATTAACGACTTTACTTCCAACCGATTTTGCTTCGTCGGATATAATCAGGAAAAATCTCGTAAAATATCGAGCAGCATTAAATTAGTGGTGAGCGGTGAAATTAGCCACGGATCTTCTAGTGCTAAAACAAGCGCAAATAAAGGAAATGCAATTTTATTCGCATCGCATGAATACATTATATCGAGTACTCTCGCTCTCGACGACCGTAAAAGCGAAGTGAAAAATGAATCCGAGTAATTCAACCCAGCCGCGCTCATAACGCTGTTCAATGTTCATTGCGCAGAACGATTATTCTCCTCCTGAACGTCGTTGCTCCTGAATCGCTTATCTCGTCCCAATCTTGCGTTAATTATATCGACTATTCTCCAGACGATAGAAATGCATACCGTGCCGAGAAAAATTCTGAAAAGAACGATAATGTAAGATTGTGCGATGTACACTCGCGATTACATTCTCGCGTAATTTATCGTCGCAAGACTCGCTCTCCTTCTCGACGACCTTGCTTTCCGACATGAGAAATTAGGCTAACGGATCAAATAATTCAATCGAGTCCTCTACGTTGAGTTATTAATACTACCAGTTCTCGCATAAAATTGAATTAAAAATTTCCTTCCTTTTCAGTGATTAAGCGATCCTTTTTTCCGCCATTAATTAGATCAAGCAGAGGCTCGAAAACACGATGGAAAAGTCACTTAGTCGGGCAATATCGAAAGCACTCCATTTGTTGTAAATAATCGCTCTGTAACGCGAGAAATGTCCGATAATTCAAGTGACTAATCGAATAACTAATGCACTTGCTCGACGTGAAATCAGTCACGCGTTGCTAAACCCAGTGGACACATTAAATGTAGATTGTAGGATATCGCCTTCATATCAGAAAAAATACAGGCAATCATACAAATAAGTATTTCCTTTTTTAAATTAAAAAAATTCTGTTTGAATTCAGCGAAATTCATGCAGGAGGAGAAAATGTTAGAATAGTTTATTAGGAAGCATATACGTTAATAGAGAATGTCAGTTCAAAAGTAAGAGTTTTCTTTGTACCCGGACAAATCCGCGGGTATGTAATGTTCCAAAATGTCCTTAAAATTTGGTTAGTATTCTGGATTTTTCAAAAATATTCTTGAAAAAATTCAGTACTTTTTATCTGAATTTTGTTGAAATTATGGCATGTTCTTGACATTTCTTTTAATCTTATGGGATGTTAAAGAATTTTTTGAAATTTTCTAGAGTTTTCTGGACTTTTTCTAAAATACTTTTAAATGTATGTATCTGAGAATTCTGCAATATTCTATACATTTCTCAAATTTTTGAGTTCTTGGAACTTTTCTATATTATCGTAGAACATTCCTGAATATTCAAAAAATTTGATCACTTTTGAAGAAAAATGTTGTATGTTCCCGAATGTAGCGTAACTGTTCGAGAATCTTCTATAATATTGTAGAATATTTTGGAACGTACTAAAATATTCTGAAATATTTTAGACTATTTATTTTTACTCTTGAGATTTCTATAGGTTTGAAGTTGCACGATGTCTTCCACGATGAAATATCTCAAACAGATTTGAAGTAACCCTATAATTGAATAATCTTAGACGCTTATACAACTTTTTTCAAAATTTTCAATTTTGTGAATTGGAATGTTATGATCACGAGAAACCCGAAGCTATTTTTATCTTAAAATTGAATAGAAATGCTGCAGATAGTTCGGCTGCTGCTAAAAAGACTGGAATAACTCTCGCAGTGCGTTTCAAAAACGCGGAACTCCTATGATTAATTATCCACAGGAGTTACGTGTTTTTATAACGCACTCCATGAGTTAGTCGAGTCAAACTATAAAAAAAAAATGCAAAAAAGGTTCATTGAGTTCAATCGGTAGGTACAGTATTCGTGACTGACACTGCTATTCTTATCAGTCAATGACTGAATAATGATGATTCATGTCTCAAATTAAACTTATGAATGTAGTTGTAGTATTGTCAATGTAGTACTCAAAACAGTTGTCAACTGTTTGCAGCGTTTTTATCCAATTTTGCTATAAAAAAAAATATTTGAAGGTTTTTCTGTAATTTTAAATTATTTACATGACTGAGTTTCTTGGGCACAAGTCACGCGACAGCTGTGTGAAAGGATGGAGGTTGATGGAGGATCGTGAAGTGTCAGACAGTTAGGTTATGGTCGTCCATGAATCAAGAGCTGCCTCTTTTCGCGGCTTCCTCGGAGCCGCTCGGTGTCAAAGGTCGGAGTCAATTGTACTTGCTAGACAGCCGCGTTATATACGCCCACTACGAACAACCGACACCAACCTCAAGGTCTATCAGCAACAAATGCGGAATTCGTTTCCTTTACCTTTACCTCCTCCCTGATCGCGATGAAAATAGGTACATGGCCTACAACCTACAGTCCTACACCATGATACATCCGACCGATCCATAAAACTGACCACGATTGATTCCAGCTTCACTCCAAACGGCCGCACGTCGTTTGCGGTGGCATTTACGACACGAGAAAAGGATACAGTCACTTTTTCATTTTTTTTCTTCTCAAACCCTCAGACACACTTAAATATAACCTAAAGCAAACACCAAGAACCCATCCGTTCATTTTATTTCTTTTCTACCTTATTAGTTATTGACAAGTGTCTCGATACTCTCTAAATTTGAATGATTAGGATATAACTAATTGTCAGTAAATGCTACTCATTGCTGAAGCTATAATTCAGTCTCTGACAGTTATTTCGAATATAATTTCGTCATACAAAAGGTGCATAGCCCAAATTTGGAAGATTTTAGGCCCTGCCACGAAAAACACAATGTACATCACGATTTTGAGTTGAAACTAGACTGTTACAATGTATTTTACTATTTCCATGGATGAATTAAAAAAGAAATAATTATTAGCAGCTGAAATCCTTACAGCTGATTTAATTAGTTGAATTTTTACTTATTCAAATTTAGAGAGTACAGATTTATAGAAAAAGGAACTTATAAGAATTAAAGAAATTGAAAATCAATGAACTAATTGAAGCCTTCTTAACCTTCAGAAAATGTTGAAACAAGTATAAAAGAAATGAGAAGCGATTAACGCAAATAGAGCGTAGAAACAAAATAAAAGGCAAATTGTAAAAAATGAAACCTGAACATTTAAAGAGAACTTGTATTATCATTTTACGCTTATTCGAGGTCATCTTTAACTTTAATGAGCAATCAATTACAAATTCAGGTAGACTCTAAGTGGGCATTTGAGATTTGCAAAAGTTTAAATGATCATGAGACTATTAAGAGTGTCTAGTGAGAGCCGATATAGCGGAGATGTGAGTGCAAATGTCCGAGAGAAATCTTCTAGAGGATTTGTACTTTTTTTTTGCTTGAGTAAACTTGTGTGCTAAAAGGTATAATTGAGGCGATCTTTGGCGTTTAATCAGAGGTATAGAAATGAAAGTATATGAGTGCAGGGGAAAACCAACCAAAGGGAGAAAACTTTAAAAAAAGAGAGATAACATTAACGAAAGAGAAATAGTGGACATATAATTAATTATTAATTTAAGGATTTATTTCTCACGGAGTGCCAATTGCGGTACAACGCTACGCTCATTAGGCCAATTATGCAAGTCTTACGACCAAGTATAGTACTTAGCATGGCACTCAACACCACCAATGAGCACAATAATCATCTCTCAGTGGAATAATTCAGGAGCACGAACGTTCGAACAACAGAACATTACAGCAACACAAATCTTTCGACCGATTTCTATTTTACAATCGGGTATAACTTGTTCTAAATTTCTACAGATCAGCCGGCAACGATTAAAAGTTGGAAATAATGACATTTTACGTATAAAATAATTTTAACTGTTAATTGTTGTACGGTAACATGATCAGTTTTCGGACTTTATTACTTTTTCCTGTTTTTCTCCCTATTTTACTAATTCTAATGTTTTAATTAAAGTAAAACTTTGAAAATTGTATTGATGTACATTTAATTATTATATAATAAACAATTTAATAGATGTGAAGAACATTCTGAATAACATTTAAAGCCTTAATATTTGACTATCTGAAGATGTATTTAAGGAGCCTGAGAATGATTCTTTATGTTTTTATTGTAAGGTAACACATTCGTACATAATTCTTCTTGTGTAATGAAAACGGCGTATTGCACGTCTTTGTGCAAAACGAATAACTCTCAATTTGTAAAACACGAAAGAAAAGTATCAGGAAGTGTTGCTCTCCTCCACATCTTGAAGACAAACATCTCTCCTACACTTGAGAATCAAGAGGTCGAGTCGATGATAATCGCGATAACTTCGGATTATTATGATACTTGAATGATTATGACGACAATAACGACAAAGACAATGATGTTCTACATCCATCGTGTTCATACTATCCAACCACAACGAAACGCAAGATAATCGGTTGACCCCAATTAAACGATAGTTATCACGGTATAAGAGACAGCGGCTGCAATGCCGATAAATGTTAATGGTTAATGAACGCGAGCGTATAATAACATTATCGCAACAATAAACCTGGCGTGGCTTAAATAAGGCCAGCAATGCTTCTCCCGTGCGTTCCTTATTGACTTTCCGTTAAGTTTCTTGCGATTCCATTCGTCCCGCCGTCATGCCTGGTTTGGGCTTATTAAAATCTAATCTGCCCAACGTAATTAAACTGTCGAGACAACAATAAGTCGGAAGCTAAATGCAGCCGCAACGACATTCCGTAAAAGGAAATCTGTGTCGATTTTGATAAAGTTTTAGATTTCACGTTAATCATTTAGACTGCATGCTAATTATAAATTTGTCGTCTTCTCTTTTCTTGACCTGATTGAGAAGAAAGAGGTTTCGAATCTGAAAGTCATCATCTACAGTTATTGTCTTATCAAACATGAGAAAATATTTCTGATGTGTCCCTTGATAATAATTAAAATGCGGTTTACACAACTGTGATATGTTATTTGTATTGTCTCATGTTTACGAGTTTGAACATAATTTTAAATTTATGCACCAACAGGAAGTGAACATAACATGCCTCACGCAGGTTTCGAAGGCTCTAACGCAACGGATCGCAAAGCAATTTTCTCCGCCTCCTGCGCCTAATCATACATTTGTGACTAGCAATTATAACAGGATTTTATCTTTCTAAACACGTGAATTAAAAAACGCTAATAATTCTCGGGGAGCCAATGCTACCAAAGTCATCAACTCTAATTTTTCTCTGCACTACTTTAAAGAAAGATATAAGACGAGAAAAGTGATACAAAAAAGCGTAACATATGCGTGGTAAATCAAAAAGGAGTATCTCACTCTTTGATCTCATGAACACCTGAAGTCTATTTGCAAACCGAGGCGGCAAACCCCACTCGATTTGTAATACGATACAGATGATCTGAGAAAAATGTGTGATTTACAATAATCTTAGTCATGAGCTCCACAAATTTTTCGTCTGTGGGCAGTTATCGTTTTTCAATTGGCGAAATTCATTTGCAGTAAAGCGCGGGTCTACCAGCCTCACATTGTACCTTTCATCGAGAACGAGCAGCGAACTCATTGAGACTCCTTCAAGATGTTGGGATTGGATCGAGATTCGATCGGATTGGTCTGTTTGCTCATCTACCGCTACGTCAAGTCCTCCGATCTCGTCCCCATCCTTTTCTTCTTCTACTGTTGCTCCTTTTTCCCTTTTGCTTTTTTCCTCTCCGTCTACCTACGCCCGATATTAATACTGATACGTGCTTGCACATTAGCATATACTCGGTACGTATATACGATTGCACAAATGTGCATATGTGCATGTGTGCATCAGCATTGCAAGACTTAAATCTACCGCTCTTACGTAACTGAGGACGAGTGCAGCAGAGATAGGGGACGAGGAAGTCCTAGGGATTACTTGGAAGTCGTTCATACTTACTAATGGAGACACACCACCAAGAAAGTACCGAGATAAGTTAAAGTTAGTCTCCTAAAGCTTCAAAATGTTAAAATTAACCAAAGTTTGAAAGCTCTTTTTTCTCAATCATTTAATCTTAAAAGGTCTGGATCCATTTCAAATCAAGCAAATTTTACACTTTGTAATGTGGTACATGGTGCACGTCAGGTAGCTTCCCCATTTCTACCTCGAAGACTAAAGTAAAGTGGTAACAGTGAGGGAGAAGGTGATTGGATCACTGTAACTACCAAAACCGTAGTTGGCGCTGGTAGCACATCAATCTTCGAGCCGGCGGCCAAGGGTTCGATTCTTCAGGCCGGAGTCAATTTTTACTGACGCTCACTCGTTATGCTGCCAACACTCATCAGTCAGCCTTCCTCTTACTTTCCTCTGTATAGCTTCCATACGTTATAACTTCAAGGTGCAGAATCTCTCGGCAACAAAATAGGTAGAGGGAATTAGGTGCCACCGAGGGGTGGGAAAATTCGACCAGTCGGGTTTACATCTACATAACTGACTTCAAGATACTTCAAATGGCTTCATGTGAATTCAAATGACTTCAGATATTTCAGGAGATTTCAAGAGAATTCAGATTACTTCAGGAGACTTCAAGCGACTTCAGGAGACTTCAAGCGACTTCAGGAGAATTGAGTTGACTTCAAAAATACAAGTGATTTCAAGTCACTCCAGATATTTCAAGAAACTTCAGTCACTTCTGGACATATCAAAAGATTTCAGACATTTTTTGGCGAACTTACTGACATTAGGAGACCTCATTAAATGTATGAGACTTCATTAATTTTACGAAGTGTCTTCCAGCAAACGATATTTGTTACATATTCATCTAAAAGAGCTTTCCTACTAGCCACGGCCTTGACCTTAAGCGATTTCCTGATTTAAACCAAATATAACAACCGACAGGCTTTAAAGTAGAGCGATTGGCAAGACTTCAAATGATTTCAAATAACTACAAAAATTTCTGGAGAATTCACTGACTTCAGGAGAATTCAAATGACGTCTAAGGACTTGAAGTGACATAAGATATTTCAGGTGATTTTCAATATTTTATTAGGCTTTAGGGGATTTCATTACAAGTGCTACATATTTTTCCGATTTGAGAAAAAAAATTTTCCATAAAGTTACGAGCATTTTAATTTTGACATCTAGTTTTTTAAACACAATCTTTTTCTTTAGACTTCTATGATTGTTAACCTAATTTAGATATTTTAATTTTCTTTTCGGATTCTGGTGAGATTAACCGCCCTCTTTATATCGTTTCAATATAGAAAATTAGTATTTGCATTGAAAAACTCAACAAAATTTTTCCCTGGTCATTGTCTACTCAAACCATGGAAAAATATCCTGAAAATTCCAGGGTTTCTAGGTGAGCAGACACCCTATATATAGGACTATATATGGAATTTACCTCGGACAATAAAGTGAAATTTAGGAAAGTGGAACGGGACTCTAATATATCACCCGAGCTTGCTGTCACTTTGCATTTGCGATGACAGAAACAGGAGCGGAGGAAATTAACGAAACCATATCGGGCCTGTAAAAGGATTTGTCAGTATGAAAGTGGATTTTAGCTTGGAATATGGATTGAAGTTGGGGTAGCCCTTAATAGGATTTGAGTAAAGTGACGAATTCTAGTTAGCATTTGGAGAACTTACATGTTCGTCGACAGAATATGTTAGCTCCCCATCGTCGTAGAGAACGAACCAGCGACGTTGCCATCTCTGTAACAAAAAATAATGGGGATATTAATATAAATTAATTTTAGATTTCAACTTGTAAACATTTCCTAACTATTTTCTTCTAATAGAAATAGATAGTCCATTATTAAGCCTTATCAAATAATATCAAAACACCGATTATTTGCTTGATCATTAATTTTGAATGGGAAGGGTTCTGATCTTCTGGATGCATCAACGGGTGGTCATCATTTCAGTCACATCATCCATACTGCTGTCATTCTTTACAGCCTGATCCGCTATGTAATAGAGTAATAGAATATAATACAGTCTCCTATTAATATTTCACATGTCATTAACGGAAATTAAATATATCAATTATGATTTTATTATGAAGAAGATTAACAATGGCAAACTGCAACTACTGTATGTCCAAACAAGTTTTAAATTGCATTAATTGAGACTTTAACTACAAAAATAAATACATTTAAAATTATACAATTCCAAAGTAGAAGCCAAACAAAATGGAACAACATTTATTTTGAGGTATTCAAACACAGGAATAAAGCAAATTTAACATTTTCAAGCCGTGACTGTTCAATGTTCATTCAAAATTGAACAATTTTACATCTAGAACAATCAAAATCCGATAGACTGAAAAAGCAGCACTGCAAATTGTTTTGATATTAGAACTTTTAATTTGAAATTCTACGATATTATGCGATTAAAATTGTCTACTTTATAAATCACCAAATTAAAAATTATTTAATTTTCTGAAGCTGTACGAGTTTGAACAATTTTAAGTTTAAAGAAAAAGGAACTAGTTCAACATCACATAATTTCAGATAATATTAAGTAATACTCAAGTAATTGGATACGTTTCTCTACGATAACTAAGAATTAAAAAAATTTCTCATTAGAAAGTGAATTCACTTTCATTTCCCAGTTTTTTTCGGTTAAAAAAACTTCCTGGTTATCTCTTGGTCCAATAGCCTCTTTCTTAAAAAGTTCTCAATCACTTAATTGAATACCTTCAGTCTAATCAACATTTCCTCGACAATAGACTACTTTCTAACCTTCTATTACAACAGTTCAATTGTAATTACGTTTAACATGTTTTTAACATAGTTAATGTAAAATTCACATCTAGTATTAAAATGAATGATCTGACCAACTTCATAAAATAATTCACCAAAGATATATCAATATAAACATTAAAAATAACTTTGACGCCAAGCGCATCTCCAAATCATCGAATCATGAAATATCGAATTTGTATTATGTTTTCAATATGTGTGTAGATTTTCCAGAATAAATCACTGGTAATAACCACCGCCCACCATCATGAGCCGAGACGTCTGAATCAATTAAGGCCTAACTGTACTGATCTTCACTGGACCCTAAAACCAAATTTTCATCAATAATCTCAAACAAATAGAAAGAAAAATGTTGAAGTTCGCCACCCAGAAGTATCATCAGTTGTTGCTCTATTCTCGCCAATTGACAGAACTGTCCAAGATGTCGTTTGATAGACCTCATCATCATGATGATTATGATGATAATCATCGACTGGGACGTCAGGCACGTACGACGACTTTCTACAGAGTTCTCTCTTCAAAAGCAGCCGCCAGACGATCGGTCATACGTGCTCCACCCATCAATATGCGCATACCTTAAGGATCCTTAGGATTTCGAGCGTTTCGAGCGATTGAATATTTATCCTCCGACACTGTACCTTGTCTTGCACTGTGCGATGCGATGGGGCTTATAGCAGCCGACTTATCCGAAACGTGCCGCTCGACGATCGCTTATCTCGATAACCCAGCCCGCGGTTTGCTGACGTTGACGAAATCAACGATCAATGCTACCTAATGGTACTTGTACACGGTTATACCTAATGATAACCATACCCACGATGGAACTAAAGTTAACGACTCAAATCTTAGTTCCACGAAAAAACATGCAACCTATTGATGATTTTTTTCAGTAAGCTTGATCTAAAGATGTCCCATGGATTACTTATGCAATACTGGAAACTGAATAGTGTTTCATATCCATGGTAATGAGCCTCCTCTGAATACTAAACATAATAAAAAAAAAGATTAAGACATCGCTGCCTTTAAATGGATAATCTTTGATATTTTAATATAATTCCTCACGAGGGGGAAATTATAATAATCCTATGATGGTAAACCTTTACGGTTTATGACAATCTCTCATGTAATCCCCACTCTTCAAATTATTGAAACATCATGCCACTGATCCTCTTGATACACTTTTCCCTAACGACACAATACCACTTTGAAAGTCCTCGGAAGTATTGCACTCATCATTTATGCATAGTTTCATTACTTATGCCTTCTTGCAAAGAAGACTCAACAGAACAGTGAACAAACACTCTTCAAGCAATGAACGTGTTCTAGGTTCAAAGAACACTCCGATAAATAACGATACTGGTTATTATTCTACACTGAGCGGATAAAATCTACGAAAATGAGTCTCTACAGATTCGAAAGGCTCTCGCGGGACACAGGAGAGTGCCATGGGGACTTATGGTGTGGAGGATGATGGTGTGCGTTTACGTGGCATTGTATGCAAATGTGCGTACGCCGTGCGAAGTTCATGGCTTCATGCGCGTGAACGCACACGCCGGAGTAACATGGTCATATGCCGGACCATCACCTATCCTCTATATTTGGTTGCCTCTCCAAGAAAGATTTCGTACACCATCCTATCCGTTCTAGAAGTGCCTATCTGGAAAATCAAATAACCGTGCTTTCTGAGATTGGCAAGTTTCTGCAGAAAAGAGGTTGAGGACATGTTCAATATCCATTCTTTTTATTCAAACATGTATCTTACTCAAACATGCATCTTACTCAAACATCCTTCGGAGTTTAGCCAAACGAGCTCAGTCGAATTTATTACACCAAATATAATTTTTGATGTGTAAACGTCTTCGACCGCAATATGGAGCGTAAAGCCTGTTCGAAGACGTTTACACATAAATCTGTATTGGGTCGTAGTTTAGAACAGATGTACTGATTTTTTATTCTCTCTTTATGGCTAGGATTAGGACAGACATTAAAGACTTTAAGACAACGGTCTAAGCAAGAGAAAAAAAAATCATTGGCTACGTTGCTCTCTCTGACAAGATTAGAAATTGTAATACCGATCGACGTTCTCGGGGAGTGAAATTGTGGAGGACCGGGCAAATAGCAGAGGCGGAACATGAATAAGAATAGAGCGAGTGTTTGTTATAAATTAGAATACACATACCCCATCATGTTTATGCAATATTGCGACAATCGATGCATCATCAAATGGTCTTTTCTCCTTGGCACTATAAACACAAAGTCAATACACTCAAGAGATCCCGTAAAGGGTTACTGATGGGATGTTGGTATTGTCGCGTGGAATGTACGACGTACACGCATACTAGACTGCAGCCAATGGGAGAGGTGATATACCGTTGTGTAAGAGAGAATAAGGAAGAGAGAAACTTGGTGGAGAGAATGAGAGAAAGAGATGGGACCGGCCTACACAAGGCGGCAGTATCTTCATCTGGTAATTATTCACCAGGCCCATGGACCTAAGTACCGGGCCCGGCACGTGCGTGGGAAGATCTCGTGACCGGAGGAAGAGGAAGAAGATGAAAGAAGAATCGAGAGGAAGAAGTGAAAGCTCGAAGCTCGAAGGCAGTCCTCGGACTCTTCTCTACCGCGTTTCCTTATGGAGGGTCCACGCCCAACTCCCACTTTCTAACTTTCCGATATATGCGTGCACTCTCCATAAAATAGGACAAGTAGGTCCATAGAATACTAAGGGCAAAAAATTGAATATCGTGGTACAAATCTGTATTCATTATGGCTTATCTGTTTGTGCCAGTAAGAGATACATGCGACATCACAGGTGTTCGATGTTCGTGACTTACTGTAATAGGGTGTCTACTCAAGATTCAGAAAAACATTCACTGGGTTTGCCCAGTTTAAAAAACACCTGGTAATTTAAATTCTTCAATTTAAGCATATAAAACTGAAACTTATAATTCGTTTAGAAATAATATCCCAATTTTATAAAATGAATACGCTTAAGTTTGAAAATCTTAATGTAAAAAATGTAAAAAAATGTTAACTGTACGTTTTCAAAGTAGAAGCCACCAAAATTAAAGAATTTTTATTTCAAGGTCTTCAAGCAGAAAAATTACAAATAGAATATTTCCAAATGGAGTTAATTTGTGTGGGAGGCGAAGTACGTGATCCAAAACATTTACTACTCAAGATATTTGTACGTATGCGAATCAATAAAAAACAAAAGACAAACAGATTTGATTGTAAACAGCGCTGTTTGTCAGCGCAATCTAGTGCTAATTACTGCAGTACTCTTGGTAGTATCGTCGAACGGGGTAATTTCGGACATGTGGGGTAAATTCGGACAACCCTAAATTCCCTCAATTGATAAGATAAATTACTCAAAACTGTTCTAAGAATCTAGAATCAGTTCAAGCCTTAACTGGTTCTAGATTCTGGTTAAAACCACCCACCTTAAGTAATTTAAACTATCAATTTAGGAATGTCCGAATTTACACCACATGTCCGAAATGACCCCGTTTGTGGGTAACTAATACATTAAATGTAAATAAAATTGATATTACTTTATTAATATTTGTACCAAGTTTACTTACTATTTATCTAATAATATTAGAAGTACCTAGTACTACCAGTATCAGTATTGAATGTAATAATTTTATTAACTTAATGAAAGAACACACTATTTTGGTGAACATTTTGTTAAAAGTTCGCCTTTTGGGTATAAAATCAATCTTCTTGGTTTAAAATTCAACTATTTGGTTACAAATGTATATATTTTGTTAAGCATTCGTTTTTTTAGTAGAAAATTAATTTCTTTGTTAGAGATACATCTTTTTGGTGGAAAATTCTAATGTTTTGTAGAAAGCTCGTCTTTTTAGCTTAAAAATTCATAATTTTGAAGGGTTTTTTTATTGACTCAGAGACCGTTCTTGGCTGAAAATTTAACACTTTTTGAAAACTGATTTTTTTTTTAATGTTCCTCTTTTTTGGTCAAAATTTCATCTTTATTGGTTTAAAATGCAACTGTTTTGTTGAAAATGAATCTGTTTTGGTTGAGGATTCAACTATTTTGTTTTGAAAAGTCGACTAATTGGTTGAAACTTGAACTACTTTGTTAATTCATAAAAAATAGTAGGATTTTACCAATCGCGGAAAAAAATAGTTGGCAAAAATTATGTAAAATAGGGGGGGGGGGGGGGGAAAAATTACGGACCCTAAAAAAGAGTAGTACGTGGTTCAAAATTCGAGAGAAAAACTTAGCGAAAGTTATGCACGGCCCCACAGGGATGAGGGATGTAAAATTTCAGAAATTATGAAAAATCCTCAGTATAATTTCTGGATTTTGCTGACAACTATAGAAAGTGTTGGAAATTATGGTACTTACTGAATTGTTTGGAAATTTGAAATCTTTTACGGTGAAACACAATAAAATCACTCACAAAAACGCGCTACGATTAAAACCTTTAATTAATCTTGTGTTTCTTTTCGCACGAAAAATCTTTATCACATCCACGTATTTTTGAGATCATTATTAATCATTTTTGAGATTATTATTATTATTATAGCAATCAGCCAAATCTCTTTCGGAGTAAGGCGTAACTCACTTCGTTCTGGCCCCGATAGTCTGTGAGGCCTGCTAAGTGAATTCTCAAAGTGGCCACCCTGTATAAAAAAAACATTGATTTGCTAAAGTTATTTTTAAGAGAATATCAAAATGCTTGTATATTGCGTCAGGTAAAGAAGAATATCAGAATACATCTAATAAGAGAAAATGTTGCATAAGATCTCAAGAAGGAATCATCGAACCAGACAGAAGTTATTTCATTGAAAAGAAGATGGCGAGAGACTTGAAAACATTATTGATAGATGGAAGAGAAAGTATTCACGAGTTACAACTCAATTCTCTGAAAAAGAATGTTTGCACTCAAATGCAGTAAAAACTAAACATTTCAAGAAAATCCGTGACTCTCGACAAGTTTCGTAAACACAGGCTCATAAGAACATCAGGAATACCTCGGAATACTAGTCACTTATGTGAAATACCATTCGAAAATTACAGTCAAAAGAAACTCATCCCTAAAGATCTATTTAAATTATCAGCACTCTTACAGTTTCATGATGAGGAAATTGTGTAAATGTTAAAGGAAGTGAATATATTTTTATCAACTTTACTCCATCCGTTAGTTCTGAAAGGTGGCGTTCCTGGATGAAAGTAATCCTTGAGAAAAAGAAGCGGCAACTCTCAATCCGATGTATGTATCTTGATCCTTTCGCCTGAATGTCAGGTTGTCGAGGAGGAATTCCATCGGAAGCATCAGATCGTGGAGGGAAAAAACGGAAGCTCTTAGCTTCTTACTCCTTCCTGAGTCGTCAGAGGTCTTGCCGCTGATCGGGACGAGCGGAACGAGTCGAACCAGAATGTCCTCAGTGGGCGGTGTTAACGACCGCAGGTCCAAACCCGGAAGATATCGTAGGTCAGGACAGTGCAGGTTCCAGTACTTTCCACGATAATCCATCACCTCGACTTTACGACGCCAACAAATCTCCAACAAAATGTCTCTCCCTGCATCCTTAATTCTACATTGTCTCAAACACGCCGATTATTCTTCGTCAATAAATCCTACTCCTCGACCAAATCGCATGAGGATTCACATGTTCCCGGCTCCGCTGAGTCTCCTAATTCATTCTAGAGGTACTGATAATCAGAACCAGAGTGGCCAGTGGCCACTGAAGACTCAGAAAAAATTCCCGGTCGATTCCAGTTAAATTTCCAACCAAGGGAGAGGAATTTTCAAGACATTTTTTCTGTCACCAGCTATCAGATAAAAACAAGCTAAACAGCAACCCCCAAAAGAGTTCTATTGGAGTCTCAATTCTGAAGGATGCCAACTTTTACTTAAGCTGCAACATTACCAATCCCCCAGTTTTTTTCTGGAAGGCATTCCATTGTTTAATTAGAAGCATTTAGAATAATTAGATTCAAGTTAGATTGTAAACCCGAGTGTGTTTCACATGACCTCGATCTGGGGTGAGTATCTTTGCTTCTGTTGGTGTTTTTGTTGCCTTGCCACTTTACTGGTAATGCCGCGTTGATAGTCGAGTAGCATCGCATCGACTTCTCTTCTTTGTCGTCATCGTCGTCGTCGTCGTTCTCCTTGTCAATACGATACGCCTAAAGATACGGCATTGCATCGATAGCTAGACGCGGTTTACACACTTTGCTACTTACCACGTATCCTCGCGAGGACATCCTGCTCGATAAGATCTCTCATCCTCCTCCGTCTCCACCTTCAAGCAACTAGGTGCAGATAAGAACCGTTTTCATGGCTACGGTAGTCATTACACGGTAGTCTAGGCCGCCCCGATGAACGCGAGGGTTAAGCGTTACTAGCGTAGGAGAGAAAACACATTTCAAGGATAACAATGGAATTATTGCCGCGAAATTATTGTCTATATACTCATTCGCCGGCGATATACTTCCGGGACTATTTCAATCCAGTGGGGAATTCAAACGTTATCAATAGCTATTTCTAAAGACAGATTAGATCCCACTCAGGGTCGCCAAGCCGTTATAAAGGTAGACTATCTATGTCTTTCTTGTTGGCTTTGCGTGCGAAAAAACCTCGATTGTTACATGACTAGGAAGTCGTACCACTTATGTGTGACTGGCTATTTATTTGCTTGTGTAATATTCATTGTTCCTGAGGCCTCATAGTGATGGTGATGAAACTTGTAAGACAAATGGGACACAAAGTTAGAATAAATAAAATCATTAAAAAGCCAATGACGTTTAGGGGCTGTCCATAAACTACGTTACCAAGTTGAGGGGAGTAGGAAATTGCGCCAAAAATTACGTTTGGCAACATGGAGGGGGGGGGGGGGGTCAGTGGATTTAACGTTGAGAACTTAGATAAAGTTTAGTACATTTCCTGATGATAAATTTGAATAAAGTTTTCGAATTTTGCAAAAGATGGCCCTGTGACGGTAAGGTTCAATAATAACTTAATATGTTTCAAAATCACTTTCATATTTCCGACTTCACACATTTCCCCCTATTTCCGCATTTTCCCATTTTTAAAGGATTCTTTTTTGCTCCTGTTTTCAAGAAAGTTCTCGTTTTGCACTTGAATGGGAACTGAATTTATTATTATTATTATACCATTAAGCCATTTCCCTTTCGGGGTAGGCGTGACTTGCTCGGGTGGAAAGTAGTGGGATAGGTATATAGGTGTAAAGTAGGTCGTTGTATGGTATAAGGTAGATAGGTATATAGGTATATATGTGTTAGGTATAGATATTTTAGATTGATCTGGAGTTTTCGTGTTATTTATTCAAATGACACGTTCACTCCGCAACACTGCTCCGACCCAGGTTGCTGATCAATCTCTCTAGCGATCACCCCAAGTGAGGAGCCTCACAAAATTGTTATGTATGGTTCCCCACTTGGGCCCATTAGTATCCAAGGTCTTTGTTTCAGGCATCATTCACTCTATTGTCACTCTGTTTATAAACTATTTGTCGCCACACTTTTCTGTCCTGGCATACTACTCTAGCTTCCTTTACGTCCATGCATTTCTTCATGCAAGCTCTTCTGTTCCTATGACTTCTTATGTCTCTTCGGATTAATGTCTCATTTACAGATTCTAACCATTCTTTCGGCGGTCTACCTCTGGGCATTCTGCCATTTAATAGAACCTAATAAGAAAATCCAACTATTTTTCGTTAAAAGTCATTTTTTCATGGTTGAAAATTCATCTCTTTGATTGAAAAGTACAAATATTTTGTTGAAAATTCATTTAATTTTCGGTTGAAAATTAATTTTTTCAGTCAATAATAATTTAACTATTCCATTTTTGGTTAAAAACTGATCTGCCTTAGTTAAAAATTTAACTATTTGGTTTAAAATGCATGTATTTTGTTGAAAAAATCGTCTTTTTGATTTAAAATTCAACTACATTGTTGAATGTTGAAATACTTTGTAAAAAATTCATTTTTTTGGTTAAAGATTCATCATTTTAGTTAAAAATTTAGCTTCTTGGTTGTAAATTAACTTTATTATTAAAAGTGTTATATTTTCGAGTTGAAAATTGAACTATCTTATAAACAATTCGGCTTTTTGCCTAAAAAACTCAACAATCTGGATAAAATTAACTTTTTAGTTGAAAATTCATATTTTTGCTGAAAAATTCAATTACTTTGGTAGAAAATTGAATTATTTGGTAGAAAATAAACTTTTTTGTTGAAAAATTATATCTTCGGGTTGAAAATTCAACTATTGTGTAGATAATTCGTCTCTGTGGTTTCAAAATACAACAATTTTGTTTAAAATTCATCTTTTTTGGTTGGAAATTCACCTTCTTTGTTAAAAGTTGAACCTCGAGTTCAACTACTTTGTTGAAAATTCACCTATTTTGTTGAAAATTCGTTTTTTTGTTAAAAATAAATTTTTTATCTGAAAATTTAACTATTCTATTTCTACTTAAAAATGTATCCTATATAAGTTGAAGTTCAACTATTTGGTAGAAAATCCATGTATTTTGTTGAAAATTCTTTTTTTTTTGCAGAAAATTAATCTCGTTTGTTGTCTCAATCTTTTTGATTGAGGATTCAACTATTTTGTTCAAAATTTGTCTTTTTTGTTGAACTCAACGAATCCGAAATTCAACTATTTTGTTAAAAATTCAACTTTTACGGTTGAAAATTCAACTCTCTTCTAAGAAATGTGTCTTTTTGGATTGAAAATTTAACTATTTGGTTAAAAATTCGACTATTTTGTTGAAAAGTGAATTATTTTGTTAGTCAACTTTTTTGTTGGAAATTCAACTGTTGTTCCAAACATGTGTCCTTTTGGATTGCAAATTCATCTTTTATGGAATAAAAATCATCTTTCATGATTGAAAATTAACATTTTTGTTGCAAGTTTGTCTCTTTGGGTTGAAAATTCATCTCTTTTGGTAGAAAATCTTTTTTTTTTTTGTTGGAAATGCAATGTATGTCGACTTGAAATCTTAGGAATTCAAAGCGTTTTATATTAAATTAAATATGGAATCTACCTTAATATTATTGAAAAGAATTTATTCATCTAGTTTCGTAAAAAAACACCCTATGTTCCCTGTTTCGAAGGCATTTTAGATTGTTAAGTCGGATATTTATATAATTTTAATTATTCTTGATTCATTACCGAAGCTTATAGTTCACCACACGGTCACGTAGGTCACATTAAGAGAATCTACCATAAATTCTGTTATCTTGAAAAGTGTTTTTATGTATAGTAATTTATTTCGTAATCTTGAAGATAAGTACCCAAAGCGATTTAACCTTTCATTTTATTATCTTGATCCCTTGTTGCATAAGGTTGTTCAGGAGACAGAAATCTCGGAGAAACCTTGTTCTGTACAACAATTTGCTTCCAAGAGGGCAGCTGGAATTGTACCCAAACCCGTTTTCGAAACTCGGTCGACCGAATTTTTTTCAAGTGACAGTTACGATTATCATACGTCCAGTAACGTGTAATATCAACCAGTATAGTAAACATTGTTAACGTCTTTCTCTGCATGAAAGCGTTGAAAGAACGAAAGATCATATCCATAATATACCCTCGGTCAGGGGATTTATACAAATTATAAAACTTTAATACCTCGAATGAAATTTATTGCCCCCGTAAGAGTCGTTTCTTTATTGAGACGTTTATAATGCACCACGAAGAATCCTTCTCCACAAGCACCTTACCACGAGCAGGTGAAACTCTTTCCCCACGATTTTCATCTCGCGTAATCCCCATTCCCCCCGGGAAGACATTACTGTCGCTGATGCAGCAAACAGGAAGTCACTCGTTCTGGCTACAATTTTTGTCACGCTGCAATTGATTCTTCAATAAACGAGGATCGTAAAGACACGTTTTTAAGTGCGGCCGTTCACATTCAAGATGCAGGCTTCTTACGATGAACAATAATCGGGTTATGCACATTGCACATTGCAAGTCAACGGTACACGACACGACACGTCATTTTTCTTCTTATCTGGAGGAAAGAATTTTCGAAACTTTCATGTGTCAAATATGTGGAAAAAGAAAACGGCTTTAAATTTTTGCGATGGTTTCACTGGAATGCATGTTTTTAATCCTGTAATTGATTGTTTTGTTGACGAAATAATTTGGGTACTCAATTGGTGTGCAGGTGCAATTAAGTAGTTTAAGCAGATGAAATGGGAAATATATTTGGAAATATATGATTATATTCAAATAAATTAATCAAGTTTATAACTGCTATTATTTAAAAACGTTTATTTGTCAAGCTGTACAATTATTAAATAAACTTTCAATTTGGAATTTATTCATTTTAATAGTGCTTAAATTGAAGCGTTTTCGTATTCGAAATGATTCAATCAGATTAAAAGAGGACGACAATTAGGGCTTCATCGAGAAAAATATTTGGTTGGGGAAACCAATCGTTCGATTGATATAAGAGAAACAAAATATTCTGAATATTTCGAAAAAATTTTGTTGAATGGACCAAAATTTAGCTAAAACGAAAATAGCCGATTTTTATTGCATCAAAAATTTTCTTGAAATAACCACATTTTTTTTGCTTCTATAGCGAACCAAACTGTTTGCTTCTTTCATCTCCAAACATCTTTTTCACCAAATATATATTCGAATGCGAGTTAAAATGTTACACTTCAAAAGTATTTAATCTGGAACACTTAAAAAAATTATGAAGTTTTAATTTTTATTGAAACACAAAGATTCGACAAGTTTTAAAATTTGCACGGATTTCAGTCACTTATTTTTCAGCCACGAAAGTGTTTATGTTTCTGAATATTGATTTTGCACGTGCTAGCCAAATTTGTTTGAAAATATTCATATTTTCATAATTTTAACGTCTTCTTGTATACTAAATAAATACAAAAACATTACTAGATATACCTTTAAGGTTTACAAATCATTTTCAGAAATACTTTCATTGTCATACTTCATACTTACTTCTAATTCAAATAAATATTTACATTCAATTCTTGTTTCAAAACTTATCGTTACTGCTTCATCATGAAATACTTTAAATTTTACATCATTTTCAAAATATTTTAGCGTCCATAATGATTCATATATCAAACAAATTATTATTAACATTACACAACACAAAATAACATGAAAAATTACTTTTTTGATTAAAAAATAATAAATAATTAGAGTGTCCCGTCTCACACAATTGCATGCCCCATTTCGCCAATGGCCCGAGGTGAAACGGGTCAAAGGCACTCCTTTTTAATTTGTATTTTTTATTCGTAATTAATTATTTCAACACTTTTAATTTTGTATGAAATTGAAATATGAAGCTTTACAGTACTTAAATAACAATTTGCATGTGGGGTAAATTCGGACACACAAAAATTCCCTGAATCGATAGGATAAATTACTCAAAACTATTCCAAGAATCTGGAATCAGTTCAAGCTTTCACTGGTTCCAGATTCCGGTTAAAACACCCACCTCTAGTAATTTAAAGTATCAATTTAGCAATATCCAAATTTACCCCACATATCCGAAGTTACCCCGTTTTTACGGAACTTTGAAAAAATTAACCTGTCCCATTCAGGCCCGGTCTCCCCTATACAATCAGAGCGCTGATTTGACCTCTACTTGAACAGTGTTTTTCCTATCCACCTCCACCTTCCTGATGTCCCCAAAAATATTCTGCGGTATTTCTATAAAACCTGGAACTGTATCTATCGAGCATGTTGGCACAACAGCTTCTATAAGACTCACGATTGCCCGGTAGTGAAGGCACGGCATGGCATAGCGTGGCCAACGACCACTATCGCTTTCGGATGGTCGAGGAAGCCAAGCAGGAGTCGAAGTCGGAGCTAACCTCAACGGTAACGTGACCCATCCGGTCTGATCCTATCGGTGGGGATTTCGGAGAAGGAGCAAGACGCAAGACGCAAGACGCAAGGCGCATGGCGCACCCACGGTCAATGATGCGAGTAGTCCCTTTAATCCCGCGGAAAGTAAGAGCGTCACGGTGCTCTCCGATGTAAGCACCTCGGGCTAATTAACAAATTAACGATTGCTTCGATAATGTAGGGAGGACGAGGTCGTGGCAAAGCATGTTTATCGGAGCGCGTCTAATTATCAGTGAAGCAGGTGGGTCGAGGAAAAGAGACAGAGAAAGATGGAGTCCAACAAAGGTCGAATCTAGGCGCTATCGTCGACAACGCCAAGACATTTAAATGTTTCTCGAGCCAATCCCCATCCCCAGACACGAAAAAGAAACGTTAATTAATCGCGCAATTACTCATTTCGCTCACTCGTGCGCTTCAGATAGCATGTTTCTTTTACTATTCATTTTAATTTATATCCAAGATGCACTAAAATATTATCCGCGCTTGCAAATCGTGGAAAAGATATTACAGATGGTCGGGTACCTGAACAATTATTGAATTAATAAAGGAGAACGTCAAAAGAAAGGAATGGAAAATTCAATAATATTCCAGCGAGAACATTACAAACTATTGCAGAATATTTGACAAAATTCTGGAACATTCTTTAGTATGTTTAATGTAATTCGAAACTTCTCTAGACAATTTCAGAATACTGCAGACAGGAAATTCCATATCCTTTAAGAGCATTTTAGATTTCAGATTCTTCAACAAAATGGTAGAATATTCAATTCGAGAAGATTCTTGAAAGCCCCAGAATATTATAGATAATTCCATGATATTTCAGAACTAAAAAATGTTAACTGTTCAATAAAATTCTAAATCATTCTAGAAAATTCCAGAATGTTTATAGAATTTCGAAATTTGTATAACATGTCAAGAACATTGCAGAAATTTTAGAGAATCGTTATAGATAACACTGAATTTTTCTAGAATGTAGAATAAAATTCAAAATCAGTCTAGAGTAAATTCGCACACCCTTAAATTCCCTAAATTGATAGGATAAACTACTCAAAACTGTTCCATGAATCAGAAATGAGTTCAGGTCTTAACTGGTTCTAGATTCTGGTTGAAACCAAAGTAATTTAAACTATCAGTTTAGGAATGTCCAAATTTACCTCACATGCCCCAAATAGCCCCGTTTGACGGTACTCTTGAAAAGACAAAAACATTTTAGAAAAGAATATTCAAGAATATTTTGGAAAATTAATGGAACAAGATTATTGGAGAACATCACGGAACACTCTAATTAGAATATTCAGATAAAGAAATTCCACGACAGCCTAAAAAATTTGAGAATGTTCCAGAATTTTAAAAAAATTTTACAAAAGTTAAATAATCTATTCATGATAAACCTTAATCAGACTATAGAATTTGAGACACAAATTTGTCGATGTTCCAGAATATTTTTAAAAATTTCAGATTTCTATTAAAATCAAGATCATATAACAAATTCCAGTGAATTTCAGAACCTAGATAAAAAATATTTAATATTGAAGAACATTTCATTCGAATATACATAAAAATAATTATAAAACGCGTAAAACTTAACCCCTTATTCTAAAATTACTTGAAAGATTGGCTCTTGGCTGGGGTACAAGGAGATTTCAAAATAACGAAAAATTTTATTTTCAATATTTAATTTCATATCGATTTTCGAATATTGCTGATACAAGAAACTAGTTACAGAATAAGGTAATAAACCACATTTCCTTCAACAATTTTTCTGAATTTAAATCTGATTAATATCATACAAACGCAATAAATTCAGAGATCTGTGAAAAGTTTAGAGCAGAAAAAATACGCGAATGTGTAATTAAGTAGATAAATATCAAGTTTGCTGATTATTTAGAAAAAGATCAGCTTTTTATCCGCGACTTGATATTAATTTTCGTAAAATGGACACGTTTCGTGCAATCGAAGCTATAAATTGCGGCTCTACTAATCGTAATGACACATAATACCGTTTCATTTGAAATGTGCATTTCACAAGAAGGTAATGCCGTCTTTTTCAGTGATTGCATTCATACACAGTATACACAAAACCGTTTTCTTTTATGCATTGCAACTTTGCTAATGGCTTTTTAATGCGGCACTTTTATGTCTGCAAGATGTTAAGAGAGGTCAGTCAGTTGTATAGTGGGTATTAAAAATAACGGAAAAACTTCAAGAAGAGGAGGTGGGTGCTAAGCTGCGGGATAATACATAATCTGAGGGCCATCGACTTTAGTCTTTACGGCTGGTTGTCTGTTCAGCGCAGCCTGGTAATTCGCGCTTTATTATTATTTAACTGGGATCGTCAAGCGCCGAGCATCGTGCACCGAGCGCCAATTGGCTCGAGAGAATGTCTTTTTGCGGATTTTGGTCGTTTGACTAAGATCCGAGAATCGTTTCGATATTTGCACATCTACTTCTTGGATACTGACCTTCGAGATATGGAAGGCATTGGCAGAAATTCTAGCCTTGGGAATTATTTGTTTACACACACCTGAGATTCACGATCGTTATGATCTTTTTGTTTGGTCTGAATGGTGTGAATGTCACTGTGTATCTTCTACTTTAACACCTTCGGCTCTTGCATACTCAAAAAGGAAAGAGCTTTTTATTCTTTTTCAGGGTTGCTACAGGTTAGGGAATTCTGGAAAGCCAGGGCAAGTTAATTGTGAACGAAAATTTAACTATTTTGATAAAAAATGCAACTATTTGGTCGAAAATTAACTTTTTCGTACAAAATTCATATTTGTGGTTTGAAAATTCAACTGTTGTAAGAAAATTCGTCTCTTTCGAATAAAAATTTAACATTTTGCGTAATTTTTTTTCTTTATTGACTGAAAAATCTTTCTTGGTTGAAAATTTAACTCTTTTATTGAAAATTCATATTTTTGGTTTAAAAATTAATCTCTTATCGTACAATGTTAATATTTCATGGTTAAAAATGCAACTATATTTAGTTCAAAATTATTTTTTTTGGTTGAACATTTACCATTTCAGTTGAAAATTCATTTCTTTGTTTAAAAGTTTCACTATTTTCTTACAAATTCATCTTTTTTTGTAGAAAGTTAATCTTCTTGGATGAAAATTTATCTTTTTGGTTGAAAATTCAATTCTTTGGTTAAACATTTAACTTTTCTATTAAAACTTCCTTCCTGTTTATTAAAAACAAATTTTTAACTGAGAATTTAACTATTCAATTTGTATTGAAAATTTTTGTATGGGAAATTTTGCTATTTGGTTAAAAATTCATGTATTTTGTTGAAGATTCGTCGCTTTTTGTAGAAAAGTAATTTTGTTAGGTAAAAATTCTTCTCTTTGATTCAAATTCCCTTCTTTTTTTGGATAAAAAATTAATTATTTTGCTGACAATTCGTTTTTTTGTGGTTGAAAATGAAAAATTTTGAACTTAAAATCTAACTATTCCATTTTTATTTGGAGAATTATATTTTTTCGTTGAAAATTCATTTCTTTTGTTGAAGACTTCTTGAGTTAAAAATTCAACGTTTTTTTTTTAAAGTTTTTTTTTTAACATTCAACAGTTTTGTTGGAAAATAACATTTTCGTTAAAAATTCATATTTTGTTCAAAACGCATAAAACATATTTGGTTCAAAATTCACCTAATTTTTTGAAAATTCCTTTTGTTCTTCGTTGAAAATTAATTGTTTTGACTGAGAACTTAATTACTCCCTTTTTGGTTCAAAATTTATCTTCTGAGTTGAAAATTCAACTATTTGGTTAAAAATTGTGTTTTTTTTTTCGTTGAAGGCTCTTCATTTTATTTGGGAATTCGTCTCTTGTGGAAAATTTGGCTATTTTGTTGAAAACTCGTTTTTTTTTTTGGTTTGAACATTTGTTTTAGTTTTTGGCCTTAGCTTTAAAAGTAAACAATTTCGTGGTTAAAAAGTCTACTATTTTGTAGAAAATTCCTTTTGTTTAGGGTTGAAAATTAACTGTTTTTATTGAAAATTTAATTACAACATTTTTTGTTCTAAATTCATATGTACGAGTTGAAAACTAAAAGTCTTAAGATAAATTTGAATAATTGGTTTGCATTAACATTATTGATCTCCTAGGTGAAAGATTGTCTTCATATCTGAGAGAAAAATTGGTAACGGGCAGGGAAAATGAAAAATCAGACAGGGTAAATTATTACGATATTACGATATTAGGGTGATAAGTCAGAGAATTTCGAAATTGGGATTTGGTAGCAGCCCTTTTTCTGCAAAGTATGTGTTGAACATGAAGAATTTGCAATCTGATAAGATGGAAGACCGTTTGAAGTGGGACCGATTGATTTTATTACTAATGTAAATGCGAATTAAGGGACACTTGACGATTACAAACTGCAGACTTTTAGGAACTGCGAGTCGTAAATTTTCTTTACGATCTTTCTCGTCACCGGTAACGATAGAAAACGATACGCTACTCCACATACGAGGGAGCGTAGAGGCGTAAAGCGAGGACAAGCATAAATTACGAGCGAACGCTGGAACGAACTTAACGAGACGAGCGAATCGACCTTAGCACTTTCATCTTGCGACTTGGGACTTGCGACTGCGATGCGACAGTGAAAAATTCCTGAGACAGCAGAATCATTGAGAGCGATGTCATCATTCTCTTCAGGAAAAGTAGAGCGGAGTCGCATTTCAGATTTTCTCAGATTTTTAGTCTGATATTATTATAAGGAGAAGTTAATGAAACTTTAGGAGACTTCAAGGCACTTCAGGATGCTTCAAAAACATCAGTTGAATTCAGCGAATTCTGGAAACTAGTTATTTTGGATTCAAGCAACTTTTGGTGGTGACAGAAGACGTTAGTTGCTTCGGAATACTTTTAAGTTACTTCCTGACATTTCAGTAACTTCAGGAGACTTCAGGATAGTTCGATGACTGCAGGAGACTTTAGTTACTTGATTATACTTCAAGTTTCTTCAAGATACTTCGGGAGCCTTTAGGAAACTTCAGGAGACCCAAATCTCTTTAAAAAACTTCCAGTTTATTCAAGTTACTTCCTGATATTTCAGCCACTTCAGGAAACTGTAGGATAGTTCGGTGACTACAGGAGACTTTAGTTACTTCAGAATACTTCAAGTTTTTTTAAGCTACTTCGGGAGCCTTGAGGAGACTTCAGTCACTTGAGAAAACTTCAAGTTTATTCAAGTTACTTCCTGACCTTTCAGTAACTTCAGGAGACTTCAGGATAGTTAAGTGACTTTAGTCACTTCAGAATACTTCAAGCTCCTTAAAGCTACATTAAGAGCTTTGAGGAGCCTTCAGACGTCAGTAATTTCAGAAAACTTCAAGTTTATTCAAGTTACTGCAGGATACTGCAGTTACTTTTAGAATAATTCAGTGATTTCAAAAAACTTCAATGACTTCAGACAACTGCTGGAGCCTCCGGGAGACTTTAAGAAGTTTCCGTTACTTCAAAATACTTTATGTCAAAGTGACTTCAGAAGACTTCAACGATTTAAAAAAAAGTTTAGATATTTAAGTATACATAAGAATATTTCAAGTTTCTTTCGAATTAATTCAGGATACTTCAGACTTCAGTAACTAAGAGACTTAACTTATTCCTGAATATGCACTTCGAATTACTTCAAATTACTTCAGGATACTACTTAAGAGTGTGAATCAAATTTCCTTTCCCTAAACAGTGTAAATTTATGAGATCCCGCACTCATATTGTTGTCAAAAATCTGCTTGGTTGCGAAACTGCGTGAATAATATGACCTTTAGTTGTTCTTTTCAGTTTATTCTTAACTTTTTGATCGCACTGAATGAGCTCATATGTATTTATCTATTAATAAAGATGATGAATCTGCTGCACCGGCAATTTAGTAAATCAAAAATTCCAAACCAGTCATTTCATTTCATGATAAAATTTATTTCTGAATATTTCTGAAAATTATTGATGGCAGAGAATAAATGATTTATTAATATTAGGAAATAATTATTTTCTTAACATTTTGCTACCACACTATAATTTGTCAAGTTTTTCACACCGGTACAAACAATAAGATTTCTATCAAAATTTTAAATGATTTAGGTTTATTTTTAAAAGATTAATTTTAAGTTTTGAAGATTTCAAAATATGTTGAAAAGGAATCTGGAAGGTATGAGAGGATTTTTGTAATTTTGCAGGATTTAGGAAAATTTTAGAAAAACTTCAAATTATTTACAAGCTATTTAGAAGTTGTAGAAGGTTAGAAAAAATTTAATAATAATTCAAATCTTGAGAAGATTTCAAAAAATCCAAAACAAGATGTAGATTTTCGAAGATGACGAAAAAAGAAACACTTTCTAAGCAGTCTTAAAGGTTTCAAGAAATTATAAAACTCTCCTAAAAATACTAGCCAAATTTTCAATGATTTTTCATTTTGTGGAATAAACTTTAAGAGAAAATTGAATAAGATTGCAACAAATTTTAAGTCATTTCCTAAAATTTCGAAAAATAAGGTGGAAGATTCTAAAGACTTTTTTTTTATTTCGAAAGATTTTAAGAAAAATTTGGATCGTAATGAAAATGTCTCAAGATTCTTAAATTATTTCAACAGATTTTATAAAACATTTCAAAAAAATTCGAAAATTGTCAAAAAAGAATCTAGAACATTTTAAGGCAACCGTTTTCATTTTGCAGAATTTAAAAAAAAATTCGAAGTTTTTTGAGAATTTTGAAAGGTTTAGGGAAAATAGAAACATTTCCTGAAGATTTATTGGAAAATTTTTGATGGTTTTTTATTTTGAAATATTAATTTTCAAAGTTGATTTCAAAAGATTAAGAGAATATCTAAAAATTGCGAAAAAACTGGAAGATTTTAAGGCAATTTGTTTAGATTTTGAAAGATATTTCAACATTTTAGGAGCAACTCGAATAATTCGTTTAAAAAATGTTAAAAAATTCGTCTACTTTTGTTAAAATTTGTTAAAATTTCTATTTTGGTTCAGGATAAAATTATTTTGTTGAAAATTCGGCTTTTTTGGATGAATTCAACTTTTTCTTTTTCTTTTAATAAAATATGTTGAAGTTAAAATATTAATTATTTCATTTTTCGTTCAGAATTCATCTTTATGTTTACAAATTCATCTACTTGGTCAAAAGTTGAACCACTTCGTTAAAAATCCACTTTTTTGGTTGCGAAATCAACTGTTTGGTTTAAAATGAACATTTATGTAAAAAATTCATATTTGCGGTTTAAAAAATTACACAATTTTGTAGAAAAATCTGTTCTTTTGTTTAAAACGTAATCTTTTTGGTTAAAAATACAACTGGTTAAAAATTAATCTTTTTCTGTAGAGAATTTATCTTTTTTTTTTTGTTGAAAATTCAACTATTTGATTGAAAACAGTTACTCGAAATTTTTATTTTGTATTAAAAATTGTGTGTCCGCTCAAACTCTGAAACTACACCAGCATCTAGTGCGCAATTGATGATTCTAGTTCACATACAAATTGAGAAAATATACTTTAGAAGGTTGATGTTCAAAATGATTTCAAACACTGTTTACATGCTGAGAAAAAAATCTTTGCTTTTAAGGTACATTTTTCATTTTTTATAATTTTAAACCCCTGGCTCTATTTGGAAATGTAGAAGAGGAAAAATGTGAAAAGAAAACAATAAATGCATGTGATGTTTTGGTTTACAGAACCTCGATAAAGGTGTGGATCAAGAAGGAAAGATAGGAAGATGAGTGGGACGAAAACGAGGAAAAGGACAACCGATCCTTATCCGGCGTGACGTGGTGTCGTAAAAAAATAATAACAACGACAAGTGCAATGACGTCGGGATGTAGGTCAGACTTCCAGACGATACCGATAATTAATGGCAACCGCAGGTTGCTCTTTATTTCGTTCAAAGTCGGATATAAAAATGTCAATTACCCAGTTTTAAAGGCATCTCTGTATGAACAGTTATCACAAATAAATATTCTCTTCAGGTTTATTGATTCAGAGAAAAGTTCTTTGCACAATAAACTTTAAACATTCTTCAAGATTTATCACCTCGAGGTTATTTCGTATAAATTATACAAAAATAATAACTCAAACTCAACGATTTTTCACAATTTTGCTATTGTAGTGTAAATTACATTCGATTTTTGCGACAAGACAAAGTACATTGTATGCATCGTAGAAGAAAAATCGTTAGACCATGAGAACTGAAAAATTTATTTGCTTGATTATATAAGAGAAATGAAGAATGGACTCTCAATAACGAGAGGATCGTTTTGTTGTCTTGGCAAGAAAATCCGATGACGCGTTAACGCAAAAACAAGCATTGTTTGTTAAAGAAGACAAAAGCCTTCGTTTTGCAATCGTCATCTTGAATTATAATGCTGATTGCAGTTGTACTGTTTGTGATTCACCATCAAAGATTTCCAAGCAGATTTTCATTACCATGCTTACGCAAAAACAGAATTTTTCCATTTTTATATAAATCAACTAAATGGACTAGTGAGCTTAAGTTAATTACGTAACGATTTTTGGGTTGAGTGGAGGGGATCTTACAAGTCCTTACTCGGGAAAATCTTTTGCAATGCTATGAAATTCTGTGAATACTTTTGACAATTTCTTTAAACCCCTTAAAATCTTTACAATCCTTTACAATCATTCAAAATCACACGAGATCCTTTAAAATTAACTTAAATATTTCAAATCCGTGGGAATCTTTCCGAATCTCTTGAAACCCCTCATCGGAACCCCTTTACATCTTTTAAAATCCGTTAAAGTCCTTCGAAATTCTTTGCATATCTTTTAAAAACCCTTCAAGTCTTCGAAATCTCATTGCAATCTCCTGATATTCTTCAAAATTCGTGAAACTACTTCGGTATCACATGAAATCGTTTACACTCCCTTGAATTCACTTAAAACTCTTTAAAAACGGTGACATTCTTTAAAATCGTCTAAAATCTTTAAAATCCTATCAAAATCCCTTGTAATCCTTTAAAATCTGTGGAAATTCCTTAGTCACTAACAATCAGTGAAAATCCTTAAATGTACGTGAAATAGTTCAAAATCTTTGAAATCCCTTCAAAATGAATTAGAATCTTTGAAATCATGAGAATCTTTCCGAATCTCTTGAAATCCCTTAAATCTTATTTGGAATCTTTTGAAATCTCTTAAAATCCTTTGCAATGGCGCAGAATCATCGAAACCCTATTAAATCTGCTAAGATAATGTGAAATCTTTTAAATTGATTTCGGAATCCCCTGAAATCTTTTGGATTGTTAAGAAATCTCTAAAAATCCATGGAAAACGTAAACAATTCTTTCATATCTCACAAAATCCTTCGGCATTTCTTGAAATCCTTTGAAATCCAGTAAAATTTTTGGAAATATGATTGTACTCCACAAAGTCCCTTGATAAACTCTTGTAAAATCCCTCGAAGAATTGAGATACTCTCTGAAATTGTACTAGTTAATTTCTCCAAACTCTGTTGAAAACTTTTTAAATAATTGGAAATCCTATCCTAAAACTTTTGTAATCCCTTAAAATCTTTTGAACGTCTTTGAGATTTAATGAAATCCCTAAAAATCTTCGGAAATCTCGTTCAATGTCCTAAAAATGATCTAATTCTTTGTAAAATTTTTTAGTCCTTTAAAATACCTTAGAATCCTTTGAAATCCTTTGAAATATCGTTTACGGTAAAAATAATTGATATACAAATCTTACGAATCCTTACAGTGCAGTGGGAGCGGGAAGGAGGCATAAAATTTGAAAAATCATATTAATGGACGTTTCCTCAATAAATTGCATTTACTTTCAATTCCAGGAACCATTTTGAATATCGAAGACGATAAAGTAATAAAAATTCTTACAGTAAGTACATTTCTAAAGGGACCATATTTGACATCTTTATTTTATGCTTTACAAGACATGTACAGTTAAATTCCGGATTAGGCTTCATATGTATTATAGGGTGATTTGCATGCGGGGAATCAATTTTTTCCACGACATCATCGCAGGTCAAAATAAACGGGACAGTGAAACGACAAAAACGGGATCCACGCGATGAGTCGCAATTCGATTCTATCTTTGCTCGGAGCTCAGATCCTTAGCGGAAAGATCCGCTTTGTTTGCAAAGCGGATTCGCAAGTTCCGGCTGTATAAGGTACATTTAAAGTGTCCTTGAATTTCTGAAATTGAGGGGCTTAACCAACCAGGTAATTGCCTATCACAGAGTCCCACGCCGCCAGCGAAACTATGAAATTGCTTGGTAAGCAAATAAATTTTGTAGAAATGAACATTAGGTTCTAAAGAAGCAGCAATTTTCGGTCATTCAACTGCAACTAAGTCAATGAAAGGCCCACCCACTGTTAAACCAAAAATAATTAAGCTAAAGATAAAATTTACTGGGTGTATACTATTTTGAAGGTTATCGATCAAACTTTTTTAAAACCTTGGTCCAGATACATCGAGAACGGTTAGAGTATTTTACAAACCATCTGGTTCTAATCGCTAGACTGGAAAGAATGAATAATTTTAGCATGATTATTATGAGAAAACATACTGGAATGGGCATTTGATTAAATTTGTATCTGAATAAATACGTGTATAACTCGAATTAAGATGCTGAAAAATAGTGTTGCTATTTTCGTTCTTAAACAATTGAAGGTATTTAAAATTCTTTTCAAATATACAAGTTAAATTTCCAAATGAGGAATTTTATGAAAATGTAATTCTAAAAAAGAAAATTTTAATTTTGAATGCTCCATTAAGAATAAAAAAATTCTTATCTTAAATTTTGACCAAATATTTTAAAAATGACAAAAGATTCTATATGTATTTATCTATAATAAAGATTACGAATTTGCTGCACCATCAATTTAGTCAATTAAAATTTCCAAGTAATTTTATTAGATGATAAAATTTATTTCTGAATGTTAAAACTAAGTAAATATCTCTTATCTTATAAAATATTTATATATAATAATAATAAATATCTTATATAACATTTCACATCTTTAATTAAACTTTATTTATAAAAGAGAAAAATTTTAATTCCAAATGTTTTTTTTTATATTGACGAAAATTTTGATTTTGACATTTTGCTACCACACTATGATAATTTGTAAACTTTTTCTAACCAAAAAATTACAGGTACCAAAAATAAGATTTTAGGAACAATTTCTAATTATTTTAGTTTTTATTTTAAGCTTTTAAGAATTAAAAATATGTTGAAAAAGAATCTGAAAGATTTTAACGCAATTATTTTAACTTTTGCATAGCATTTAAAAAAATGGCAGGAAAACATTAATTTATTTCAAAAGATATTTCGAAGTTTCGGAAATCTGGTTGGGAATTCAAATATTTTGTTGAACATTCGCTTTTTTGGTTGTATTCAACTCTTTTTTACTTAAAATTAAAACTTTCTTTATTTTTAATATCAATTTTTTTTTTCGTAGAGAATTTATCTTTTTTGGTTCAAAATTCTACTAGTTGGTTCAAAGTTGAACTACTTTATTAAAAAGTAATTTTTTTGTTTGAAGATTCATCACTTTAGTGGAAAGTTTTTTTTTTGTAGAAAATGAATCCTCTTGGTAGAAAATTCATGTGTTCGATTGAAAATTCAACTTTTTGGTAGAAAATAAACTTTTTGGTTTCAAGTTCATATTTTCGGATTAAAAAATTATACTGCTTTATAGAAAATCCTTCTCTTTCGGGAAATATTTAATCTTTTTTGGTTGAAAATACAACTGGTTGAGAATTGTTTTTGATTAAAAATAAAAATATTTTTGTATTGTAGTATCAACTATTACACTTTTGGTTGAGAATTCATCTTTTTTTGTTTGAAAACTCAACTATTTTGTTCAAAATGAATTTTTGGGCTTAAACAAATTCTCAATGAATGCCGGCAGTAGGAAACCAGCCCGAACTTTTCACTTACAAACTCGGAGCGCTACCACCTAATCTAACCGGGAGTGGAAAGACTCTCGCACCGCAGTCCATATAGTAACGAGCGTGGATTTTTTGAAAGTCGTTTTTTTCGAGAATGCCTCGAGTTTACGACTTCTAATTTTTCTGCCACTCCACCCTGTTCAATCGTCCTTCCTTTATCACATATTGAATATCCAAACAAGAGACACCAAATGATCTACCACTGAAGAATTTTAAAAGAGTCCTAGGAATTCTTGGAGGAATCTTTGGAACGGAGTCAAATATATATTGAAGTGGTATGGTATGAGTGTCCATGGATAGGAAGAAGAATTCCTGGCGCGCTAAATAAGGTCGTCTTTGCAATGAGAGGCACCCTGTAGTGCACTGTAAGCTACAAGGGTACAACACGCTATATAATACGTAACATATAGAGATATGACCACTCTTTGACTTTTTCTGATCCTTGAAGATCGACATTTTCACCGGCTCATTCTAGAGAGTCTAGAAAAAAAATCGTTTTGCACATTTGTCGAAGACTACTTAATTAATGCATCATGAATTACATTAATGCATGAATTAGACTCGAATCATATATAAAACCCTCGCACGCGTTGCCCCTGCATTTATTTCACTGATTAAAATTAATGTGTCCGAGTGAATTTAATTATATATGTTTTTTTTTTCGATTTTAAATTCGTCTTAATGTATTATTTATTCAGTTATACTTTTATTTGATCAGTAACTTATACAGACATTTATTTAGTCACAGGATCAATTTATACTAATGTTCTGGTTTGATTTGAAAGGCTAGAATTACTCTATTTAAGTCGAGATTCAGAGCAAGATAATTAATTAATCAAGCCTAAACTCACAAAAGATATTAAATTGGTAATTTTAATCATTAAAATTTGAAATTAAGTACACTCGGTATTAAACGAAAATCCGTTTTAATACTGAAAATAATCCGATTACCAGGGGAGTGGTCGGCGTAAATAACCAAACGCTCAGATGGATCCACTCTCGACAATGCGCGAGGTACACACGAGGATTTTGATGTAATCGTAAGCATATAAGATTACAACGTTATTCTCTCCATTATATTATCTTTCATCAAAATTCACTTCGTAAGCTATAATAACTAGAAAATTAAATCACGTAATGCTTCAATGAATACCAACATTTTTCATGCAAAATTAACTACAGAATTGCTTATCGTATTCTAATCTAAAATTTAATTTCAATGGAGAAATCTGTTGCCAAATTATTTTTCACTATTATTTTCCGAACTTTCGGTAAATATATATGGTTCAACAAATATGTATGAGGGGTATAAGAGGTTTCTTTTTCTAAAAAATTATATTTTTGGGGCTTTATAGAAAGCAAGAGGACAGTTACAAGTATAAAAAGAATAACATATAAAAGTGAGCACTTTTTTATATTTTTGAACAACTTGTTATGCAGCTAGCATAAATAGCTTGTTAGATTTTAGTTCTCACGCATATGCTTTTCGTGCTCTCGGGTGTTGGGGTTAAGGTTATGAATATAGAACAGTGAGAATAAAAATATTGAATAGAGTGATATTGTTCAATTAAGTTTCTTTGGGACAAAAACAGTATTATAGTTGTCTATTTTATCTGTATAAATTAATTTCTCTCTGACAATTTCAGGTTTTACAATTAAAATATTATAAATCTGACCAGATATTGTATACCTATAGAACTATATTATTTCAAATTGAGGCAATTACGAGGATAATTAAGGTAAGGGTTTTAATTACCAATATTTTGAAGTCTACTTCATTGGCATATTTAGGCATAATGCGACCCCAGAAATTAAGAAATGGAATTTAAAAAAAAACATGTTCTGTTACATATCTCGAAAAGTAAAAAAGCTATGATCTATGAGTTTGTAGGTCCAACTGATGTTCAGGTCTAGTAAGATTTTAAGCTAGATTAGTCACTCAGAGCTGTTGTTTCTTTGCGTTTATACCTTCCTCAAAAAGTTATTAGAAGTATATTCGTTTCTCATATTTTACGGTACAAACATTATATTGTATGTAGATGTGTACACGAACCTTCCATTATTTTATAATAGCTACTAATATTGATTTTTAATTTTTTTGAAAGTAGTTTTTGTTTCATATGAAAAAATGTGTTTTTTTTAAATATATTAAAAAAAACATCACTACATTTGATTTAATTGTTCACTTTCCGATACTCTCGAAAGAGAAAAAGGAAAACGGTGAGAAGACACATATAAAAAAATGTGTTAATTAAATTAATAATGATAATTTGAAATATATTAGATGTAAATTTTAATGGCGATAAACTTATTAAGGATATAAGTTTGGATGAGAGCATTTTTGGTAGGTACAATATTGAAAAATTACATTCTATATATAGTATGTAGTACGACGGCCCCTATCCGAACATAACCAAGTAAAGCGCTGCTTAACTTTAGTGATCGGACGAGAAACACTAAACACATCCATGCGTCCAAGCGGACACATGAAAAGTCCACCATGAAGTATGAAAATGAGAAATATTTTAATTAATATAAAAATCGATCTTTGAAAATGCAAATTTGAAATCGATAAAAATGTTCAAGTCTTAAATTTGGGAATCACAGAAACCAGAAATATTTCTGATTTATCAGTATAAAATATCCATTTTTTGAATTAGAGAAAAAAAATTAAAAATATCATTTAAAGGCTTCAAGCTAGTGAATTTCCAAAAAGATTTAAAAATTGCACAAATACTATCAAAATAACCAAATTTTCCGCCTTTTCTAGATATTCCCTCTGTCGCAACGCTAAATAACCCATCAACTTTACTCTAAATTTCCAATCAATTTTAAAATCTCAACCCATAAAAAAACTATACCTACAATCATTATCGAACCCTTTCATCATGGTGTCTTGCGACACAGGAAAACCGGGAATTTGCACTAAGAAATTTCGTGTGCTATTTTTTTCTGCCTTATTTCTGATATTTTTTGTCGATAAGGTTGTTATATATAAACATGACATTTGTGAAAAAGTATTTTTTCTAGTAAATTTCCGATTGTATTATGGCTCTGAGTTTTTATGCAGAGGAAGAAAAAAATTCCCTGTAATTTCCCGGTGTTTTCTTAGATCCCAAAAAATTATTCATGGTCATTGAAATTAAAAAGTTCGAACTCTTACAGCTGGAAATTTTTTTATTTGAAGAAACAAATCAAAATTAAACTGCAAATTGAAGAACTCAAAGTGAAACTCTCTTGAATTTAAAACTTTAAAAATTGAAGATCAAACCATTTTTGATTCAAACATTCAATAACTTACAAGTATAAAATGGAATTCTTCAACATTAATAATTTTAAATTATATGCCGTTAAACTACAAAATAGAGATGGAAGATGTATGGTTAAAAAATATAAATTCACGTTCTTATTTCCAATGCTCTAAATTGACGAATGAATCAATAAATTTCTAAACGCTCGATTGTTAATTATCCATCAGAATGAAAAAATTTAACTTACAAAATTATAAATTCAATGAAATGAAACAATTGAAATTCCAACGTACAAAGTTTAAATTTAGCACTTTGAAATTTTAACGATTCAAGGCTTTCTATTTGAAACAATTCAGTTTCAAATTGTTTAGTTTTGCATGTTTGATTTATGATTGCTCATTTTAAATAAACAGTACAATATTTATAAATATTTTAAAATATCCTTTTTTTCTTGAAAATAAAATATCTCAAATACCATGGATGAAAAATGTAATATTTTAGACTAAACCAATATTTGAACATAGGATTTGAAATTATTTTAAAATGGAAAATAATTTTGAAAGTTTCAATCGCACGTTTACATTTGTTCAACTACTGAGGCAATCGGATTGAAACAGTTCAATTTTTTACGTTAAAATCTGTAAAGTATTTAGTTTTGAACAGCTTCAGAATCGCCTTGGAAAATGAATTTCCCAGCTTTTCTTCGTCTAAAAAATTCCCGGTCCAGCGGCCATCCTGTTTTTAAATTATTAGTTTTAGGGTAAACGATTCAACAAGTTTTGCATGTTTCGAGTGATCACCAATTTGAAGGGCGGATATGTCACATTAAACATTTTTTTCACAAGTTGAGGTACAATAAAAAAATGAAATCAAAATCAATAAAAATTTATAACAATTTATTAATATAATTAATTTTTGGATACCATTTTTTTCAATATTCATTACTGGCAAGAAGTATGGGATTACCTGATTATTGTTAGTTGCATAATATTACATAATCTTGATAATAAAACAAATTAAATTTTCTTACGTTCAAACTAGGATGAAAGATATAATTTTTTACCACTCTTTCAGAAAAATTGCGAAAAAAGTCGAAACAAAAATGTTCTTTTGGGCTTATTTTAAAGGTAACCATAGAATTTAATCGACGTTTTGAATAAACTTTTCTGATTTTTCCTTGGACTCTGTTAAGATCTGAACTTAGAACAAATAAGCTATAATAATTTTCAAACGCTTGTCTTTCCTTGTTTTAAATTTCGGTTTAGAAGTAATAAAAGTCTCATTTTTCTGATACAAATAATGTTTTGACTTTCATTTTAAGGTATTTATTTTCTTAAAACTTATCCTGAACCAGTTCACTTGGTAAAATCATACTGTTCTGGATAAAAGTATAATTTATTTTTATAAACTTTTCTAGCTGTCTTTTATGTAGTACTTTTTTTAACTAATAATAACATGCAAAATTGAGACATATATAACAAGAGGTAACCGGGAAATACATTAATTACAATTCGGGAAATCCGGGACTTCAAAAACGAAATTTTGCTAGACACCCTGTTTAAATTTCGACACATTTAATTTAAATCCACTAAATTTCCCCACCTCCAGTCTGAATCTTTAAAAAAATGTTGAAGCTTTCAAAACAGCTGAAATTTCTATTCTAATACCATAATAGAAGGCTCTAGATACTTGAGTATCAGACAGGTGCTTAAAGGGGCATGTAATTGGGATTAATTAACTGGAAAGTGCAAATTAAATTAACGGTCTGCCATCGAATAGTGGATCGCGTTGCGTAAAGAGTATCCGAAGAGTCTGCACTCTGCAATGTACCAACACAACATACCTCAACCTTATTCCTCTTACGATCGTGAATCAATTATTTTTTTCATGAAGACAAGTCGTGACAGAGAAAACGGAGATAATCAGACGCAGAATGATTTTGTCCTTACTCCATTTCCTTTCCGCTTTTCAAATCGCTAATCGACATTAACGAAGATGAATTTGCAGCCCATATCTAGAATTCTAGACAAAACAACGAGATTTCCTTTTTTTTTCTTCAAAAAATTCCTCCCTTTCGCTCTTTTGAGTTTTGACAAGAGGAATTTCGTTTCTTGTATTTTTATCGTTAATGGAGATTTAATTGAAATCAGAGCACTTGCGGCGACAAGTTGTTTCTCTGACAGGCAATTATGAACAACTTTGTACTTTGTAGTAATAATCCAGAAGCAATTATATTAATTTGTAAGCTAGCAGGGGACTAAAAATAACTAAATAAAGGGTCTAGTGCGCCAATTATGGGAACGAGGATTTTTGATGGATTCACGTATCATGCACGGATGAAGATATCTGAATATTATTAATAAGAAGTGTCTTGAAGCAATCCACTTCTTAAGTAGTTGCAACGAAGAAATTTCCTTTTGGGAAAGATTTGGCTTTTTTCTGTCAATATTTTTACTCACGAAACCGGAGAAATCGAATCGAGAACAAAGACTCACCTGAAACAGAAAAGAGAATACAAATTAGTACAATTATAGAATGGTTTTTCTTTAGTTTAAAATCTGGTGAGAAAATGAACAGTCATTTTTAGGATTTGAACCATTTTTTCTCGGTCATTTTCTAAAAGTTAACAAAAGCTGAAATATTTTTTTTATCTATTAAAAACTACATTTCAGTAATATATATTTAAATTTAGCAATTTTGAATCTTAACATACCATTTGTTATTTGGTATAAACATATCTTTGGTTGAATATTTTTGGTATTTCAATTGGAGAATAATTTTTAGACATAATTTGAAATGTCTCGTATTAGAGTATTTTTAAATCATTACAAGTTTTAAATTGTTTGTGAATCTTTCTAAAACTTCTAAATATCTCTCAAACTTAATCGAACTTTTTCTAAAATTTTGTAACCTTGCACAATTGAAAAATTTTTGTTTAAAATCTTTTATATTCTTTTTTGTAATTTTAGAAATGAAATTTCCCCATGAATCTTGAGAAAAAAAATGTATTTTCTTGAAACCTTTCAAAATTCTTCAAACGCTTCTAAATTTTGTTCCAGAATCTTCAAAAATCTACATTCTATTTTTCAATTTTTTAAATATTTAAAAATTTTCAATTATTTTTGAAAAAGGCAAATTTTTTTACCAAATACATGAATCTTCAATCAAACAATTTTCAACCAGTTGCATTTTCAACCAAAAACCGTGAAATTAAAAAAAAAAAAAAAAAAAAAATTATTGTTCTACAAAATAGCTTATTTTTTTAACCCGAAAACATGAATTTTCAATAAAAAAAGTTAATTTCCAATCTAATAGTTTCATTGTCAATCAAATAGATGAATTTTCGAGTAAAAAAACGAATTTTCAAAGAAATAGTTACATTTTCAACATGTTCAACAAAAAAGAATTTTTAACAAAGTAGTTCAACTTTTCACTAATTAGTTAAATTTTCAATCAAAAAACATAAATTATCATCAAAACATGTAATAATAGATATTTTAACAAAGATAAATTTTAATTTTGAATTAAAAAGAGTAGAATTAATACAAAAAAAAAGAATATTCAACAGAATAGTTGAACTTTTAACCAGGCAGTTGAATTTTCAAAAAGAAAAATCATTTTCATCCAAACAATTGAATTTTTTACCAACAAGATAAATTTTCAACCGAGAACATTAATTTTCTACTGAATAAAAAAGAATTTTTAACAAAATACATGAATTTTAAACTAAAAAAGACCAAGTCTCAACCAATAAAGAAATAGTTAACTTGTCAGCTAAAACAATTAATTTCCAAACAAACAAAGAACGGATTTTCAACAACAAAAATTAATTTTTGATAAATTACAATTGAATTCAACCAGAAGAGACGAATTTTCAGAACAATAGCCGAACCCTCAACCAAAAAAATTAATTTTCAACCAAACAATTACATTTTTAACCGAAAAGGTAAAATTTCTATATCAAGGGAAGAATTTTCAAACATCTTTCAAACTGACTAGAACTATTTGCAACATTTTGAAAAATCTTTCAAAATTTTTTTTGTTTGAAAATGGAAAAGCATTAGTAATTTTTCCAGGAATTTTAAGAAAAACTTTTTGTTTTCTTGAAATCTTTTAAAAATCTTAAGAAGGTTGGAAATTTTTTTTCAAACTCTTCAAAAACTTATATTTAAAACTTTTCAAAATATTTTCAAGTTTTTAATTTTTTTTTAAATTTCTAAATCTTCTGAATAACTTCTTAATTGATTCTAAGTTTTCCCAAAATTTTTGCATAAATTTCTAAATCTGAAAATGATGGTATTTTTCCTAATTTTTTTAAAGTTCTGTATAATCAGAAGAATTGCCTCGAAATCTTCCGGATTCTTTTTTGACACTAAAATATTTTAAAATATTCTCTTAAAATTGAGTTTTTAAATAAAAAATCATGTTAAATTTTCACAGAAATCTTTTGAAGAAATTTGTCTTGAGACTTTTAAAAATTCACATTTTCAAAAACTTTAATAAATGTGATTCCCATCCCGAATTCATATTCTTGGTTGATTCCCGGTTTTCTTTTAATGTTCGGCTATTTCTCGGGTTTCCCGGTTGGTAGACATCCTGTTATATTTTTGATTTAAAGAAAATTATACAATTTAAAGATGGAAAGTGTTACGAATTCAAATCCTAAGCTCAAAATCTCAATGTTTTAGCATTTAATTTGGTTTGAAATTAAAATTGTGCAATTTCAAATTTGCAACATTAGAAATTTTAAATCATTTTAAACTAAAAGCATTGGTAGTTTCCCGTTCACTAGTCACCCTTGGTATTTTTGTCCAATTAAAATATTTCTTTCAACCTTTATTATTCGAATTTTAATTTCTGGAATGTCGGAATGGCATTTTCTAAGGTTATCCACTAACAGGACATTGTCGATTGTATAACCAAAACACGTCGTCCACCTTTCACTTGCAAGGTAAAGCGAGAACGACACGTAACGTCTTCTGGATTTACAAAGGTTACATTTACATGTGGCGACGAGTTCAACTGCAGCATTGTTTATGGTAATGTTGTTGTCGTTTACAAGTAGTATAAAAAGACGAAGAAGAACAAAGTTGCAGTCTGAAAGCTAAAAAAAGAAAAGGCGCAAACGAAAAAGTATTTCACACAGGAAATAATAATTAATATAATAAGTCAGATTTTCTATAAGGTGGTATATTTAAGATGAAAACCAAGGAAACAGCAAGGAAACATATGATTAATTTATTCAATATGTAATTATTGATATTGAACATGTAATTATTCAATTTATTATTCTACGCTAATCTTCTTGCTTTTACAAATAAGTCCCGCTGCATTAATTAATTATAATTTGAAATTTCGATCTGTCCTCTCGTATTAATTACAATCGAAACACTACTAGACTATCTACTAATCAATCTTCAAGTTTTTCTTGATCAATCTGCAATATTAACTTGAGTTAATCTGCAAGAAATTATTTATTTTCAACACCTGGAAACCAAACCGACAATCAACCGGTTTGGTTTTATCTTTGCCCTAATTTTATGATAATCCAAAAAATATTTCGATTAAAATAGAGACGTACAATTTTATTTGTAATCTGTTTAATTTAGAATATGATAAAGGGAGAATGAATGTCGAATTAGAAAGGCGAATAAGCTCAATCAATATCAAAGCCCCGACCTTCAGGAAACCGTATCGCGATATCGGTCGAAAGTAGTTACCGATGAGTGTAAATCACTCGTAAGAGATAAACAACAAACACGATAAACATTAGGAGGAAGGGATTTACACCGGTGAGACTCGATCGATTGGTTTCGAGAAATAGCTTTAAAGCTCAAGTCGTTTACTTTTATGGTGATCTTTTTTTATCTTGGGATTTTACTTTTACGGAGTTCATAAATAAGATTAAAAGCGCATAATTCGATTTAAACGGTTCAAATAAATAGTGTTCCTGACAATACATAAAAAGTGTTATCAATCGAAAAAGGTTCAATTATTTATAAGAGATGACTTGGAAATTTATATTGACAAAGCAAATATTTGTAAAACTCTTTCTCGGCTTTCTTAAATGTAAATTTCTTAACAGGAATTTTCTACTGGGTTACATTATTAATAATCTACCATTAATTAATTCTGTTCACATTAAAGCTCCTGTGCTTCCGCTTGATTTTCGCGTCTTTTTTTATGCGTGATGCATGCTTTGAATATTAATCATTTTCAAAGACTTAGTTTGAGTATCGTAATTTAAGAATGCTTCAATTTTTAATTCATTAATTTCTTCTTTTACAATTTTTAGAAAACAATTGCTGCAGGGTTGCTTATGAATAAAATTAGGATTTCATTCAATTGAGGCATAAATATTTTAATTGTTTATAATACTGGGTGTTGATTTTGGCTTTAGGGTCAGAATGAATAATTCAATTCATTTTTAATTGAACCAAACGTCTGAATATTATAAATATTTTAACTCAATTTATTGAAAGATATCTATTTTACATATAAATATTTCTTAAAGGATGTTTTGAAATTATACATTTTTATAAATGTGTAATTTTTTTGATTAATTCATTTCCTATTTGGAAAATGTAATAATCTAAATAGATTGGTTCAGAATCAACCACAAATTAAAATTATAGTTTTGAATGCGCAATTACGAAACAGTTTAATTTTTGAGGTCTTGCATCCAAAGTTGTTTGGTTTCAAAAGTTTCAATTCGAAAACGTTTTGTCTGGAATTTCTTAATTTTTGGAGATTTCCCATTCAAGTTTCAAATTGCCAAACTTCATATTGAAAGCCTTGATCGTCATTTTGGAATTTAATAATTTTATATACAAATATTCTAAATGGTTTGGTTTCAGTTTTAGTCAGTTTTAAATTGAATAATTTTCGATTTAATTATTATAAATTTTCTGTTTCACTGTTAATTTTAAACGTACAAAATTGTCTAATTTTTTTAATGCTTCGAAATCATAGAAAATAAAATTTAAAGACTTGATAGTTGCACAATTTTCAATTTAAAGGATTTTTAATTAAGTAATTTGGAATAATATGTCTCTAAAATAAATTCAGAAAATTGAAAAATTAAGAAAATAATTTTGTTAAACTCAAGCCTTAAAAATGACACATAATAACTAGGCACTGAAAATTGAATTTTTTTAAATTTTTAAATGTTCCAAAAAATTGAACATTTCAAACTCAACTTAAAAGAAGAAGAAAGAATAATCATAGCGATCTTGTTTTGTATTTTTTTTAATACTCAATGTAACATCTCCAAATTGTCCGATTTTTAGTTGAAGATTTTTAAAAACTAATGATTTAAAATTGAAAAATATTTTATTGTAGAATTTCAAGAATAAATGATAATTATAAATAAAGCCTTAAAAATTAAACGATTTGAAATTAAAAAGTAAAAAAAATTGTATTGTTTAAAATAAAAATCGATCTATCTGAAATTGAATGAGTAATTGGATAATTTTTTTTATTTTGTATGATTAAAGTTTTTTTTTTTTAATTTTTATCTTGAACGCTGAATTTTCTATTTTTCCCTTAAATACGTTTTAATTTTGGAAGTGCCTAGGCGTAACGAAAAAATCTTGGGAATTAGACATTTTTTCAGATATTAATTAAGTCCCGATTCGTTTTATTTTCAAAATTCTGTAGTATAAATTGTGTGATAATGACAAATTTATCCAATCAAGTTAATATGAAATAATAATTTTTGTATGTAATAACAGTTTAAAATTGTAGAATTTTAGTAGCTTTTACTTTGAAACATTCAATTTAGTTTTCAATTTCAAATCGTCAAATTGTAATCGCTTTGAATTAGAAATTATTGAAACTCAAAAGTTTTCAAATTATAATTTTTCAATTTTGAACACTTTAAATTAGAAATAATAAAATTTCAATTCCTTTCAATTTTAAATTATCCTGTATTCAAAATTGCAATCTGAAATTATTTAATTTTAAGCATTTTGAAACTGTACTATTTTTGGAATGTTAATATCAAAGCATTTTTGGAAAATTGCTAATGTTTAAAACATCTTTTGTAAAAAATTTAAATGAAAAACATTTTTTTCGTGAAATCGAAGTAAAAAATATTTTGCCTCAATCGAAAGCCACCCCTGCGCATTGGAATGAATCTTGATATCGAGATTCTTCAGTTAAAAATAAAATTGTCCAGTTTTCAACTCTTTAATTAAAAATGATACAATTTCAAGTCCTTTATAATGAAATTGTCAAATTTTCAAATTTTTAGTCTAAACTTTTTGAATTTCGAGAGCATCTGATTTACAAATTTTCAATTTCAAACACTCTCAATTACAAATTATTGAATTTTAAAGCGTTTATTTAGAAATCATTTGGAACGTTTCAATTCACAATCGTTCAATATATAAATTTTAAATTCCGATTGCTTTCAATTGGATATGATTAATTATTGTTTCAAAAATTTGAAAAAAAATCTTGATATGTAAAACCTTGTTTAATAATGGATTTTTAAATGGCTTATGCGCGCGTGAATTTTCTGCAAGTCTTTAATGCACTTTCTATTTTAATACCTTTTTCACAAATCTTTCATTTTTGTGAAATTTTCTTGCGGTGAAGTATAAATGTCGTTGGTAGAAAGTCAGTTTAAACAAATTGCGAATTATCCCTCGGTCAATTATTATAGTGATTTCGATGAACTGGAAATGTCTAATAACGTTGTCAAAGTATTCGCGAGTCTGAACTTCTATTTCTACCACAGATTTCTGTTGGGTCTAATGGGATTTTTTGTTGCGGTCTTACTGAAAGCTGTGACAGACTTTTCTCGGAGAAAGTACACGTGATTTCTTTGTTTTGCGATGTGGTACGATTTTCTACTTCTAAGTGACGAGCTCTGTTCACTAGACACTGAAAAGAAAAAAGCTAACTGTCCTCGATGACACTGAAGATGGTATTTTCTCTTTGCATTCGTCGAAACTCTTTCTTTTACAAATTACTTTTAAAAATTCTTACTTAAAGAAGACTTTTTTAAATATTTAAAAGGCATTATTGAAATGAGTGGCCTGTCAATATACTCTCTCAATTGTCTACTGGAAAAAAACTGCTTATGTTTTTTCTAATCTGCTATATTTCTTTTCCAATTTAAAGTTTCCTGACATTTTTTCAAAATTAATATTTTTGTAAATTGTACGGCTGATAACAAAGTGTGATTTTTGAATTTCGTAGAATTAGAAATGAATCTTTCCGAAACGTGACAATATGTTATAAAACACTATTTTCAAAATTACAAATGACAACCAATATCAAAGTACTTCTTACTGTAAGACCTAAAAATAATAACTCCTACTTTACTTGCAGAAAGACTATTTTTATCTTAAATATCCATTACAGAGCGGACGAAAACCTTCATTTTCAAAACTCCCTGAATTCTCCCTGATTTTTTTTGATTTTTTCCGGACCATTAATATCCAAAGACCAGCATTTTTCTAACATTTTTAATATGGAATCTTTTCTCCAGCTTTCATACATGGAATGAAACAATACAATTTTATATTCCAATTAAAAAATTTCAAATTTATTGATTTCAATCAAAAATATGGCTTTCTACCTATGGGCTATTCACTGAGTTGAAATGAGTGAAAGAGTTAATGATTTTCAAAGAGTACGTAATCTTGAGTCTGAGTTGATATGAGTGAAGAGAATCGAGTCAGAGTTGGTGAGAATCGTCGAGAATCGAAGAGAATCGAAGAGAATACGGATGAATTGGAAGAATACGCCAAGATCAGGAAGAGTACAAAATGAGTTGAAAGAATATTGAAAGAGTTCAAAGAAATTGCCGACACGGGGAATGTCAGATGATTTTTCGGTGAATCCGCATAAATGAGAAGTAATTCCTATGAATCACTCATTTTTTATTTTATACATACATAACACATATAATACATATATAAAAGACTTAGACGTATAAAAACTTTCTTTGATATTTTTCCAGTTAAAGGGTGACAATATATTGTCACCCTTTAACTGGAAAAATATTTTGTCAATTGAACGGACATTTATAGGGTTCTGACATTTATTTTACAATGTGACGTGCTGCTTATGTATCATATATGATACATATAATATATGAATTTTGTATACATACAGAGGTAGATAACCCATGTTTTTATCGGAACAAAGGTTTACTCCATAAAAATTCTTCAAAGATGGAATAAACATCGTGGAAAAATGTTTGTTTCAAAATAGAATTTTTTGATACAATAAGGAAAGAAAAAAATGGTGATACACTTTAGTTTAAATTTCAACTTCGTAGTACATATTTCTTAAACCTTCTCGCACTAATAGTTATTGTACTTATTATCCTTCATTGCGCAAAAAATACATTTTAATTTTCTTCGGATTTTTAGAAAAATATTTCTCTCATGCTACTTTCGTAACGCGATCTTGAAATTGGATTCTGTTGGAAAAAAGTACGTTATGTATATCAAACTTTTTTGTATCCACATTCAGCATCCCCATATGTCGTAATAATCAATTTTGGATCCACAAAAGTGAATTCTTTGGATATGAAGTTAATGATCAGAGAAAAAATGTATTTCTCAATACTTTAGATTTAATAAAAAAAAAAAATTTCTGATCAAATGTATAACGATAACAAATTTATGTTTCCAAAACATCTTTTTATCTCAAATAAAAAGATAATTCAGTGCATAAAAAATGTATTCAAATATTCATTTTCAGGGTGTCTAGCGACCTTGAAAACCTTGAAGACCTTGAATTTTCCTTGAATTTTTGTTGGACCTTGAAAACCTGGAAATCTCCTTGAATTTTTCACGAGAACCTTGAATTAATTTTTTTAAGTAGGTTTTTTTTATTGAAATGCGAAAAGTAATTTTAATCTTTTAGTCTATCATAAACGAAACATCTCGTTTAGAAGAAACCTTGCTACTGAAAAGTTTTTTTATTTATCAAGATATAATTTATCTTTTACTCAGTACACAATAAATGAAGAGATTTCTAGACATTTTTTGTAGACTCTACCAATAATTTTACAAATTGCAATGAACAGACTTTAATATTTAGGATGGCGACTTGACCGGGAGAGACCGGGAATTGATTTTAAAAACCGGGAATTTACTTCTGATTGTAGCACAAATCCAGTTTTTTTTATTTTAACAATTTTGGTCAATTTAGAAAAGTTGAAGTTTCATCATTTCAATTTAAAATTCTTCTCTGGTTGAATATGTAACTACTTCGTTAAAAATAAATGCATCTTTTTTTTTGTGAAAATTCAACTATTTGGTTGAAAATTGATAATTTTCATTCAAAAATTAAACTACTTGTTTGAAAATTTATTCACTGCGTGGGAATACTATTCCATTTTCGGTTGTATATTATTATTTTTTTAGTTCAAAATTCAACTATTTAGTTGAAAATTTGCCTTCCTTATATTTAAATGAACTATTTTGTTAAAAATTCATGTATTTTTGGGTAGAAAATTAATCCTTTTATTTGAAAATTAATATTGTTTAAAAATTCATATCTTTGGTTGAAAATTCAAGTGTTCCAGTAAAGTATTAATCGTTTTAGTTGAAAATCCATCTTTTTGGATTAAAATTTAACTGTTCCGGTTGAAGATTCATAATTTGATTTGAAAATTCATCACTCTGGTTGAAAGTTGAACTATTTTGTTGAAAGTCCGTTTTTTTGTTGAAAATTAATTTTTCCAACTGAAAGTTTGACTTCCATTTTTAGTAAAAAATGAACATTTTTTACTGAAAAATTCCAGTTTTTTTCTCTGTTCTTTGTTATTGGTTTAAAGGATTTTTAGAATGAACGTCATGAATTAAAATAAATATTTGCATTTTTTCTGGAAATATGAATATGTTACTTTTATTTGACCGGGAAAATTGAAAAACTTGACCGGGAAAAACCGGGAAATGACCGGAAATTAGAAATCACCCGCTGAATCACCACCCTGACATTGTGAATAATTCCATAAGTTTTTTATTTCCTTTCCGCTAATATAGAATGTTGAAGTATACATTTTGGTGATATTCAACTTACAAATTATGAAAATTATAAGTTGAAAATTTCGATGTTAATTCAGTCTCAGAATTAGAATGAGCCATGGCCATATAACGGATTTTTAAGGGTTTCACTACTCCGTTTTTTGGTGTACATCAGATTACAAAACATTACTAAAGATTTCAAAAGGTTTCAAAATATTTGAAAGATTTTAAAATATTTCAAAGGATTTTGAACATTTCACAAAGATTTCACAGATTCCAAAGTTTCGAAAAGTTTGCAGTACACCAGATTTCTATGATTTTAAAATATTTCGAAGTTTTCAAACGATTTCAAAAGGTTTAAGAACATTTTAGAAGATTTAAAAAGATTTCACTAAGATTTCAAATAATTCACTGATTTCAACGAATAAAAAAGATTTCACAAAGATTTTAAAGATTTCACGAAAAATTCCCAAAGATTTTGAACATTTCCAAAGATCTTGAAACTTTCAAAAGATTTCAAAGGTTTTAAGGATAATAGAAAAGTTATAGTAAACTAGATTTCTAAGATTTCAAAAGATTTCACACAGATTACAAATATTTTAATGATTTTAAATGAATACGAAAGATTTTAGAAAGATTTCATAGAAATTTTATAAAGATATCAAAATAATACAAGAATTGCAAAGATTTCGAAACGTTTCAAAGATTTTAAACGATTTCAAATATTTCGATGACTTAAAACGAATACAAAAGATTTCACAAACAAAGATGAAAGAAAGCTTTCACAAATATTTCAAATATTTCAAATATTTCATAAAAATTCCAACAAAATTTAAAGATTTCAAGGATTTTGAAGTTTTTGAAGATTTCGAATATTTTACAAAAATTTGAAAAGATTCCAAAAAATTTCACGGAAATCTCAAGATTTCACAACGATTTTAAGTATTTCAAGAGATTTCAACAAATTCACAAAGAATGCAAGGTTTTCAAAGACGTCGTATGTTCACAAAAAATTAAGAATTTGTTTATTAATGGTTCTGCCTTCTTTAGAAATTATTGACCAATAAAAAATGAAATGGCTCATGTTTTACACGTATAACAAACGCTTATTTCATTGTTCGATGTAAAAAAATTAGACCTGGAAAAACTTGACTTCTTGACCTGGAAAACCTGGAAAATACCTTGAATTTTGTTCCTAAGAATCGCTGGACACCCTGATTTTGAATAAATGCAATGCTATGTCTCTTCTAATGTAATTATTACCTTATTATCAATTACAATCTTCTTTATTACGCGTAAAATAAAAATATCAGCAAGTCAAACAGTAACTGAATACTCAGAAGTTCGAAAGAGTTCAGCGAGAGTTCGTAAGAGTACAAATGACTGCGCTGACTTTACAGTGACCAACGCTGAGTCGAGAAGAGTTGAGAAGAGTTGAGAAGAGTTGGGAAGAATTTACGTGATTCTCCCTGAGTTAGCGCGATTCCCTAAGATTCGGAAAAATTTCTCATGATCTAGCCGGAACATAAGAAATTTCATTTGACCTGTTTTGAGTGAAGAATGACTTTTAACTCATTTCAACTCAGTGAATAGCCCCTCGATAATATACGAATATCCAAAATGACGAATATTCCACAAAACCGTTGAATTTTTGACAAAATAGGTAAAACTTTAACTAAAAACAGTTTTATTTTTAACCAAGTCAGTAATTTGTTTAGAAAATAGTTAAATTTTTAGCAAAAAAAGATGAATTTTCAAACCAAAAGGACGAATTATCTATCCAAATAGATGAATTGTCCAATAAAACAGTTGAATTTTCAACATAATTATTAAATGTTTAACAAAGTGGTTGAATTTGCGACATAGTTATTGAATGTTTAACAAAATAGTTGAATTTTTGACGAAATAGCTGAAATGTTCAACCTACAAAGATGAATTTTCAACCAAATGGTTAAATTTTCAAACGAAGAAGAGTAAACTTCCACCAAAAACAGTTGCATTTTGCACCGAATAGTTTTCAACCAGAAAAAGAAGTTTTAACCAAACAGTTGTATTTTGAAACAAAAAAGTGGAAATTCCAAACCAAGAAGATTAGTTTTCTACCAAAAACAACGACATTTTACCTAAAAAGATAAATTTTCAACCAAAAATGGAAATGTTACATTAAGAAAAAAATTATTAAAAAAAAAAAAAAAAAGAATTTTCAACAGGATAGTTAAATTTTTAATCGAAGAGATGAATCCCCACCCGAAAAAAATAATTTTTTTAACAAAGTAATTCAGCTTTTATCTAAGTAGTTGAATTTTCATTTAAAAACGATAAATTTTCTACAAAAAAAATGATTTTTTTAACAAAATGGTTCAACCTTCAACCAAGTAGTTCAATTTTAACCCAAAGTGGTCACATTGGGTCCAGTGGACCCCAGGCTTGATATTGATAAAACTAATAATTTCAAACTGTAAAATAAATATACTTTTTTTCCAAGCTTATTATAATACTATTTTTTTCTTCAAACTATACTATTCTGAGAGTAAAACGCAGGAAGCGTTTTCGCTCTATCGCAAAAATTGAAATTTTGATGAATTTTTTTGGTGAAAAAAGTATAATTTCTCGAAAAAATGTTGTCTTGCGTTCTTCAACACAAAAAGAATTTGAAAAGAAAAAAATATTGGATTATGAAGAGGAAGTCTTAAGCTAAACTCCAGTTCAAAGCTTGAGTTGATACATAAAAAATAACGTAAATGGCAACTGTTTTTCTGCGTGGGGTCCATTGGACCCAGTGTGACGACTACGCTATTTTTAAGAGGTGTGACCACTACGGGTTAAACCAAAAAAGTTGAATTTTCAACGAATAGTTGCATTTTTATTCAAAAAAGCTTAGATTTCTATTAAAACGGATGCATTTTTTAAATCAGAAACATGATTTTTCAACCAAGAAAGATTTCAGTTGAATTTCCAAAAAAATTTTAATTTTCTACAAAAATAGTTGAATTTTGAACACACAAAGATGAATTTTCGTCCAAAAAGGATGACTTCTTAACAAAATTGTTGTATTTTCAAATAAATAATAAAATTTGTAACTAAAAATATAATTGTCAGGAGGAAGCTACTGCAAAAATAAAAATAGAAACATACGGCAAATAAATTACAAATTTATTAAACTTCACAGTTATTTGAAGTGCCTCTTATAGAAATTCCCTGACTTTTGCAAGTTTTTTTTTCAAAACCACTGACTTCCCCAGACCAATAAAATTCCTTGACTTTCCCCTGATCTCCAGGTTTCAACTGACCTACGGCCACCTTGGATTACATAATTTAAGGAGCTGCCGAAACATCCACGACCGCCATTCGACATGAAACGCATTGTTTTCTTACGAATTGAATATTATGAAGTCTCAGGCGAAGTTCGCGAGTGTCGGACATATTTTACATCGAGGAGTATGCGACTGTAACATCCGTGTTGGGCCTGCTTTTAATTAATAAATTCTTGGTAATAAATGTGTGTAAAGGAAGGAGTGAGAAGAAAAAGGGGCGTTCAAGTAGAGAGAGAAAGAAACCAAAAAAATAATAAGTAATACACAAGAAAACGATACATCTTTGTCTTTCCTTTTACGTATTTCTTCGCCTTCTCCTCGTAATTGCGTAGTTATCAAGCCGAAGAGACAGCAACTTCTCTGCATTTTCGAATGTAAATGTCCCTGATGAAAAAACCCCACTTTCGGAATCGTTTTGAGTCATTTTTCTCCCTCAGAGAGCTGCATTAATCACTTTCCGCGAGCGGACTTTTAGAGGTTTACTGCTCGTTTCTCAGTGTAATTAACGCGAATCAGACTTGCCTTTTTTCAGAAGAAAAGAAAATTATGTGTGGAGCAGCTGCAATAAATACATGAGGTTACATATCAAACTTCATCTTGGAATTGCCTCGTACAATGATATATATTTGTGGGCTGTTCACAGTTTTTTAAATTTCAGAATATTACAAAATACTCCTCAAAAGTTCTTCGGTATTCTGCAAGTTTCTAAAATTTCTTTGAGTTTAGGTCATTTTTATATGAATCTAAAATTACCAGAATGTTATGGAACGTTCTTATGATGAAATATGTTTCCAAATTGTTTTACTCTGGAATACTCTGTCATTTTTAGAATATTCTGGAATGTTCCGAAATGTACGGTAATATTTAGCCTACTAGCATATGTTTCTGGGATATTCTGAAATTGTCTAGATTATTCTGGGCTTTTCTAAATTATTCTGAAATGTTCCATACTGTTTTATAATTTTTTATAATTTTCCGCAATATGTTAGACTATATTCTGTAATTTTTTAGAAATATCCGATATTCTTTATGATATATTGGAATATTTTGGAAATTTTCGAATTTTTACAGAATATCCTGGGATGCTCAAAAATCTTCTGGCTATGTTCAAAATTTTTCTAGATTACGCTGAAATATGCGAGAAATTTGAGGAATTTCCTAGGATATTATGGATTCATCCATAATGTTTTGTAAAGTTTCATTATATACTAGAACGTTTCGAAATTGTTTTTTTTTTAAATTTTTTTCCGGTATAATTTTTCATAGAAAATTAATGTATATTTTTAAGGTTGAAAATTCAACTATTTTATTGAAATTCGTTCTTTTCGTTAAAAAATGTAGAAATTTTATCTTTCTGGTTAGAAATGCAACTGTAAAATGTCTAATATTTGGTTGAAAATTCAACAGTTTTGTTCAAATTCGTCTTTTTAACATGAAAATTCCACAATTTTGTAGAAACAAAAACTATCTGTTTGCAAATTAACTTTTTGATTGTTTTGGTTGAGAAGTCAACTATTTTGTTAAAAACTAATTGTTTTGGTTGAAAATTCATGTATTTTATTGAAGATTCGTTTTTTTAATGGAAAATTTAACTATTCGTTGAAAATTAATGCCTTTAGTAAAAAATGTATCTATTTCATTGAAAATTCATCTTTTTGGGTAGGAATCACATATTTTTTGGTTAAAAATGTAAATAGTTGAACAGTACTAACCTGTGTTGGCTGACAATTCAATTATTTTGGTAAATATTCGTCTTTTTTGTTTTAAATGTCAACAGTTGAACAGAAAATTCAACTATTTGCTTTGAAATTGTACTGTTTGGTTAAAAATTAATTACTTTGTTGGAAATATATCTTTTTTAGTTCAAAATTCAACTATTTGGTTGAAAAATTATCTCTTTTGGTAGAAATTTAATTTTTTTCGGGTAAAAATGCAACTGATTGGTTGAATTCTACTGCTTTTATTTATAACTGAATTATTTTTTGGTTGAAATATCAATGATTACATTTTTGGTCAAGAATTCATCTTTTTTTGGTTGAAAATTTAACTATTTTGTTGAAAATTCGTCTTTTTCTGTAAAAAAAATTATGTTGAACGGAATTAATTAATTGGTTTAATTCAGGAAGTTTTCACAAATTAATATAGAAGATTCTTAAATATGTTAATTATCATCATCGAATGACTAAATATATTAATAATACTAAGAACATATTAATACTTTCAATGAAAGATATTTTTCTGAGATTAATGAGATAACAAGAAGTTTGATTTAAATCAGTAGAAATCCAGTACCTTAAAAGCTAATTTTACAAATAAAAAAATATTGTTATTTAATTTTATATTACAATTTCTTAGAAAATTTAGCATGTTCGAAAAAATTCCCTGACTTGAAAAAATTCTGTGACATTTCCAGGTTTTTCCAGGTATATGAAAATTCCCTGACATTCCAAAGTTTTTCCAGGTATATGAAAATTCACTGACAATTCCAAAATGAAAAAGCAACGTGTAATCTTTACCCCAATTTCAGTGTAACCTAGTTTATCTGCAACAAAAACTACCTTCACCTGGTAAAATGGACCCACCAGATAGGGTATGTTCACCATGTCACCTTTATTGAACAAAAATTCACTTTTTTTCTGTATTCATGACTGTTTCAAATAAGTTTCTCGATTGTTATAGTATGTTTTGTAAAGTTTCAAAAGGCTTTGCATGTGATGTTCCAGAATTGAGTGATTTAAAAAAGTCTTTCTTTTTCTTGCTGAAGAATATTTACCTGACGGTGATGATAAATCGTTGACAACGAAATGCACCTAAACCTTTTAAGCAGTGTTTCTCGGCTGCTCCCGACGAGCAGCAAGGGTGATAATCTCTCGGCTCTTATTGTTCTTAATTAACTTTAATTACTCTGCAACCCTTCGCTCTCTCGTCTAGGCGCCTCCGCCTATCTGGTTAGCTTTAAGTCCCGTAGGAATTCCTACTGGAGAGGCCTTGGGTTTCGACAACGTGCCGCGAGATACGCGTTTGTCGGCCTTCCTCGGCGACGTAATTAATTAAGCCTAGATAAAGAGAACTCGCGGTGCGAACGTATTTCTCTCTCCGATTCGCTCCTACCAAAAGATTATCTCCGAGAAGGAACGTGACCCTGTTGTTTCGCCAGCCGTAAGGGCGTACCACAGCAATTAATTCCGCGGCTACCTGTCAATTCTTTTTTTCGGGACGCCTGCAATTTGCCGGGAATGCGACCAATTACTTGCCACTGCGATCGATTCACTGCCATTTGTCATTTCATATTCCCCTGGTCTCGCGATGGCGCGCGCCGCCATTGCTTGTCGACGATACAATTAATTCTGCGACCGCCGAGTACACGAGCCTCCTTTCCTTTCGCAGAAGTGAGAATTATCGCGACTTAACGCGAAATCGGAATTAGTTCACGAATCACGATCTAATCCCATTTATCGTTTCATTTCAAATCCAGTTTACACGATCTTGACTGAAGATTAATTTTTCGCGCTTAGATGCTTCCTCATCATCACATCCTTAGAAAGCTGATGAGAATTGGTCTTGCTTTTTCTTAAATTAGCAAAGAAATCATTCTGCAAATTACGGACAGTTTCTCTTTTCTGATGCATAAATATAGTATAAGGATAATTGTAAACGACGGCTCCAAGAATAATTTTTGCTCAACTCCATTCATATCTTTTGAATGGCAGGTATACTTTTTATTGAAAGATGTAGGTAGGCTAGTCATCAACACGTAATATTTCTAAAACCAGGAATATTTTAGAAAATTTTGAATTTCAGCGTGGGAGAAATGTTTTTTTAGATCTTTCAGTTCTGGAAGATTTACAGCTTTCTCGGATCAGTAGAAAATGTTTCAGAAAACGTTTAATTTCCAAGAAATAGTTGAATTTTCAAATAGAAAAGATCATTTTTTAACCCTATAGTTGAATTTTCAATCACAAAAGATTAATTTTCAACCAAAAATGAAATACTCAAATTTCCAGTCAAAAAAATTAATTATCAACTAAAAAATAATGAATTTTCATGAAAAAGAGTTTAATTTTCAACCAATGAGATGAGTTATCCACTAAAATTATGAATTTCCCACTCTAATATACATTTAAATTTTCAGTTAAAAAAATTTATTTAAAAAAACGAATTTTTAACTTTAAAGCAAGTAGACCAATTTTCAACAAAAAATGTTAAATTCTGAACTAAAAATGTAATAGTTGACATTTCAACCAAAATTTTTTTCATTTAAAATCAGAAACAGTTGAAGCCAACTGAAAAGGATGAATTTTAAACGTAATAGTTGAATCCTCAATCCACAAGTATGGATTTTCAACAAAAAGTTAACTTTCAATCCAGAAAGAATTAACTTTACAACCAATAATAGTTGGATTTTTAACCAAATGATGATTCACCTGAAATATTGTAATTTTCAGTTATGAACTAATTTTCTACCATAAACCGAATTTTCAACAGAATAGTGAAAGTTTCACTTTTGAGAGTTGGCAGCATTGCACCACGTCAATTTAGCAGTTATAATAAAATAAGATTTTAGTAGATTATTAAAAAATTATTTTTTCTACTTAAGTAAAAGAATAACAACAAAGCTTTACTTTAAAACTTAGAGGTTATGTCTCGCATGATTTACTCTGGTGTTACTGAATTGATTAGTGAAATGTCCGGAATCACTTATTATTCAGTGAAATGTCCAAATACTATTTCAATCAGTGAATATTTCACTGATTCATATTTAGAGAGTATAAGTATTTTACCAGATATTTGGCATAATGACGCGATTATTTTCTCTAGAGGAGAAGAGCAATTCTGTGCCGAAACGTTTGACACAAATTCATCAGTTTCAATTTACCTGAGCCTAAAGCCAACAACTTACATCAATAATTTCTACAAAATTTAATTTTTGAGGGTCAATAAAATCCCCCAGCGATTATTATATATTTGCCTTCAAAAAGTGTTTCTTCAGATTTACGTAGCTTAAATATTCGTCGAAACTTTTTATAATTTTCGTAAAACAAAATGAAGAAAATTTTGTCGAAAGCTCATAACTTGGCTGTGGCATAATAACAACTGACACTCGACAGTTGCTACTCAGAAAAATGTATGACAGTCAATTGATCTTGATTATCGAATCATTCTGAAACGCAAATTGCTGACCAATTAAAAAATCCAAAATCTGTATAAAAGCGTTGCATATCATTTTGATCCAATTTCGGGATCAAACTGATCAACTGACATATACTGTGATAGGACCCAATATACTCTCGTCTCTACTCGCTCCTCATGCCGCATATTCTAGTCGACTATTCTCAAGTTCAGGCTAAGTTAGGTTCAGCTGGTTGAGTTTAGATTTTAGAGTTGTGGAAATGAAGACCAGTCCCAGTGTAATGCCAACAAATGATAAATGTAGCCAAGTAGATTGAAAAAGCTGGAGTTTATTGCAGCGGATATTGGTCACGTGAAGGGTAATTATATCGAAGTTGCAATCCCATGTCAGGGAATCGAAGTATATCACGAGATAATTGGGAAAGGGATGACTCGAGAGCAGAAAAGACTGAACTTTCTCCCAAGAGACACTGTCGTCGTACCACTGGATCGTGGGAAAAATCCTCTCCAAGAAAGCGAGAGGAACAGACCGGAAGCCCAAGATTGCCACGAATCTTTCCGATATACATATAGTATTGTAATTGCCGGTATTATTAAGAAACGAATGATGACAATCATCGTTTGCGGAGATTTGGTGATACTGGACTTTCTCCGGCGATTCGAGAGGAAAATGTTAACGGACAACGGTGATACGTCGTTAACAGTAGCATTCTTGAGAAGGGTGTGTCTTAGTAAAAAGTGTTGTGAGTAATCATGCAAACAGAAGAAAGTAGATTACTATCCGAGTTCTGGAAACTATGAACTACGGTGATTTGCGAACGCTTAGTTTTTTGTACTTTTACCTAACGGTCAACGCTGGAATACTTCGGCGGAAAGACTGTCGTAAAGCAAACCCCTGATATTTATCGCTTACTTTGCAAGAATGCAAGCAGGGTAATGATTTCTTTACAAAAAATTCATGCAGAGAGATATGTTTCCATGTTTTACTGATTTTTGTAATCTTCTGACTTTCAAGGCGCAGTTGTTGCGGTACTGGAAATAAGATGAAGCCTTGTATGCAGACAATTTATTTTTAGTTAGGGATGTCTGCATCAAAGCTGTAAGAAATTTCCTTCACAGAAAGGGCAGCGCTTCATTTAAGTAGATAGTACTTTTCTAGGTGTTCCATTTTCAAAAGGCACCGGAATCAGTGCTAGAAATAAAAATAGAAAAACGATCTTATTTCTTCGAAAGAAAAAAAAACAAAGAACTTGAGAAGATGTTTCTAATTCTTTTGGCAGATAGTTCGTGTAAAAAAACTTTAAAAAGAAACAAAAGGGAAGGACGAAAATGGGAGGAAAACGCAGGGAAGGAAAAGGAAGAGAAAGGGTAAAAAAGGAATGCAGGGCAGGAACAAAAGTAATGACGAAGAAATAAAGGAATGAGAAAAGATGGAGAAAAGTGGCACTTCAAAAGCATGAGCTCTGAAACTACGAATCGTAAAAGAAGAGTAACTAATTTTCTCTACAGGCAAAAATAGAACTCAGCAGTATGATTTGTAAAACGGAGTATGCTTAGCCGTAAAAAAATAAAGTAAAAGAATGACATGAAGGTAAAAAAGCCTAATAAGAAGATGAAAAGCTGAGCAGCGAGAAAGGGGTGATGAGAAAATAAGAAAAACTTTGAAGAAACACATCAAAGAATATAAATGAAGGCAAGGAAATGTTAAGAAAGAAGAAAATAAACAAATAAATAAAGCGGAAAGACAAGTCAGTGAAAAGGCGAAAAAAGAAGGGAAGAAAAACTAGTGCAAAAAGTGCAAAAATGCGGAGGAAAAATAGAGAAAAAAAATAAACGCAGTCGCAGCGATGATAAAGAAAAGGGAAAAGAAACAAACATATAAATGAATGAGAGGGGAAAATAAAAATAAATTGAAGGATCACAAAGAAGGAATCACAAAGGAATATAAAGAAATGAAAAGTAATTAAAATTATAATGAAATTTAAGGAATCGGAAAGCAGAGTACTGAACAAATTAAAACAGCAAAAAAAACTGAAAAGTAGAAAAAATAATGATGAAAATGATTAATATAAGTGAAGGGATGAAAGGACAAGAAAAAAGAAACCAAAGGCAATTCAAGAACGGAAACAAATACAGCAATAATAATAAATAACGGAAGGAAGATCGGTAATATAGATAGAGAGGCAATGATGATGAACATGATGGAATGGGATATAAGATGGACGGAAAGGCAAATAGTAATAATAACTAGAAAGAACAGAAAACTCAGCAATGGTTGTAGGAAGGAGCAAAATACAAAAAAGATAGATGGACTATATGGACAAAAATTCAGGGAAGTAAGAAAACAGAGAGGTAGAATAAGTGGGAAGAAGAGAAAATAAAATTAACGATAAGAAAGGGACGATGAGGCTAGAAATAGGATGAACATAAAAAAAGAGAGGATAAATAAGGAAAGCAAGATTCCAGATTAAGTAATTAAAGTATTTACGGAAAAAGAACATTAACAAAATAGTAAAAATAAGAAAAAGGAAGAAAAAGAAGAAATCATATATAGACAGGTTGACACAATAATTTGAAGAGGGGCATTAATTACGAGTAGACAGGATGGGACGGAAGTATTAAGTGCAGAGCTAAAAGCTAAGGTAGGACATGACAAAGAGAAGAATAAAATAGGTCATGATTAAAAAGGAAACAATCACAGGGGATGTTGAAGCAAAAATAACCCACAAAAACAAAGGAGAAAATACAAGGCAGCAGTAATGAAATTAAGAAAAATGATTAAATGAACGAAGAGAAAGAGGCATATGTGAGAATGAACAGGCGGAAGAAAAGGAAGGCACTAAGGGACTAAGGGTGCAATCAAAGGACACTGAAATTAGAGAAACAAGGAAATAAAAAAAAGTAAAAGAAGAAAATCAAATGCTGCGAAAGATATGTATATTATAGAAAGGCAGGAAGGAAGATAGGAAGGAAGAAGAAAGGAAAGGGCAAGGCTGATCGGGACAGTGAGCAGTGTAAGTAATGGAAGCGAGTACAGCGCTCTCGAGCAAGTGGGGTTCGTTCGACTCGGTTCGTCGACCGCGGATGGAATGCAAGGCATAACCTACCGTAACACCATCAAGCCACGCCACCATGGGCCTGTAACCATCTCGATTCGTAGAACCACCTGTAAACCGACCTGCAACCCCTGCGAAACCGTTTTAAGCCAATTCCTATGGGTCAGTCGATAAGTCCCCAGCATCCGGTGATAAGCGGCCTCTCGGCGTCGATCTTCAATCAGCAGGAGTTTCGCGGAACCGAAACCAAGGCGCGTGCGAAACGCTGACCAATCAAAAATGACAAGCCCAGGTCAACCTACCATTCATGCAAGAGCAAATTCGTGATATAATCTTCCATTTCTCCTCTCAGATTTGCCATTTTTATTTATTTGTTTACATAGTTATTCGTATCACGTTCAACTATTCGACGAATTTTCGGTATGCAAGTTCAACTCATTTTGGACCAAATGAAAATTATGGAAAAAATCTGCGAAACACGAGCAGATCTCGAGGCATTATCATAATAATTGTCCAGTTCCTCCTTTGAGCATAATCTGTCATTGGAATATTCGTCTCGCGGACGACTCAACATTTATGATGATAACTCAAGAACCACTCAAGTTATTTTAATGTTCTTGGGCTATTGAAAACAATACCTCAAATGAGTCATAACATATATTTTAAGCATCTACAAGTATTTAAACAAATTATACTTACCTTCACATTTTTTTTACAAGCATTAAAATATAAATTTTAATACATAACATTTAAAAAATGAATTAAGAATTAAAGTATCCTTCTTCATCTTGTTTATTGGTATTTTGATCATGATTAGGAATGGGACTGATAAAAAAGTGTTTTACTTGAGTATTAAATATCTTTTCTAAAAAACAATTCCTAAACGAGGTGTGTTGATTTTTGTTAGTTTCACCCATATGTATACAGATATCATCATCAAGGTCGAGACTGAAAAAATATCCTTTTCTGATGATATCTCGAGCATTCTTCCAGAATCGTAAAAATCCATCCAGAATTAACTATCCCATTGGAATTCTCATCTCATCTACCGCAATGGGAATAGGTATACGCGTCGGTATGATGCAAGAAACAACTCGTAAATGAGTGAATGCGATCTTAACGGAATATCACCGATTCTCTGCATATTCCTGGGAGTATTAGAAATGCCTCGAGATCGTTTTTCCCTGTATTCTTTTTTATTATTTTTGACCAGAAATCTCAGTCTTCAAGTACAATTACAGAGGAACGCTAATCGATTTTGCTGATATGATGAGTAGCGAGGATCGGTCAGTCAAAAAAAGGTAGGAAAAAGAAGGCCAAACTGGGGATTTTCCGCGGAAATTCTGTAACAGGGGCGCTAATAGGTCAGTAATCAAGGCGATTCCTCGCCCAGTGGCGCCTGACACGTATTTATCGTAACGGGAGAATCATTAATAGCAAGGCGGTGGATGCCTGCCGCTAGGACGGATACAGTTATCCAGATAAGGCTGACGGGAAAGATCGTAGTTACATCCTTGCTAGTCGATTGTTCTAGCGGGCATGGTATCCGATTTCAAATCCTGTTCGAAGGAGCGAGCGACGATAAGACCGCATGGGAGGATCGTAAATCATGCTTGCACGCGGATCGTTTAACGGTCTTGTTCGCCACGTGCGTGCCCCTGAATTTATTCGCGCGATTCCGCATTTCGGACGACAACGTGCCTGCGCTTTCGGCCATTAATCATTCCACTGCACCGCTTAGCTTGCAGCAGAGTTTCGCGTTCCGCCTGATCGCCCTAGCACTATCGCTCGCTAGACTCCAAGACGCTGTAAGCTCAATAAATAATAGGACATTTTATTTTTCGTTGGAAGCCAGTAGTCATGTAGCGGAAGCTATTTAAATTCGTTTTTTTTTTTCAAGTTGTATGTACACGAAAAAAACAGGTCTTGGCCGAAACCATTTAATTATACTTTGAAATAATTTTAATATTACAGGGCTGCCATAAAATTCCAATTTCGAAATTCCTTGACTTTCCCTGACATTTTTCTGACCAATTTTTTATTTTCCCTGTACGTTATACATTTTTCTTTCAGGTATAAAAAAGCCTTACATCTAGGAGATCAATAAGCTTTTAGTGACAAAAGTCATATAGAATTTTATAATAAGGGGTCATCCACAATTACGTAAAACGATTGGGGAGGGGGTGGGGGTAAAATCACACTGTTTCTTATGCGGGTGGAAACGGGAAGGGTGAAAGATCTTACGTAAGAAAAATTTCTACTAAAAAATACTAAATCCGCATATATTAGAACTTAAAGGTTTCACGTTTAATGAGGTTTTTGATAGGTTTTACTTTCCAAGAAATAGTTGAATTTCTAATCAAATAGTTCACTTTTTAAACAAAAATATCAATTTTCAACCCAAAAATATATTCGAACAACAAATGTTAGTTACATTTTCAGTTTGAAGAAATTATTATTTAACAACAAAAAAAACGAATTTTCAACAAAATACATGAATGTTCAACCAAAAAGATAAGTTTTCAACCAAAAAAGATAAATCCTCAAGCAAAAATAGAATAGTTAAATTTTAAGTTCAAAAAATAAATTAAAAAAAAAAAGAATTTCCAACAGATCTGTTGAATTTTCAACCAAAAAAAGGAGATTCTAGCACGAAGGCAAACTTTTTAGCAAACTTTGAACCAAACAGTTGAATTTGCAACCAAAAAAGATAAATTCTCAACGGAAACAATGTGATAGTTGATATGCTCACCAAAAAAAGAATTTAATTTTAAGCCAAAAACAGTTGAATTCAACCAAAAAAGACGAATGACCAACAAAATACATGCATTTTCAACCAAATGGTTGAATTTTCCGTTAAAGAAGATACATTGTGAACCAAATATGAAATAGATAAATTTTCAATTAAAACAATTAATTTTGAAAAAAAAAGAATTTTCATCAAAATAGTTCAATCCTAAACCAAAACCGATTAATTTTTAACCAAACAGTTTGATTTTTAGCCAAAAGAGATGAAATTTGTTACCTTTATTTTTTTTTCAAATCTAATTGCATTTAAGTTTATTGGCACAAATAATTAAAATACAATTTTTTTAACAAAATGTTTAGAGAAAGTTGAAAAGCCGTGTCTAGGTTTACAGAAGTTCGGTGAGCCTAGATCAAATATTTTCGGTCAGGCCAGGAAAACTGGAAAGGCCAAATATTTTTGGTGTGCCTAATCGTTTAAACAAATTGTACATTTGTTTAGAAAACGTTTAATCAATAAGACTTAACAACTAATATTGAAAATTGGAAACGATCAGACTTCTATAAATAGATAGCAAAATAAATTTCCTTCAATAAATTCTAATTCTTTGAAGAATTTGAAGAACAATAAAATTTTAAAATAATTAAGGATCTTTACAGTCTTATAAAAAAACAACACATTGCTATTCTGGTGTCAAAATTTTTAATACGATCGACGTTTCGGCTCGACTTTGAGCCATTTTCAAGATCTAAACAAAATAATTTTAAAAAGTTTTTAATAAAATGAACATAAGATAATTAAGTCGAAACAACAATTTGAAAAAATATATGGTAAAATCTAAAAACAATTACCTGAAGTCGATAAAAATTGTCAGAAAACATTAATAAAAACTGACGTCACATCAATAATACTGTAGTCAAATTAATAAACAAATTAGTTTAAGATCAAAAGATCTTTAATACTCTAGCGAGATATTAAAGATCCATAAAATATGTTCTACATTTTTAGCGGTAAGTCAAAGCAACATCTAACAACGATGACATGAAGATACATTGAACGAAACAGACTGGTGTTTACATTAATCAAACCTACAAATTCACTTTACAATTATATCGATGGTAACATCAAAACAAACCCAAATGAGACAAACGCGCCAAATGTCAAATATTTGAAAGCCGGACGGGTGAAAATGTTTAAGGAAACATGATCGAAATTATTTTAATATACATTGATAAATTTTATTAATATTTAACGTTTCAATCTGTAAATTTATCGATTCTTTATGAAATTTATTAATGAAGATGGACTCTAAAATACGTCTTTTAAATTCGTTTTTTTCTCTTGCCAAAATTTTAATGTTTTTAAAATCGAAATCAAAATGATGATCAAAATTCCAGGCATGTTGTGACAAACCTGTACTTTGATTACCCACTGCACAATCCCTTTTGTGTTCAGCTATTCTGTCTTTTAATCTCCTGCCGGTCGTATTAAAAATTTTGACACCAGAATAGCAATGTGTTGTTTTTTTATAAGACTGTAAAGACCAAAAAATTTGATCACTTGGATTTGATTGACAACAGTCTAAGAACGGAGTTTGGTTTGGTTACCACCAACCGATATTATTGAATTAAGGATCTGGTCATAATTAACGAAGAGGCTACTCAAACCCAAATAATTTTTTCTACGCTCACCAAATTTCTGTGAACCTAGCCACCTTTTCGAGTTCCCCTGTGCTCGCCGAAAATATTTGTTCTACGCACTCACCGAATTTTGGAGATCCTAGACAAGGCCTACAATTATTAATGATTGCGCAACTAAATTATAACTGAACAATGATAAACGCAATATATAATTTATATATTTTTCTCCACAAATGGCCCTTACGGCGGTTTAATTGAAAAAGTTAATATTAACTGATTTTTCTTAATTTTATTCCACTACTTAAAATTGTGCAATTTTTTTATACATGAGAATCAAAGAAACGCTGCATCTATTTCAGTCCCATCCATTTCTCGAGCGCTGAACCCGGGAAATCGATTTGGAAACGAGTTCGTTGCACATTGCAGGACACTATTTCGGTATGTTTTTTATTTTCGCGATATTTGTACCAGTCACGAGGACAAGAGAGATGAGCATTCAGACAGTTTCGTCGATAAACTGCAGCAGTCAAAGTACTTAGTGGTTGTTTTGGAAAAAGAGAATCGTGCACGGAGTTCGCGGGAGGTCGCTCTGAAAGGTCATGTGAGGTTAAAGAAGATCTTTGTGGTTTCATCGAAATAAGTTAAGACGGAAGAGTGGACGTTGTGCGATAAGGATAGAGTACAAACGAAGAAGGGTACTTGGTTAGCGGTGAAAGCGAATCCCCATTAACACGTCATCGCGTCTTCAAAGGCTCCAAGCTCGAACTCGTAAAGAAAATCTCTTTAGCATACTTTACTTCCGACATATTCTAAAGATTCATGAAGCTACTCACTTTTCGACAAGTAATTCAATTTCAAAAGACCAGAGTCTTCCTTTCAAACTGAGAACTCTTTAATATTCTACACAGAAGATGAACTTACCTGGAACAAAAAAGAAAAAAACATTATTAGGTTTTGTCTATAGATATAAATATAAAAGTAATGAAAAAACAGTGCAAAATCGGAAAAGGATCATCTAAGTAGTTTTCCTGATGGAAGCAGGTAGTTAGCACATTAGCGTTAATTTCTCCAAGCACTCCCATTGGAGATTGAATCGTGAAGACTTGATGAATTAAATTGAAATCCGTAAACGAGGAGCGAATAGATGGATCTGGGCTTCTATAACTCATCGACACAAGCCTCAGAATAGAAAGGACGCTAACAATTCATATTTCATCGTGAGGAAAATTATCATGGAGCATAATAGCGCTCCTCCCGCGTGCTTCCATCTGTGAACTTGGTACGGTGAAATTATACGAAGAGTGTCATGAAACACAGATATTAGCTGCGATAGGATAACCGCAGATCAATTTCGAGCGAGCCAACCCTAGAACGTATTAAGATCGCTCGTCGAGATTGACGTGGCTATTAAGAATATTTAATATCCGCTCTGGCTTTCCATCGCTGGCTCTATCAATCATTCTAGCGTCTCGCTGCGTTTTCCTCCAGCATTGACAAAGTAATGAGTAAAAGCAGCGAGTGCATTTCCCACTCGAAGCGCGAGAAGGACGGGACAGGTGCCAATTAACGCGCGTGTGTGAACCTTGGCTAATGGTAGCCTCTAAGAAGCCTAAGAAGCCCTAAGAAGAAACGGGACTAGGAGTAGAGAGAAGAGTAGGGAAGGTAATGGAAAATAAGAGAAAAAGAGGAAAGAAGAGAATAGAGCAGAATAGAAATGGGAATGCGAATTGGAATAGGCACGGTTGGCCGAAGAGCGATGTAATGCTGCCGGCAGTGGCGCGGTGGCTTTGAGAACCAGCAGGAAGTCGCTGAGAGAAGAGGAAGAAGAAGAAGGAAGGAGAAAGAGGATAGCGAGAAAAAGAGCGAGAAAGATGGATAAGAAGAAATTGCGGGAGGAAGAAGGAGGGAGAGAAGATCCTATCTATTGATATTGAATGCAGTATAACTCATTCTCCGTATGGACTATCTTTCCCTATGGATTATCCCTTGTACCAATAGCACCGGTACGCGGCCACTGCCAATATAGCCAATGGTCGTTATGCCAGAGCAGTCCTACGATACGCTATCTACTTCTGGTGTATTATACAAGCACGCATGCACCAGGATTTTGGCCTAACAATTGTCAAAGTCCGAGTTTTTTTCATATTTCCGATTTTTGCAATTGAACCCTGTGAACTATAATAACCAATTTCTGTTTCGATATTCGTGTCACTGATTCGGCAAAAAAGGGTGATACCATTTAGCACCGCTAGGTCACTACCGTGTCTGAACTAAACTTCGATATTTTTAAATTCGAAGTTCTGCCAAGTGATGCCATATGGCATCGCCGGGCTTTGACGGGTTAATTGCTAATACATCTCTTTAAATGATATACTGTAGACCCCATACATTAAAAATTGTGAAGTTTCCTCGATAGAGTTTTCATTTTTTCTTCTCTATCTTCAATCAGCCAGGAGGGAATGTACGGGTTGCTCTAATCTAGTGTATAGTATAGGAACATCTAATGCAAGGCTGTAATACGCGGTCATTAACCGTAACATCAGTTGCCAGATAGCCTCTGCGATTGACAATATCAGACCGGCACGAAGCCGATGAGGTCATACTCTAATGCAGCACATTAATGAAAATCACGAAAAAGAAATATGTTTACACAAAACAAAAAATTCTCGATTTTTAGAAAGTCCTTACAGGATGGAGTCCTTAACAATCTGCAATGGAAGTTACGATGTAATATAAGGTTGAAATTACATGTCCTCTGTCATCTGCACTACGCGAATGAAGTATTAAGGGAAGAGATAAGGATTGTAATCTCGCAGATGATGAACTGCTCGGGATTCCATGTACGCGACACTTGAGGCAACTACTTCTCGGATGGAAGGTGTCTTGCCTTGATTAATCCTCCGATAAATTTATATGACAGGTGATTAACCACTAACTGTAAAGAGTATGAGGAAGATGATCTCGTCACGAAATTCGAATTCTCGATAAACAGATTTATCGAAGGAAGAGTTTAATCGTTTGAGCTTAAGTAATATGCGACGATGATATGGAGTAATTGCTGCCGGATGGGTGATATGAATTCTGACGAAATGTGTCATGTATATCGGATATTGAGGATATAATTTCTTTCTCGATGATCCACTTGATATTCTACTCCTTCAAAATCATCAAGACTCCAAATCTGACGAATTCAATTGTTTGGAAAACTATGACTTGCTTATCGAGTCTGTTTGCTCCTATCCAAAAGAACATTGCACCCATGTTGCTAATAACCTATCCTGACCCCGGCACGCTGCACGAAGCACGCCATTGGTTTATCGCTCAAGTTGGCTGCCGGTTCCCTCGAAGTCAAAAAGCCACGGGCACGGAGTTAGTGCAATCGCGAGATCGGCACGCGGCGCGAGGAAAAGGCGTCTTTTTTCAGGAATCAGGAACGAGTAGATATTGCCTCGGCGAAGCAAACTCCTTTGGAATTCCGTCTAGTTAACGACCGAGACTTCCTGTACTGGTGGCGGTTTCATTGAAGAGCATGCCTAGTTATTTGAATATACATCGTGCTTCCAAGCGCGGAAATGATTTTCGGGATATCATTCTGATACTTCTTCGACTTCTTCGATATCCATCTGATTATTTGGCACGACATTACCTTCTCAGTCCGTTAGTGGCCCGCAAATGAAATTTAATTGGCTAACTCCCACATGCTAATCAAATTATGTTTTTTTTTTGTTGCCAAAACTGTCTGTCAATCAAGCGGAACCTTTAAAACAACTCTGACTTCTGTAATTGGACGAAAATAGATGTCAGTTAAATTATGAGACTTGAGAAATGATCTGCTCTTAATTTGCAACCTGCCTTTATCAGGATTTGCGCAAAACACGCACAGGAAAAATAATCGGCGTCGAATGATTTTAATAGCAGTGCACGATTCTCCTTTATTTTTTTTTCCTGATTCCGTTACTGGCCTATATCGATGTAATCGGCGACTCTCGTAACAAGTTCGTAACTTTCTTCCCGAATAGACGTTTTTACATTTTGGTAGCATAATTAGTCGCTTAACAAGCGTCGCTAATTCAAACGGGGCTACGCCCATTCCCATTCTTACATTTCCGACTAGATGCCACTGATAATTAGCATAGGAAGAATCCAGTTCCAAAACTTCCAAAACCTGCTCAGTCAGTGACTTTAGGAGTTTTGCTGAAACCGCAAAACTATTCGGAACACCTCAACATGGCGGCCGTATAATTAAAGAGGCACTTTTTTCGCTGACATTTCGAGATTCAGGTTTGCCGAATGGGAATGCCGTACGTTTACTTATGTAATGAATTAAACGGGAACGGCCTGATTGCACAGAGAAATTAATATCCCCGTTATAAAAAAATGTGTTGCTCAAACTTCGTGGCACTTATACATTTTTACAGAATTTAATTTAGATCTGTATCAATTTCGAATGAAAAGGGGGATTGGGAGAAAGCGCAAGGTGCACCAACAAAAGGACGTAAAATATGAATCTTGGCAAGTGGAAATAGGTTAGAAAACTGCAAGGTCAAGGTTAAGGAGGCTATTAAATTTGTATTGGATGCGGTAAGCGGGTAAGGCAAAGGAGGTGATTCCTTGAAAATTCTCATTAGCGGAGGAGAAAGCTGGATTAGCGTGTAGGATTTGAGAGAATGCAAGGCTATAGGTCCAGAGAAACTCCTTTCAATTAGGAAGTAGCAAATTACTCGGTTGAAAAGTGCGGCTCATGTAGGAGGTTAAGAAAATTCTAGGAGGAGTCTAATTAGGTATTCGGTCAGAAGCTACAACCACTTATAGAGGCTACTTTGAAATTCAAATGTGAGAGAACATTTTCATAGTTTCGTCACATCGACACCAGCGATCGATTTAAGTCAATCAACCTGCTTCAGTTGGTTTCCTTCGACTTTGCAGCAACTTTATTTTGTAGGCTACACTCGAGTCCCTGTATCTAAATGCATCAATACAACCATGTGTGTTTTTCTGTGTGTGGATATTTTTCACCGTGTATGATCTACATTGCTCTTGGCAGGTGGAAATCTAATTAGCATAGTATTTGCTCATAGATTGCAAATTGATATTGTTCAAGAACTCGGGGACCGAGATTATCGAGACAAATCCATCGCGTGATGTGCAGAACACCGGCGCCAAGTGAAATGCGGAACGGACAGAAGAGATGAAAAAACAGTTTTGGACACGGCGAGTGGAAGTCGAGAGATGACCGATACATGTCGAATGACCACGGATCGTGAGAATGCTGATTTGCCATACACGGATTTCGAGACGGTTTGGTTTATAGTATTACGTAAATCAATGATAAGTAATTTAAATAAATTCGCCACTCTCGGTTACGAAAGTGGTTTTCCAGGAATTTTACAAGAGTTTCTTCATGCTCTGTAACTATGATCATTGAAATGATTGGCGTTTAATTTAATAGAAGTCGGGCCATGCTATTTCCAAGGATAATGCAAAAAAAAGCAGCATCAGGCACTGCAATAATAACAACAAATTGATTTCTTATGGATTCCATGTAATATTTTTGTTTTTTTAACGAAAAAGAATTGTTCATGAATCCAGGTTGGCCGCACAAGATCTAGGAAAAGCTTCCCTGTGATTTTCCATTTCTTCCCTCGTTTTTAAAACAATTTTCAGATTCAAGCCCTCAAAACTGAATAATTTACAAGATTGAGTATTCAAAGAAGAATTCCCAAATTGACGAATCTAATGCGGATCAACTGTAAAGTTGAAGCGTTTATAACTGAAAGCTATGAACATTCTAAATTGAACACTTTTAAACTCAAATGTTTAATATTTTACAATTTCAAAATAAGATCATCTTTAAATAAAAGGAAAAACATTTAAAACTGTAAAATTCTAAAGTACAAGCCATCAAAGTTTAATAATTTGTAACACTGCTTATTTTTAATTAAACTGTTGAAAACTAATCAATTTTACATTTTTACATATTAAGACTTTCAATTTCAAATTGTCCTACATCCAGCTAGATTACAGGATAGGTTTTTTTTTTTACTAAAACTAAGAATTGAACAAATTCCACCCTGCAAATAGTTGAACTTCAAAAGCTATAATAATTTGAAAGCTTCCAATTTATAAAGCTAGTTCGATAAGAAATTATTCAATTTGTGTACACTGTTAAAACAGTATTGAATTAAAAATACCAACGTATATTAAAATTAATATCTCAAACATATGAAATCGCTATTTAGGCACGTGTTTATTAAATTTCATATAGATTGATGATAATCGCTCAGAAAATTACATTTTACAAAAAATCAAAATAAGATTATTAGCAGTAATTTTCGATTTTTAATAATAAAACATAATACCTCCTCACAATTTATCAAAAATAAAATTGGCTTTTAAGTCGAAAAGTGCAATTATGTAAATAAATGACATACCTAACCTACAACCAACTGTACTCACATTAAATTTCTACCATTCAGGGTTATTTTTGAAAACAGTTCCCCATGTACCTTGCACTTCAATCATAAAAATCAATTCAATCGACGAATTCTAGATTATTACTTTAATTGCCAATATTTGATGAGGTTTAAAGAAATAAAAGCACTTTGAGTTTTCAAGCAGGCTGCTATACCAACCTGTACATTATATTTAATATAAAGTGTACAGCTATTCATATTTTAATGTATATTAAATTTCAACACCAGTGTTTGCAAATAACTTCATATATATTTGTATTAAATTCAACACAAATTTTTCTAACAGTGTAGCTTATTTAAACAGCACACTCCTTCCACAAAATTGTTCCGGAACGGGTCTCTGATCGATCTCTCTAGCAATCACCCCCGGTGGAAAAAAGTCAATCACAGTCCTGCACTTATTTCTCGATTTATTTAAAGAGTAAAAAAGAACACGTACAATCCGAGGCTACACTTGCCAAATAAGCAACAATTGCGATTAGATGAAATATATGAAATGAGATAATGGTGATGCAAGGCAAGTCTATTCTCCCTTTTTATCAATTTTTTTATTGTGACTTTTTAATCAAGAAGACAAGAGGGCAAATGTCAATGCAGCATAGAATTGCATTCGTGCATTCGTAAATCAAATCAAAGGCCTCCGTTATACTCGGCTTCATTTGCTGGCCAGGCGGATGGTATTATATCGGCTGAAACGGCATTTCAGATCTCTTGGACCGATAATGTGGGGAAAGGGACAATTACACCTATCGTCTGTTCCTAGAGCAAACGCGTCATTTCGCTGTCTTACGTACGAGCACCAGTGTACTTATTATGTACTTACAGGGCTCTATGGACTCTCATGGAAGCACATCATGATAACCTACAATTGCCAACCGTTCTCTTTGAACGGTTATGTATTCTCAGCATGATTATTGTTCTTTCCGAGTAATGATTTAATGTTTGAAGGATAATGTCAATTTTGATAATTGTATAATAATTTACTATACATCACCATCAAATTTCACTGCATCAATTTCTATATTAGACCAACGATGATTCCCATGACAGGGTGGTCGCAGAACTTCATTTTCAAAATTCCGTGACTTGTAATTCTGATCTTGTAAAATTTGTAACACAGAATATTTAATAAACAGAATAGAACACTTTCAAATTAAAATCTTAAAACTTATTTGTTTTAACCAAACAACATGAATTTTCGACCAAGGAAGGTGACTTTTTAACAAAATTCTTGAATATTCAACAAAATAAATCAATTTTCAAACTAAACCAATAAATATTCAACCAAATGCTACAATTTACGAACAAAAAAGATTAAACTGCATCCAAAAACAGTTGCATTTTTAATAGAATAATTGAAATTTTTAGAAGACAGTTAAAATTTCAACAAAAAGCGATGAAGTTTGAATCCGAAAGGACGAATTTTCTGTTCAAATAGACGAATGTTCAACAAAACAGTTGAATTTACTATATGAGAAAATGAATTTTCAACCAAAAAGTCCATTTTCTAACAAACAGAGATGAATTATCAAGGAAAAATATGAAGTTAAATTAAAACCGAAGATGATTGATGAACCAAAAAAGATGATTTTTCAACCAAATGATGAATTTTTACAAGCAAAAAAGACGGATTTTCAACAAAATACATGAATTTTCGAACAAATATTTGAATTTTGAACTAAAAAAGACAAATTTTTAATTTAAAATAGGATAGTTCAATTTTCAGTTGAGAAGATTAATTTCCAACAAAATAGTTACATTATGAAGCAAACAAATGAATTTTCAATAAAGAAGATTGATTGTTTAACAAAAAGGATTAATTCTGAAAATTATAGTCAAATTTTTAATCAGATTAATTTTTAACTAAAATGATGAATTTTGAACAAAAGAAAAATGAATTTTTAACAAAGTTGTTCAAATTACTACCCAGAAGTTCAATTTTCCAATCAAAAACACGGATTTTTAACAAATAAAGATTTTTCAATCAAGAAAGAAAACAAAGTTCATCCAAATTGTCGAACTTTCATTTGCATTTTTGACCAAAAAAGAGGAAATTTCAACCAAAAAAATTCGTTCAATACCAGAAAACGAGAATTTCTAACTGAAAAAAATTAAAATTCAACAAAAAAGGAATAAGTTACAGTTACAAGTGAACAAATTATTTAAAAAAAGCTTTCAACAAAGTAGTTAAACTTTCAAACGAGATGAATTTTTACCTAGAATGACGAATCCTTAACTGGAATATAGTTGAATTTTCAGATCATAGTAGAATTTTCAACCCAAAAGGATGGGCGCAAACTTCATTTTCAAAAATTCTCTAACTTTTCCCTGATCAGTTTTTCATTTTCACCTCACCATTAATACTCAAAGACCAGAATTGTAATCTTATAGAAATTCCGTGACTTTGTCAACATTTTTTTTCAAAATGTCTGGCCTTTCCCTGACCTTCCCTAACCCAAAAAATGCCCTGATTCTCAGGTTTTCCCTGAACTAACGGCCACCCTGATTTATGTATTAGCCCGACGACGATTCCCATGATTAAAAAGCTTTCTCATTCGACATTTTGCTCAAATTTCTGGTGGAAAGTTGTAATTTTTTTAATAAATTGCGAAAACGTGACGACGCTACGTTTAAGTATAAATTCGTCGATCATTCAAAATTCACGGAGTCGTAATTCATAAAGCGGAGTCGTGTCGGTTCGAGGCGGACACTCGGGCTCTCGGTGCACACGTAGTTGAATTATGGCTGTTTTAACAGCCATTGCTTTTCTCGGTGCGCCTTGTGCACCGGGCACCAATGGAAACGAATCGCGCGAATTTGTCACGTGGGACAGCGCGCAACTCGTGGCATGGCGTGCGAGTGCAATTAAAGGCAAGTACCCAGTACATAAGCGTATCAGGGACGAACGAACCTTAGGACGCCGCGCCGCACCGCTCCGCGTCATGTGGCATTGCGGCAGAGTGCTACTCGCGAAAAACCGCCAACTCGTCACGATTCTGGAGCGTGCGAAAAAGTCGGATTACTAGCTGCTGATACTCTTATATTTCGTTAGTCATTCGACAAGCTCGCGGATATTTATGAAAATGATCGCATTTATCTACACGTATCACGTGAAAGGGCGACAAGTTTTAATTCTTACGTATTCTCCAATTCCCATGATGAGTGTAAAAAAATATTCTGCGCAAAGAGCACAATTCAGTGTCCTTGGCGTTTTGAAAACAAAATGGGTTTCACTATTAAGTATGAATTTTCTCTACAAGAGTAATGTACAAGCCTACATAATAAATGACAACTATTCAGGGTTATTCCTAAAATTACGTTTTTCCTTTGACACTAGCTCAAACAGTCAAAACGTCACGGTCTGGCATGTTACCTGGTAAAGATTCAAAAACAAAAATTGATTTTTATAACTAAATAATCTTGAAAAAATATTCAATACTTTTTTTTAATTCTTGTTGAATACTGTCCCCAAATTAGTCTGACACGGTGTGGCTCATCAGTAAAAAGTAATTTTTTTCGAAAAACAAGCATCTAAAGTTGGTAATCCGTAGAAAATAATAAACTTTATAAGTTGCTGCACCAACAAATCAGCTGATCTAATTCTGAAAGTTCACTTTATTAACGCATTTCAGAAAACGAATTTGAGCGGGAAATCAAATAATTGTCACGGTCTGGCAAGGTAATATTTAAAATAAATTCGTCAGTAATTGAACCTAAAATTTTGTACAGTATTTGATCGTATTCAGGATAATTGCCTGCTGAGTCATTATGTGGTATTGTTTACAGATTATTTTTATCATAAATAATTAAATTTTAAATTGTTCAATTTTGAAGGTATTCATTTGCAAAATATGATATTGAAGACGCTTCTGTTTGGTATTTTACAATTCTAAGCAATTAAAACAAAGCTTTTTTTCATACTTTAGTGGCCATCGTTTAAACTTCACAGTTTACACTCTATAATTTATAGTATTTATACTGTAAGTCTCAAAAAAGGAAGTTGGGTAGTATTAAGACTTTCTTCTAATAAACCTTGCCCGCAAATATTATTTATAGTTTTACAACCTCAGCACTATTCCAAGCACCTGCCGCCTATCATAAAAACGATTCATAAAAGTAATTTCCCTGATTCCTCTCTCTGACCTAGGAGTCCCAAGACTCAAAAAATAGCGTAAACCTTTCTCTGACCTGCAAGTTGCACATAAAAGCGGCCGAGGGTTCGCAAAAAGAAAGGAGTTCCGAGTCGAGAGCTCGGGGTCATCCTCGGGAATTTCTTTGATGTTCGAACAACTGATCGGTAAGTGAAAGTGACTGCAGGTTGTCGGTAAATTGCAGTCGTAAAAATACTGCCCCCGAGCCCGAGTTGGACAAGTTGCGCCATGGCGAATTATTGACTTAAAACGGTACACGCGGAAAAGGTAGCTATAAAAAATAGCTCTTTTCTGAACTGACATCAGATGTACCTTCGGCTTACGATAGGATAGGGGTACACAACTACACAGTCGGCTCTTCGAACCGGCAGACTCTACAGTTTCGTTTTCATGTCGTGCGATCGTATCGTTTGTGTCTCGTGCCTACGTATGTGCAACGTGTGCTTTACACGTGTGTGCGAGCACATTCATTCTGGACCAATCCCCCCTGTTCTATCACGAAGGATGCTGCAAAACTCTTCCGGGTTTTCGCAGACGCGTCGGCTTATCGAACATGCGGGAACAGGTGATTAGAGAAAGTCTCAGCAACCACCAAATTCACGCAACAAGATAAATCACTATGTAATGTCTTATTACATAAACATACAAAGAAATATACATTTCAAATTTGTTCAATCTACAGGAAACAATCAAATTCAAACAAACAAAAATAGGTCTACTAGTGCCAAGATTTATAAACAAAAATAGTTGGTTTCACAACATTCCACCGCTGCCACCTCATCTTAAACCATATGTCTTATAATATTATACTAGGTTTACATCATTATCCAATCTAAAGAAGAAGCAATGAAATATATACAAACAAAATAGGTCTTCAAGTGGCGAGCTTTAAAACCCAAAATAGTTTTGGTATCATCCCACCGCTGCCAACTAATCTTCAACCATCTCTTATAATAGCATACCAACTTTGCAACTATGAGCAATCTAGTAGTGAACTTTAAAACCTAAAATAGGTTTGGCAGCATCCCGCCGCTGCCAACTCGCCTTCGAATAAATTACAAGAAACTGTCAATATTTACATACGATTAAGCTGGGGGGATGAAGGAGTAATTTTCAATAGCACAAATGGAGAGTAGTTGGGCTTTATTGATAGAACAATAGAGAGTGTAGAAGTGCCAGACGATGAAGTCACGATGGCGCACTCCAACATCGAGTACATTGCATTTACCAAATAGCGCTTGCATACAAGTAACGACATCTTTTTCATGGCTCTGCGTGTCTACCGTTTAGAGAGACAAGCTCTCAACAAGAATACCCCACAAGGTGATTTGCACTTGAACAAGGATTACACGTGGAGCTTCATCTGAAGGCTTGAACAAGAAGACAATCAGCATACTGGATAGCACGTGGTCACAGCTCTGAAAATCAGCCTTAAGATAAGTAAAGTGGTACCCAACAAGAAGACAGAACACAGGTGTGAGTCACTTCATGGAATACAGACTATTAATTCAACGACTTTCTATAGAAGCCCTAGCAATGATTGTTGCAGAACAGGATTTTTCAACGTTTCTCACGCCATTTTTAAATTAATTCCGACGCTGAAGATTAGATTTACGTCACGTGCTGGATTGTCGTTTCATGACAAGAATTTTCTCACATCATAGACATCTAGTAAGAATGAAAATACATTTATAAAAAAAGTATGAATTACACATTGTATTATCGTTGCTGCAGCTTATAAAATTTCGTTTAAAATCAGTGAATTGATAAAACTTGACCCGCCTCGCGTTGTAATAGATTAGTGAGTTGCCCTGGAAAGCAGCGAGAACCCTTTTCTTCCCTCTCCGTGCGTGTACGATCGCTTTTTTTTATAATTCACCGTCTCGTAATTCATAGCACGTAGTGCAACCTACCAATCGCTTCCTAATCGCGCGACCAATCAAAATTTTCCCACAGCAGGATAAACACGCGCACTATTACGTGGCTTATTGCCACACGCGCGATCTCTCGTGCACGAAATAATTCAACCGTTCTCATGAGATAGCTCGAGAGGCAAAATACTTCCGATTAAAAAAACACTTGAAAATTGCCATACCTATTTTGACGTGATAAGTAAAATATTTGACGTTAGGTCTTAAGAAATTAATGAATGTTTACAGTCCTTTTATTGAGGGACTAATTATTTTCTTGGTGAGTTTTCTTTAGGCAGACCCAAGTTGGTTCTTTGGGTTGAGATTCGGAGCAACGCCTGACCAGCAATTTTTTTTCTACTGAACCAGTTTTGAAGGCACGCACGTATGCGTCTGGACAAAACGCAGTGCACGTATAAAATGTCGTGACACGCGAACCCACCGTGAGAGATCGAAGACTGCCGATCGCATCCGATAGCGGTAATTCAATCGTGCTTTGCCCCGAGTGACCAACACCGGGGCATACGAGGCATAAGCATAGGTATCGCTTTCTAAAGGTGTAGATTCCTTCAGTGTATATCGCCTTGCTCAATTTCAAGTGTGGCGCTACACCAACGTTCCAGTCGCTAATTTCAAATTGATTCTTGTTTGCTCGACAAAATCAAGTCCGACTACTTCATTCCAATAGATATATAATTAACATTATTAAGCGATCTATTAATTGTTTTTATCTTGCAACTTCCTTTTTTTTTATTTTGAACACTTCAACATGGAAATTGAGTAGTTCTCTAATCTCTAAAATGTATGTTCCCATGGTTTTAGGATTTTTTTCAACTTTTAGATTCTCGGTGAATTTTGGAAGTATGCACGCACGATCGGACGGTCTGTTCGTACAGCTGGGGTTCTGTTACAAAATTGGCCATTAAAAGAATGCTATCTTTTTTAATCTCTAAACAAATTACATGAGTAACCAATTTATTTAAACAAAATCTTCCATGTATCTAGGTCCCCAATGAACCTTCTAACGGCTCTGGCTACTAATAATAAAACTATAATTTAACTATTTATTACTTTCCTGTATCACTGAGCCGAAAAACGTTTAATTTTCTTACAAACCTTTTATAATAATAGTCTCTCATAAGTGTTCTCTGCAAAAACAACTGATGACTCTTTTCACGTAATTGTTTATAAAAACCTATGGGAATGATAACACTTTAATTTTAATTTCATATGCTTCAATATTAAATTGTCTTGTTCTTAGTTTTTCTTAGAACAAACTCTGTTTGTTGGTAGATTTCAAACATTTTTTCAAATTCGAAAACCGATATCAACAGCATAGCTGCCAAAATCCATGAAAAAATTGCCTGGTCATTTCCCGGCCATTAAAATTTGAAAATTAAAAAAATCAAGGTTTTGAAGCCCTACATTTTTTAATTTAAAGAAATCAAAACTCAACTAAGAATTGAAGCAGTCGGATTGGAACTCTTCTGAATTCGAAACACTTCATTTTTATACATTTGAAGTCCAAACCTTCAATAATGTATAAATATAACATGGAATCCTTCTAATTTAAATAGGCGTCATTCGTAGAATCTGAGGGTTTTAAAATTGGGTACTATGAAACTTAAATGAAACATTCAAAATGATCAAACAATATGTCAAACGCTTTTAATATTCTTCAATTTGAAATTGTAAACCAGAAAAACGGAATAATCTTAAATTAAATGCAGTCATGCTTTACCAATTCCGAAAACGTTTGAGATTCAAAAATAATTAATAATCATGATAATTAAAAACTAACATTTTCAAATTCAAGCTTTAAAAATTAAATAAACTTAAATTTGAAGCCTGAGAAATGAAACCGTTTTAAAATTGTTATTTTAAACTTGAAAATTTTAAAGATAATAAAAATTATAATTTGATATACCTAATATCAAGTGTCATTTAAAGTGGTTGGACATGCTTTTTTATAATTCGTATTTGGTTTATTTAGCGTCGCATCGTCCTATTAGTTCAACAAAATGTTAATTTGGTTGCCAAAAATAAAATTACTGATTTACATTATGGAAAGAATAGAAGGTAAGAAATTATAAAGTATAATGTTTCTTTTAAAGATTCAATAACTGCTTGATGTACTATATTAGGAGAGACAAGTTTGGGACCTCATTTGGCATATACTTTACAAAGTAAGAATTTATCAGATTTCCGACGACAAAATCCACGCTGTTATTTTCGCTGTTATTTTCAAAATGAAAAAATTCCTTTCAAATTGAAATATACCAGAAAAAGTAAAAAATACGTCATTTCAAATAGGAAACATTCAAAATTCAACAACTCTAAAACTGAACATTTTTAAAATTAGAAATGTAAAATTAAAACGTTCTTTATACTGGAATCCTTTAAAGTTGAATTATTCTAATTCAAATAATTTAAAATTAATAAGTATCAAAATGTGATTTCTACTTTTCAAAATTATTTTAATTACAAATGAAAAATTAGGAAAATGGAATAATTGAAACAAAAACATTCAAAATTTAGCACTCGGAAAGTTTAACACGATGTACAGTTATTAAACCAATCATTCGGTGCTTTCAATTTGAATTAGTTTAATTTTGAACCCTTCAATTTCAAATCATTTTATTTTTAACACTTCATTCAAAATTTCAAAATTTAAATAAACAATCAAATATTGCTCATCAATTTACGAAGCCTAATTTTTTAAAATCTTCAATTAGAGATTGTTTAATGACACGTTTTCAGTTTGACAGTGAAAGATGTGACTGTACTTGTAATTTTTAATGTAGTAATTATGTAGTTTATTACTGATTTCCCATTGTGCGAAGCTTTGATTCATTGTCGGATCAAAAAATGATACTTTAGGATTTAGTGTGTGAATTTAGAATTATTTAAAAAAAGAAAATTAATTTATTAAGCTTCATTTTTCCGGGTTCCAAAATTCCCGCCACTTTCCTGGTTTCTCTACATTAGGCACTTTCTTTGTAAACACTTTACAAAGATAAAATTATTTCATAAAAAGGACTATGGCTAATAAAATATATACTTTCACACAAATACAAAGTCAGACGTCGTGCCTCTGACATAAATTTTTAGCCACTTGATTCTTGACCGTGACGGAAACCTTGTCACCGGCCGACTGACTTATGACTCTCTTTTTTCGCTCGACGACCTCTAAGAACCTTCGTGTTCGTTTTTTTTTCCACAAAAAGATGAACTCAAAACCGGCGTAAGAATTGCTGTTTCTGGATCAATTGGTAGGGAGAATACATAGTAAATGCGCGTTACGCATTAAGGCGGGCGTAAAACCTGCCGGGAGGACCACTTCGATTCGTTCCGGTTTCCGAAACCAGAGTATGAGATTCCCGTATAATTTGCTTTTTTCGCCTTAAGGTTGATGGCTCACCGTCATTCCGCTCTACCTACGCAATGCACAAACGCGTGCACGACCTCGGGGAAAAAATTTAAACTCATTTACAAACCTTAATTATTTCTCGCGCAACTTCTTTAAATCGTAAAGTTCATTTCAATTAAGGCCTCCGTTATACTGTACATTTGCAAACTTACGATCCTTTTTACAATTTCATTAAGTAAGAACTAGAAGTATTTCAGCAAAGTTACAAATCCTACACTGTAAGAAATAATTGTAATTTTCCATACGATAGTACGGCTTTTATTCCATACGTTTGAATATTCCATACAAATATGGAGATTTTTCAGTAGTCGCTGTAAGATTTTCCAATGCCAATCCTGTATGAAAAAATTACTGTGTTGCGTATGGCAAATTTACCATACAAAAATATGGAAAAAGTACCATTCCTTGTATGGGTTAATAACTTCCAATACATGTATGGAAAATTTACCACGATTTTTCTCACAGTGCAGGCAGTAAGCATATTCGAGCGATAACTGATATTTAATTGATTATCATACAGATCATTTATCACTTCGCAATTTCAAAACAATAAATCCATCATTTTCCCTCAAAGTAAATACACTCCTTGGGTTTTGTTTTAAAGAAACTTCTCCCTTTTTCTCGCTTTTTAACCTAACTGCGAACTGAATTAATAGAACCTAATAAGAATATCGAAATATTTCTCCTTGAAACTTAATTCTTTTTTATTGAAAATTCTACTATTGTATTCTTGGTCCAGAATCCATCGATTGTGGTTTAAAATTCTACTATTTGGTTGTCGACTAAAGTATATTGTTAAAAACTAGTTTTTTTTTTGGGTTAAAAATCAAGTTTTTAACTGAAAATTTCAACATTCAACATTTCACATTTATTTTATTGATTGAAGACTTAACTATCATCTTTTTTGGTTGAAAATTGATTTTTTAAACCAAAAATTGAAATATTCCTCTATTAGTTTAAAATCCACCTCTTTGGTTGAGAATTAGTTTTTGTTGTTGTTAAAAATCAATGTTTTCAATTGCAAATTTAACTATTCCATTTTTGGTTGTAAATGGATCGTTTTTAGTTCAAAATTCAAATATGTAATTGAAAATTAACTTTTATATAATTAATTTCTGTCTTGACTGAAAAATCTTTACTGCTTGATAATTCGTCTTTCGGATTAGGAAATTCATTTGTTTTGGTAGAATTTGATCTTTTTCTGGTTAAAAATGCAACTATTTAGTTTTATAAAATGAATCTGGTTTGTTTGAGGATTCAACTATTTGGTTAAAAATTCGGTTCCTTTGCTTGAAAATTCAACGATGCGGTTGCAATAGCAACTGTTTTGTCTAAAATTAATTTGTTTGTTTGTTGAAAATTCAACTATTTGGTTGAATAATCATCTTTCTTATTGGAAAATTAATATTTTCGGGTCTAAAAGTGAACTGTTTGAAATTCAATCTTTTTGGTTGCAAATTTATCTATTTTGTTGAAAATGCACTATATTTCGAATTGAAATCTTATACTTTTATTTACAAAAATTTATTCCTGTATTATTCCCCTATTTTCATGAAAAATCACCCGTTTTCTCCTGCTTTGGAAGCATATTGGGACGTTTATCAAATGGAATCAAAGAGAACATTTTGACTTTGAAAAAAGGGTTAAGGGGCTCGTATTTGCGACATCACACTGTGGAGTTCAAGCTTGGTGTGATGATCTGTGATGATGAAGGTGAGTGGTGGAAAAAATGATAAAAATAATGTGACGTAGTTTTCGAACGGCCCCTCACCGAATTAAAGAGGGAGGAATATGATTTGAAATTGTCGAAACTATTCTCGCTGCGTGGGGTATGCAAATCAGAATAGCGGTAAATCAAGTTGGGAGTAAATGAGCGGACAGACAGTAATTTCAAGACCGTTTGTACTCTATAACTAAAGGCGTGTTGTGGTAGACTAGACACTGAGCACTGATCGCAGTAACAACAACCTGGGTCAGATTAGGTTGATTTATTGCTGAAATTCTCGGTTCGCGTTAAATGCTCACCTCACCTACATCCATGCCGATGCGATGGCGCAATGTTAATTTCATTAATGACAGATCACTTGACTCGGACAGACTGTGCTCCAGTTTGTGATAAGTTCAATTCGGTCGCAGGTCATGGAATAGATCGACGGGCGGATCAGAAACGTGTTGAAATTTCTGGTTTCAGGGTGCAATTTTCTGAATGGTAGCCAATAAGTGCAGTTATGAGATTGCCATGAATCATCTGCGTGGGTCGCAAGCCGACGTGATTAATTATAAGTGCTGTCCTGAACGCACTCGAGGATAAACCTTGCAACTCGAGCAAACTGATTCAAGATTTGTGAATCATATCCAACATCCATGATTTTTTAATGTTATGATATAAATAAAGTGTCATTATAAATTGTATTTGGAAAGGTCAGTGACCACTTGAACAGTGTGTCTACACTGAGAAAACCAATTACGTTAGGGTAACAAAATAATTTTATTGAGCAGCTGTTTTTCGTTATACAAACATTTGGTTGTGACTTGTAATAGTGATTTCCCTCGAATTAAGAATTATGAATATAGTTTGAACATTTTTTTTGTTACAAAATAAAAGCAAATATACCTTATTCAAAGAAAAAGAGTAAATTATTTGATTTAGTAAAATGCATTTATTTTGAAAATTCCTTCGGTTAATCACAATTCCGTCTATAATTATGGACTATCCTAACGATATTTAATTGTGCTTCATTAAGCAAATTCTTGGAAAATTAAAGTCATTTTATTGAATTAATTAATCTTTCTCACTTCAGCGTTTTCTCTCATAATGAGATATTTTATCATATCTACAAAATACAAATTCTCCTTCAAAAAACAATGTTGTTACCTCAACCAAATAAATGGTATTGCATTCACAAAAATATGGGTGATTCTACAAAATATATTTGCTCAGCCAAAAAACTTTTACCGAGCGAAACAAACTTTTTTTTTGGTTTCACCAAATTGTTTTATTGCTGCTATAGCAACCAAAACATTTGGTTGGAACAAGTAGACTTTGGTTCAGCCAGGCAAACATTTTTCTCAGTGTGGACTAAGAAAAAGACTCTCTTCGTCATTTCCCGGTTGTCAAGAACTTTTCCTGGTTATCTAAATTTTCTAGTACAAACTTTTAACTGCACTGAACAATTTAGAATTTAAAGTAATAAATCATAAATTTAACAACTAAAACTAAGAAAGGAAAAATTCCCACATCCCAGTTTTCGCGATCTCAAAAAATTCCCGGTCCAGAGGTGACCCTGAGAAGTGAGAAGCCTTTAAATAGAATACTAATCTTATTCCTTGCAAGAATTCCACTGACTTAAACTCTTTTATTTCATTTGATTTTAGCATCTCGGATATTTAGATGGCTGTCATACAGTTCAACATTTTATTGCGGGCTATTATCAATTTTTCTCCGTAAATAGAAATGTTGAACCTAAAAAAGGCAAGCTTAATTAACAAGATACCAAGACGTAAAATTTTCAAAACTTCCAAAGGAGAATGGATGTTAGATAAGTTCTGGGTATAACATTCCATCTTACGTTCTATATATCCGAAACGACATTCCTAGAGCCAAACTTGGGTAGACGGAAGCCAACGCGTGGCTCTCGTTTCTCGGCCTTAATCTATCCCCAAAGATAAAGCAAACATTTTTCGAGCATGTGGATTTGATTACGTTCGGCGTTAATTCCAGCAGCTATCTAGAATTCTCAGCTACCGATACACTTATCTGCGGAATGTTCGAGAAAAAGGCAGATTTATCGGAACATCGTCCCGATAGCCAGCGCTGATTGCGAGACATAGTTTCCTCGCTCGCGGTCTTCGTGTATCGCCAGTTCGGTGAGATCATTGCCAGGAGATAGATTCCTGCTTTTAGAATTCCCTGTTTTCCCATCTCTCTCATTCTCCCGTTCTCTATCAGTCTATCTTACTCTGACCGCCAAGAAGCCAGAAGTACCCTTTCCACAGAGAGAATCAGCGATAGGATGGTGGCTCGCCTGCCGAAGTAATGAATTGGCAAGAACAATGCGGGGCATTTTATCTAAGTCACTAGGCCATGACTAGGTCTGCTGCAAGTACCCAGTGTGTATGGCGAAAAGGATCTTTATGCCTTCCCGGTCAGCCTTCCGATATCCTCTCCTCTCATCGCGTCTCTCACGCATCCTTCTCTGTATAGAACCCTAAGATCGAACGCGAGAGAAACAATCCACGTTCGATCGCCTCCGGCTTTTTGATAGCCTGATCCGCTCGGCACACTACGAGTCCACGGTTCGTTGATTCTGTAATCTCATTGTCCCATTACGATGAATTCGTACCGCAAATACGTTCCAGGCGACTCCAGTGCCTCAGATACGGATCTCGGACATCTTCGGGCGATTTCCGATTTGTTCAAATGACACCGTGTCATGAAGATTCAAAGATGCTTCAGAAAACCGAAACAATCATCCAACATCTGTTTACAGACTTCACAGCCCAAATTGCTATCAAAACAAAGAAAATAGGGTGATTTTTCACAAAAATAGGGTAATAATTTCTTCTAATGAAATTAATGGAGGCGGCACATTCCTAAGATTTCAAGTCGAAATATATAGCATTTTCAACAATACCGATGAATTTTCGACCAAGAAAGATGGCGTTTATACCAAATGAGATAAATTTTCCAACCAAAAAGACGAATTTTTACCAAAAGAGTTGAGTTTCCAAGCTAAAGCGTCCAATTTTTTAGAAAACACTTGACTTTTTAACCCGAAAAGATGAATTTGTAACAAGAAAAAGATGTTATTTTCAACCAAGAAAGATGTATTATCGTTAAATTTTCAAGCCAAAAAGACAAATTTGCTTAGGCAGCTGCATTTTTTTTTAACTGATAATTCTTAACAAAATAATTCAAGTTTCTATAAAACTGTTGAATTTTCAGGCAAAAAAAAATCGACTTATCTACAAGAAATCAAAGAAGTTCATTTTAACCAAACAGTTGAATTTTTAATAAAATTGTGAAATTTTCTACCATAACATTCTGCAGAATGTTGAAATTTCATACCAAAAATACGAATTTTCAACAAAAAACTTAAATTTGAAACCAAAAGGTACTATTAGAGGTAATATTGTACTAAAATATAATAGTGGACTTTTCAATTGAAAAAAATTAACTTTCAACCAAAAAGATGACTTTTCTACCAAAGATGAATTTTCAATGTAAAGGGACGAATTGTCCCGTGTGGAAAAATTGTCATGGCGCTAGCTGGGCCCAAAATAGGAAAAACTTGGCCCCAAATTGGGAATTTAGACAGGACCAAACCACAAATGAAACGCTCAACCCGGCCAGAGCCTAACTTACCGACCGACTTGGCCCCAACTTGGCTTCATTAATTTTTCTAGTCTCAGCCACACTCAAATAAAAAATTGTTTTTAGAATTTAAAAAATGAGTAAACAATTTATAAAGGTAAAATTGTTTATTCAAAAGAAACATTCCAAGTAGCTGAACATTTCAAGAAAAATCGTATTCCTGAACCGGATTATTCGTCGACCGCCTCATCTTTCGATTGCCATCCAAATCTTTGGAATTAGTGTAGACCGTTCCGAAATGAGGAAAGACTTCATCCTCAGTGAACTTATATTTTTCACGAACAGCTCCTGTAAAATGAAAAAATGAGAAATTTTGAATTGAAGTTCAAGTTAAACTATAACAATATATTGTCATTAATTTCAATTTTTTTTAGGTTTGACTTAATTGCGTTATAAACATAAATAACTTATGATTTATTTACTTACTTTCGTTTTCGTTCTGGAATCTTGGAATGTTGGAAAATGCTCGATGTCTCGAACGCGACGAGTGCTTTTCACTTTCGGCATTTTTAATGATTTGAATCACACTTTAATAATTGATACAGGGAAAATCACAAAAAATCTCGCCAATATAACCTCAAACCAACCTACTTGTCATCTACTTGTGTTCAAGAGGTTAAATATGGAGCCCGACTGAAAACAAATGCACAGCCAAGTTCATGGCGCTGCAATCAAGAGCTATGAAACAGAGTTGGTTTAAACTAGATTCAAGATATTAACCCTGTTGTAGCCATGAAATAATTTTCCAAGTTGGGGCCAAACTTGTAATTGGGCAAATATTTGGCAATTTCTACACGGGGTATGTCCAAAATGACAAATTTACAACAAAACAGTTAAATTTATAACCAAGAGAAAATTTACAATTAAGAAAGGAATTTTAACCAAATTTTAACCATTTTAACCAAATCGTTTAATTCTTAGGCTAATAAGATGATTTTTCTGCTAAACAGTTGAATTTTCAACGAAAGATATCAATTTATGACAGAAAAGTTCGTTTTCAAGCAAAAAAAAAAAAAAAAAAAAAAAAAAGGAAAGAAGGAAAGAAGGGGACAAAATGTTGGCCATCACTTTCGAACTTTCAAAGTGAAAATGAATTCGTCCATAAAAGTAGTTCTGATTAATAGCAACGTTTGCTCTATGTGACGGGGCTTATTATCTTCCATTTAAGGCCCGCTCTTAATTACGTTCACGGTCAAGTGTTGGCTTGTCAGAAAAATACAGTCAAGGCTAGAGATCGTTATCATCTAAAAAATTATGACGTTTAATCTTCACTATTGGATGTCTAATCTAGCCATTAGTCTCCTCTGAAGTGCAATTTATTTGGAACTTTGTGAATTAATTTCGCCGCAATTATAACGAGCTTTAATGATGCCCACTGCACGTTGATACTCAACCCCTTTCAGACCAAATTGATAACCAAATCCGGTGTTTATGATACAATATGTGTCTCGAGACTTTAAGGGGCCGTTTAAAAAATCCTCCAGGCATTTTTTTAAATTTAAAATTAATTTTCTTCGCCGAAAATGTAAATATACCATTTTATTCTGAAAATTGTTCTTTTTTAGTTGAAAATCGAACTTGGTTGCAAGTTGAACTACTTTCTTAAAAATTCATTTGTATTTTTTTGGTGGAAAATTAATTTTTTTACATGGAAATTCAACCATTCCATTATTGGTTGAAAACTGATCCTTTTTAATTGAAAATTCAACAATTTGGTTGAAAATTTATGTATTTTGTTGTAAAATCGTCTTTTTGGGTAGAAAATTAATCTTCTGGATTAAAAATTTAATTACTTGGTTGAAAGTTAAACTACTTTGTTAACAATTCATTGTATTAGCTGAAAATTCGTTGTTTTTTTTTGCTTGAAAATCAATTTTTATAAATGTAAATTTAACTACTCCATTTTCGGTGAAAATTGATATTTTTTTAGTTTAAAATTCAACTATTTAATTTATAATTACCTTTTTTGTTGAAGATTAATATTCCCGGGTTTAAAATTCTACTATTTTTTAGAGTATTCGCTCTTTTTTGTTTTGAAGATTCAACAATTTGGTGGAATTTTTGTTTCTCTTTTGACTGAAAAATCTTCCTTTTGTTGAAATTCATCTTTGTTGATGAAAATTCGATTATTCAATTTGAAAATGCATCTCTTTAGGTAGAAATTTGATATTTTTAGGTTAAACATGAAAACGTTTAGTTAAAACATGATATGTTTTGGTTGAGGATTATGTTTTAGATATCAAATATTATACATTACGTTGAGAATTTATATTTTTTAAATTTAAAATTCAACTACTTCGTTGAAAGTTGAACTTCTTTGTTTAAACAATCATTTCTTTGTGTTGAAGATTCATCATTTTAGTTAAAAATTCAACTGATTTGTTGAAAATTACATTATTTGGTTACACACTTAACTGTTCTGTTGAAAATTTGTCTTTTTGGATAGAACATTTGTCCTCCATGATTGAAAATTCATCTTTCTTCTAAAAACTTCATCTTTTTGGCAAAAATTCAACTATTCGGATGAAGATGAACTTGGTTTTGGTTTAAGTTTAATCTTTTTTGTTTAAAAAATCGACTATTTGCTTGACAATGTATCTTTGTGGGTTAAAAATTCAACAAATTTGTTAAAAAATACAACTTTTTCAACTACTTGGTTCAAAATTCAACGATTTTGCTGAAAATTCGCACCTGTTGCTTGAAACTTCAACTATTTGGTTGTAAATGCAATTGTTTGGTTGATAATTCAGCTTTGTAGTTCGAAAATTTAACAATCTTGTTAAAAATGCAACCATTACGTTGTGTACTATTTTATTGACAATTTAATTATTTTGTTGAAAATGTAATTATTTCGTTAAAAAGTAATATTTTTATGAAAAATTAAACTGCTTGTTGAAAATTCGTGTTTTTGGATTGAAAAGTCATTCTTCTTGGATTGAAAATTCACGCTTTTGGTAGAAAAGTTCATTGTTGAAAATTCATTTTTCTTGTTTGAAAATTCTACTGTCTTCTAAATAAATCGTATTCTTGTTTGAGGATTCTACTATTTTGCTGTGAATGCAATTGTTTGGTCTAAATTTAATTTTGTTGATTTTTGAAAATTCAACTATTTGGTTGAATTCTTTTTTAAAAAAATATTCCTTTTTTATTTGAAAATTCGACTATTTTGTTGGAGATGCAACATATTTAGACTTGAAATCTTAAGCGTTTTATATTAGATTTAATATGATACCTATACCGAAATTTTATTAACAATAATTTCTTTCCTATTTTGGTGAAAAATCACATTATTTCCCCTTTTTTGAGAGCTTTGTGGGGTTCAACGTCTATTATTAAAATTGATGTGGGTAGTTGTTGTCTTTATTTTAGGCTTTAATCAAATGAAATAAAAAACAATATTTTTTTCGTATTTATGACGACACCCTAGAGCGTTCAAGCTTCGTGTGATGATCTGTGATGAACAAGAGGAGGGTTGGAAAAGGGTTCAAAATAGCGCGACGTAGTTTTCGAACGACCCGTAAGAAGTATTTAGGATTTAATTAATGAGAGAGATTGAGGGTAGAAATAATTATCATAGAGGATTGTTTGACCTAAGACTAATGAGATTTCACAGTAATTTCTAACTCAGTGATGTAGAACGGCAATAATATTTTTGAAACATTAGAGATATGGTGTAGGTTACAAATGGTTTTTAGAAAATAGTATTATTATCTTATCTTGAAACAGTCGAGTGACCACTTGGTACGAGAATAGTGTGGTACCGGTGGAGTCAGGAGTCTGCGAAACCAATGGAATTAGCCATATTATGTATTGGTATTCATACCTGGAAGCATAACTACTTTCTCTCGCCCCTTGAGGTTGCCCGGCTTGACCCGATGGGCCTCGATTACTTTATCGCTAATTACAAGTAGAATTCACTTGACCAACGCGTTAAACCATATTTTGCATTCCGCATCACTGACCCATGTCCTACTAAAGATGACCCAGACTATAACCGGAAGGTCTTGCGACCCAAATCACTTCCATTATTAACTTCACATCACGAATTAAAGTGAAATGTTTTGAAATTATACCTTCAGTATAATCAATCAGGGTGGCCACTCAGTCAGCACTGAGAACAAAATTTCCAATCATTTAAACTTTCAAAAACAAGCATTGAAAATTACACAATTCATAACGTGAAGTACCTATTCGAGAAAGAATTTGCTACTGAGAAAACCAATTCCAAATTTGCAGATTTTAAATTGAAAATTGAAGATTCAAACCTGAACAATTTTAAAATTAATCGTTTAATAATGTATGAAATTATACAATATCCACACTAAAAATATTTCAAATTGTCCAATTTCAAAGTAGAGGCATGAAAATTGAATAATCTTTTTTCGAACACTTCAAACAGAAAAATTTCAAATGGCATTTTTTTAAAGATAGTTTATTCAAAATTAAAACATTAAAAACTGAACAATTTTACATTTAGGGAATCAAAATTCGACATATTAAAAAGTACCACATAAAACTGTAGTTAAGACTTTCAACATGAAATTGTATGCAATATTGAGCGAATGAAATTTGAAAATAAAGGATGTTGTATAAATTTTAACCTACATGTAATCAATTTTAAAAGCTCTCAAGTGACATCTTTGTCGAAAATGAGAGTAAAATTAATGTAAAAATAAGTAACCACAGAGTCACAATAAAAGAGAATGCCTACTAAAAAGTATTAATTGAAAAATAATTGACATTAGATTCAGTTTTTTTTCTAGATTTAAAGAAATTTCATATTTCTTTAAATTCAGGTTATTCCATAATTTGGAGTGTGTTTTGACCATAGCGTCGTAAAATTTTACGCTGCCGAAAGTTTCAACTTTTGAGGATTTTTTTTGGAAATATTCTTATCAAAATAAGTATCTTAGCTAATTTGGGTACGCTGAACGCGAATCTGAAACTGTCTTCTGTATATTACTAGTAATTTTTTGTGAAGTTGTTGTCAAAGCCAAAAAAATACCGTGGGGCTAAATTTTAAAAAATTGGTGGGGCTGAATGCTAAATGTTTTTTTTTCTTTTGTTCGACTTTTTTGGTGGGTTTCGGTCGGATTGCGTGTTTCACAATCTGTCTTTATTATCCATTTCGAATATTTGTGCATAGGACTGTATTTAAGTTTAATTGTGATCTATGAGCAAAAACGGCTCCGAGAAAAGGAGGCCGACCACGAAAAAAACAGACAAAGTGATGATTTTTCATTTTTCTTTTTGTATTACGTGTACTTTTCAATAAACACGGGCGTTTTTCTTTACTAACTTTATCGTTTCCCTATTCTTTAACTTATCTACTTTTAAAAACGGCTCAAAAAGTAGTTTTCGTACGCTAGAAAAACGTTTTAAATCATTTAAAAAAAAATCTTTAAATACAATTAAAAAATAGTAATAATTTTTGTCAATCTTTTAGTATTGATCTATCTTAAAATTATTATTGTATTTAATGCAAAGAATTATTTTTTAAGGATTTTTAGGAAAGAATTGTCTGTCAAGCAGTAATACTGTGATCTTCAACTTTGGCATTCCCGGAAAAGAGTAATTTTTTTGGATCAAACTTTTTTTGTTTTGATCAGTTTTTAAAACTAAAAATTGAATTTTTTGCTGCAATCCGCAACCGAGCCTGCTCCAATTGCAGGTTAGTGTTACTTTAAGATTGTCAACGTTCACGTCCATTTCCTCGAACCTGGATAACTTTATTTAGTCAAACTTTTTTGGCCTTAATTCAAAACAACTTCAGATCGGGAGCAGACGTTTGTTTTATCTTTAACTGGTGATTTCGAATTTACAGAATGTTTTCTTTAAATATCCATTTTGCTGCTTATCTAATTCTGTACTTTCATCCTTCATTTAGTGATTATATAGGTTTTCCTACTAAAAAAAAGAATTACAAAAATTCAAGGTCATAATAAAAATTTACTAGCATTTCTCGCTTCTGTCCCCAAAAATTCCCGATTATTTTCCGTTTTTCCAGTACAGTCGCAGCCCTGAATTAGGTATCACGACGAATTTATTTGGTAGGCTTCTGTTAAGGAAAAAAGAGTTGAATACAAAAATAGCAGTAGCAGCCAGTCCTTATCGAACTGTCTCGTTAGAAATACGTTTGAGCTTTACACTTGAAGCGCTTCCTGCACACAGAGGGACTCGAAAAGTAAAGTTTCTTTGAATCGGCGGTGAAATTTATCATTGCTTCAAGCAACATTGTAGGCTTTCGACGTATTCAAAAAAGCCAAGTTCCGGAGAAAGAAAGACGGAATCAAAGAGAGAAAGAGAGAAGGAGTGACAAGGCCATTCCCCGTGGGAAGTTCTCGCAAATGAATTCAAATGTCCCTCGGATTTGCGGATATTTACGTTCCTCAGGAGATGTATCCATCGAAATGCGAGCGATTGATGAGATGTGGACGCAGGAAAACGACCGGCGCCTTTACATTATTGATAAGGACGGCCGTGCGAGCGACCTTACGTGAATGTTCGCATGTGCACCACGTTTCTCGGTTCGCGACGTTCAAGAAAATACGAACGACAGGACGCAATCTCAGCATACGGAAGAAGCTACTTCGAATAAACACACAGTAAAAATAAATACTCAAAATTGTTATCCTCCAACATTTTTTAGCACTATCTTCAGCAAATACAGTCAACGCATTACATATTCTCCTTCAAAGAGATGAAAAAGTTTTATAAGTTAAATAAACATGTAAATCAATGCTTATTAACATATTTTTATTTCTTGAACACGTCACACTACATATTATTATTTAACAAATACAAAAAATTCCCACCGAATCATTTCAAAGGAAATGAAACGAAACGTATGTATTTTACTCTTAAAGCAAATGATGTAGATTAATATCAAAAAGTTTTCGAAAATTTTGTTTGAAATATCGTTTCATTTTTTAAACTAATGCAGGTTGCATATGGTGCATATAATTCCTGTGTTAGTTTAAATATTACACTTTAAAGATTGACAACTCATTTTTATAATTTGCATTCTACATCATCCGCTTTATAAAATTTAAATATTTATAACATTGTCAAAAAAATTAATTAAATTGATCAAATTCGTGTCGTATCCTTTTCTTTAAAAAACAACATAATTCCTCGGCACTGATTCTGAGAGACTAGCATGAACCGCGAGCAAAATTAAAATTTATACGGTATCACAAGGGGTTTGTAAATTAAAATAGTAAGTAAAAATTTATAATGTCAATCGAAAAAGGTGACAAATTTTTTTGAAAACAAGTGAATTTAGTGACAAATTTTGAAATGGGTGAAAAACGTGAATAGATGAGAACCTGTGATGACTGCGACTATGTCTGGATTTAAGCAACATTGGTGCTGAGTAAATTATTATAGATCGGTCGTACACTTATCAATGAAATTATGTACGTTACCCACTGAGCCCAGTGTAGCCATTGATGCTTAATTATTATTCGATTAATTAATAATCGACCGTTGACACTCACCTGAAACAGAAAAGATAATAGTTTATAAGATAAATTTTCTTCACAGTTTCTATAAAAAAAATTAAAAGAAAAAAAGGACATTCTCCAATTACATACCAAAGCAGTATTGTGTAACCGTTACTTATGGTAACTGCACACAACAATTTCATAAATTCAGAGGTAAATTATATTCCTGTTCTTACTTTCTTTCAATCAGTGACAAAAAAATCTTAGCTAATAGTTACAGGTGTACTGGTGCACCTTCTTGTACTGAATTCTATACTAAATTTGTAATGAATTTTTATCAAGCCACGTATAAACTTGATTCCTTTCCTCTGCGTGAAACATGAGCAATGTGTTTGAAAAATTCTTTAATTAGACAATCGGTCAAAACAAGTTGAACCGCTAATTGATCGATTGCCTTGATTTGCTAACTTGCTCGAACTAGAGAAATATTTGCTTATCACTTCTTTGATCTGATTGCATTTATTCTAGAATAATGAACTATATTTTAAGTCTCATGGTAATAAAATGCAACTCCCATACAAATTTGATAAAAACGAAAGGTAATGAATACTATAGGTTAGAAAGTTTCTCTTCTGCAAATAATAAGGCATCGTTAAAAGATTTCATATATTTAATTTTTATCTGTGAGCAACTTTCCTCATTATAGGAGAGAGTAATTATTGATACTAATTCTAAAATGAAACTTAAAGCGGTATAGTCTTCTAAACTATACCTTTCCCCTGTTCTTCGATTGTTTAATTACAAAAAATCTGAGTTTACAATTGAATTGAGTCTTCGTCAAGGCCCACGCACAATTGATTGCGAGTGCAGTCTCGCATCGAAATAATTACGCGATTTCAATGACGCTTTCTCTCAAAGAATAAACCCTGCGCCTAAATACAATCGCCAACAGCCCATTGTAAAATTTTGTTGACTCACCAGCTCGTGGCTATAAACAATGCGAATTGTAATTACTTACATTAAGGATACACGTGTACAATATGTATAAATATAGTCAGAATATATTCTTAAATTAATATTACCTAATGGTGGACAATTTTAATTTGCAAATGTTAGCTTTAAGATTCAAACTTGCATTTCTACACAGTAAATTCCAGATATTTTGTATCTGAAGTTGAATAAAACCGTTGCAAATAATTGAATAATAGCATCGTTTTTGTAAATTCCCTTCTTATAAATCAGAATTAAAATCATTTTCCAAAATTTCCCGTTCCAAATCAGAATTTTATTTATTTAAAAAAGGTCATATTATAATTCAGAAATATAGTAACTCCCTTTTTCCAACATTTGGAAGAGGGAACTTGCAAATTGTGTCGAATTCTGACTTGCAAAAGGGTTTTTTTTAATTCTCTTCTTCTAAATGAGAAATGATTTTTTCCGGAATTACCGTTTCATGTAAAAAAATTCCCTGTTCCAAGTCAAATTATAGTTAGAATTCTTTAAGGAAATTCAAAGTTCAATCTATCAGTCAAAAGCCTAATTCGGTGCGGAAATTGCATGTCCCAAAGTCAAAATTATATTTCTTTACTGACGTTCTATGTCGAAAATTAGAATTATAAATATTTTCGAAAATTCCTTGTTTCAAGTCGGAATATGTATTTCCTGTGCCAGCTCAGAATTATAATTTTTTTTCAAATTCACTGTTCCAAGTTAGAATTGAAATTCTTTCGGAAATAATGTTTACAAATTCTTTGTTCAAACTCAGAATTAGAGTAATAAAATACTTTCATGTTGTATATTGAGGCATTCGAGAAAAAAATCCCGGTCTCTAAATCACATTCCCGATTCTTTCGCGGTGAATAAAATTTCCGGTCATTTCCCGGTTTTTACAATTTTCCAGTCAGGTAGAGACGACCTTGATTTAATGTAATTGATTGTAATTGATCAAAATTTGAAAATGGTCAAAATTATTTTACTGGGTCACCTTGCTTGACCTTCATCTACGTTTTTAAGTTTCACTCTGAATTTAGACAAATTTAACGCAATAAATTATAACTCTACGAATTATTCCTTTTCACTTTTTACTAATTCGTCAGCGAGTGAAACCGAATAAATTAAATATGTTAAAAAACGATTCCCACATTTGATCTCGCGGATCCTCTTTCCGTGCCCGCCGGCTAATTTCGAGTTTCGCGTTTCGCTAAAGCATTCGCATCGTCGCGTGGTTCTGGGTCAGTAAATCTAGCCGCTCGTTCCCGGCGCGACGCGGCAGATTCGAAGGCGAGCCGGCATAATTGGTTAATTAAGCCAGCGAATCAGCGTGCCATAAGACTAGAATTGGCCGATTTAATTGAACCGTTATTATCGACATTACGAATAACAACTAACTAGCATGGGCCTGACCCATTCAATTCTGCGGAGACAAAGTGACCTAGAAAACAAACCTGGCTTAGCTGAAAGAATTAAGTGGTTAAGACGCTTCCGACGCGCAAAGCCTCTTTATCGTGGGCAACTGGGCACACGCGCCGAGTTCGTTAAAGAGAAACAACCAAGTTAAATCTCTTTAATTAACTCGTTAGGCCACTTCAAGGATGAACGCTACGGGGTTATCTTAAAATGTTCTGCAACTCTGATTTTCTAGGATAAAGTCGTCAACCGCATACTAGGAGCCCATTAGTCACTTCTAAAAATCTTCGCAATCTTTTCATTCCATGTTTTCATCTTAAGGACCTAGTGGCGCCAAATGAATAAATGTTATCAGACAAAACACAATTTCTACTTGTTTTTAAGGGGCTGTTGATGAATGACTTGAATTCTTGGGGGGGCCCCCGCTCAACGATTTTGATTCTTCTTCTTACGGTAGATATTTTCAAGTCTGCGAATCACTAAAAAAAAAGTTAAACAGATTTTATTGTAAACAGCTAACTGTATTACAGTAATTGTATTACTTATAATTTATCTAATAATATCAGCATCATACTAAGATTTAATAAACTTAGGGAACGAACATATATATACAATATAAATCCTGTCAATTAAATAAATGTGGAACCTTAATGAAATTAGCCTTAGAAAATACAAAATATTGATAACAATAAGTAGTTTGTTTTACAAACGTACAATTTTATCATTTCATTAGGGCCTAAAATCTTGCGTAGTCTGACACACTCTTTCGAGCCCGAAATCAAAAAGTTTTCCATGGCAAATTAACTTTATTTTCAAAGCAAAATTTCCAGTTTTCTAAGCTGATATTTTAAAAGTATTCAAAATGAACTTCGATGTTTATTTAAACTATTATTCTTTAGTCTACAAATTATCAGACTTTTTTATTTATTTTGCTTTACAGTCTTGCTCCTATTCCTTTTGGAATGAAAATTTTACTATTATATGTTTGATTGAGAATGAATCTTTTTTTGGTTGAAAATGTATCCTTTTTTTTTGAAAATTCAACTATTTGGTTGAAAATACATTTATTTTGTTGAAAACTTGTCTTTTCAGTAGAAAATTAATTCTCGTGATTTCAAATCTAACTACATATTTGGTGAAAAATTAATTAATTACTAAAACTTCAAATTTTCTGGTTGAAAATTCAACTGTTTTATAGAAAATTCGACTTTTGGCTTAAAAGTTTAAGAATTTGATAGAATATTCAACTATTTGATAGAAAATTCAATTGTTTTGTAGAAAATTCGTCTTTCTGGTTGAATCCAACTGGTTTTAAATTTAAATTAATATATTTTTGGTAGAAATGTCAGTTATTACATTTTTCGATAAATTTTTGTTGAAACTTAACATTTTCGGGTTGAAAATTCAACTGTTTTATAGACAATTCGTATTTTTGAATTAAAACTTTAAAAATTTGGTATTTCGAAGGAAACTCATTCTTTTAAGCTGAAATTTTTTTTTAATGAAAATGTCACTATTCCATTCTTGGTTAAAAATTGATTTTTTTAGTTTACAAATTTTACTATTTGGTTGAACGTATTTTTAATTTGTTGAAAATTCACCTTTCTTGGTAGAAAATTGATCTTCGTAGAAAAATCCACTATTTCGTTCAAAAATTGTGTATTTCGATGAAAAATTATCCTTTACGGTAGAAGTTAATCATCGTGGTTAAAAATACAGCTATTTGAAGGAAAATTATTCGCGTTGTATGAAATTTCAACTATTCGGTTAAAAATTCATTTATATGTTTGAAATATCATATAAATGGCTGAAAATTCATCTTTTTTGGTATAAAATTTATCTCCTAGATTGAAAATTCATATATTTTGTTAAATATGTTTGTATCTTGTTGAAAGCGTCCTTTTTGGTAAAAAATTATACTTCTGGTTGAAAATTCAACTATTTGCTTCAAAATGTAGGGATTTTGTGAAAAATTCCTATTTTTTAGTAAAAAATCAATCTTTTGTTGAAAATTCATCTTTTCAGTGGGAAACTCAATAATTTGGTTGAAAATTTAACTATTTTGTAGAAAGCTCGTCTTTTCGGCTTCAAAATTCAACATTATAAATGCATTTTTTTCGTTGTTGACGAAAAAAATCGTTCTTGGTTGAAAATTCAACTCTTGCTGAAAATTTGTCTTTTTGATTTGAAAATTCATTTCTTTTGGTTTGGATGAAAATAATTCTGTTTCGGATGTGGATTCAACTATTTTGTTGTAAATTCGTCTTTTTGGGTTCAATTTATCTGTTTTTTTATTTAAAATCAAAATGTTTTCTTGGGGAAAAATATCAACTATGTAATACATTTTTTGTTGAGAATTCATCTTTTTTGGTTGAAAATTCAAGTACTTGGTTGAAAGTTGAACTACTTTGTTAACTCGCAAGAAACAGTAAGATTTTAGCAAGCCCTGGGCCCCAAATAGTCTTTCGTTATTTATGTATGACCACTAAATAAATTTACGAAACAAATTTAGTCGGAAACAATTACATAAGAAAGAGAGGGGGAAGGGAGCATCAAAACTTATATAGGGACCCGAACAATGGGGAGTACGTGGTTCAAAATTTCCGAACAAAAAGATTACGTCATTTATGCACAGCACCTCACTTGTTAAAATAATCTCTTCATCAAATCTAACTCGAAGGGATCTGAGATTGGCTGCTGCCTAATTTTATTGTCCAAGAACCAGTAGTAAAAAACACGTGGCAGGAAGCTTTCGATCGAACTTTAAGGCCAGGCACATTTCGCTTTTGCTGGCGTCTGCGCGGTGCCACTTATAGCTTTACGACTTTCAGGCTTTTTTCATTGTTTCCCCTATTTTTATAATGCCTTTGTATCGACTCGTAGGCGATTTATTTCCAGGCCGTAACTGCGCTTGATGACTCAGAATGGCCAACCTCGTCTTCACAAGTTCCACGAATGCACACACACACACACACACACACACACACACATATGGCTATCTTCACTCCTACATACCCGCAAATCAATCTAATTGCACCTATGAAAGCAAATCGAAATCGAAGTACTTCTGGATGCAGCAGACTCATTTTAACACCATTCTGCCAGCGGAATTGGAAGCGAGTCAAATTGCAAACGTTCAAGTGCAAATGCTTTCAATTTTCAAGTGTCAAGATTAGATGGTTTTCAATTTGAAAAGAGAATCAAAACAAGAAAAAATATTGGGTGAAGGTTGTAAGAGCAAATAGTAGAAAAGGTATTGGAAGATTCAAGTCCGTTAAGAATTGGAAACATTTCAGATTGAATATTTAAGCTTCAGGATGTTCACTACGTAGTCCAGTTCAAAATTGAGTAATTTTTTAAATTATTTATACAATCGACGAAAACAGACCCTACGTTAATTGGCTGCAAATTTAAAAGGAGAAATCTAAACTTAGTTTAGAAAATAATTATTTAGGTTTCATGTTTATTTAATTTATTTAAATCAGCTTTTGATCATTAGGACTGTATACAAATTGAAGTTTTTACATAATACTGAAGTAAAACACCAAAAACCCATATAACATATATTGTTGAATGAAGAATTTCAACATTAACCATTTTTTTCCAAATGATGCTGAGAGTTCTTTTTTAACATTCGCAGAAATTAACATTGGGCTTATTTTAGTAGATTTTATAAATTATCGTGAAGCCTCGATGAATTTGGAAATTTACTATTCTAAATTGGAAATTTCAAAGGTGGAACAGTGGCACGTTACGATATCCGTAGCGACAAAGTTTTAATGTGGATTCCAATAGGATTTTTTTTATATCCGAAATAGTTTTCCAGATATCGATTTTTCAAACATTGTTTTTTTTAATTTACGTGATTTCATAATATTTATTTTGATAGGGGATTTTTTTTACAAGAAAAACTCATCACTCTCCACCAGAAAAAAAGATATAAAACAAAGGGGAGGGGGGGAGGGTCTTGGAAATAATTTTAATAAAAAAATATTGATATCTCAACAAATATTTGAGATATCAATTTAAAATTCCCAGATTCGTGTTGCTCACGAAAAATCCTGTAAGATATGGTAATCTACTCGGAAAAGTATTTGAAAATTATGAAAATTTTCACTTTTGAAACTTCGAAAAAACAAAAGTTGCTTGCGCTAGTGTGTACTAAAAAGTTTACCAAGATTAAAAAATGATTGCAGAAAATTACATTCTTTATTTACTGAGCAGAAACTGATTTTTATTGAAAATTAGCAGCATAAATTTATGTTGCTAAAGAGTATCTGCAAATACTTACAATTTTCGAAGGCAAAACAAACACCTCTTTCCTACTTTTAAAATTGCAGAAGACTCACACTTTTCTGAAATAGCTGGTAAATAAAACCTCAAAAAACATACAAATTTTCTAATTTCACAATCTTCGAAATCTTAAGAAGAATACTGCTGGAAAAAATTCTTAATTTCATCAAAACAACAATTTTTGGAAATTCAAAACTGGATATTTAGGAAGTCTAGTTTTTCATAGTTTAATTCCGCAAAGGGTTACATTAACAAGATTGTACGAAAGGAAAAATGTGTTTGTTTTCTTAAGCACGAGTCAGCAGAAATGTTGACCTTTTGATTTATTTTTTCAATTTTCGTTTTTGAGATTTCATTTGAATGGATTGAGTCTGGTTAACTCCAAAGTTCTCAACGTTTTCTCTTCATTCCTAAAAAAGTATATGTTTCGCCCCAGTACGACTTACTATGCATGTTTTATTTACTCGAAATCGGTAGAATTTATGATTTTGCTTGTGGAGTTTTAGTTTTTACCAAAAGCAGGAACAATGTGCCATTTGGTTTTATGTAACTGAAGAGAGGGGAAATAAGGAATACATTTGGAAAATTGTGTAATCTGGTGAATGAGAAAAAAATTGGAGAAATACGAACCATGCTCTGATGGGCTTGGATATGTATAAAATTTAGCTTATCAATACTGGATAATGGGTAGAGCCAATATTGATTAGTCCCCAAAATATACACAGATTTCCGTGTTTCATGACGGAATGATGACTATCGAAGCCATGAGGACGAAAAAAGTGCTTTGTTTGAAGGTTGAAGGAGTTTTAGATAAAAAAAAAGGTATTTCTGGACATTTGTCTCTTATTCGACTTCCAGTGAAGGATGCGTGGCTCCTCTTGGAAGATGAGCAAAGAGCCACCGCTGGTATATTGGATCTCACGATCCGTGAGATCCCTACCTTTCGATTTCGATGCCTGAGGGCTATATCGTAAAGAGAGAAAATAGACGGTGCTTTATTACCGAATGCGTTTTCTCTTCGACGCAAGTCGCCTTCTGGCCTCTACATGAACCAAAACGTGCGAACTCGCCTGCCAATACAACCTGTATACGCACAATCTTCAACTACTGTTAACCTATTGTAATAAACTTCCTGGTTACTACTTTCTCACTGCATTATCTTCCAAATTGACTTCTTTTTAAATAAAAAATCTCAAATTTTTTGTTAGAATCATCAACTGATAATATTGATGATTTTATAACGTTCCCGGTTTCCTGTCGGTCAATTGGTAATTTTGTCGGGTCAATTAAAAAGAGTCCAAAAGATTTATATGATTTCAAACGATTTTTACAGATTTCAAGATATTTCTGAACATTTGAAAAGATGTCTGATTTAGAACAGGGAATTTTGAAAAAGAATTATAATTCTGAGTTGGAACGTCACTCTCTAAATCCGAATTAGTAGAAATTTTACTACTTCAATTAGTAGCATTGTATCTGACTGTTAAATTAGTAATTTTATCACTTTTTACTGAATGAAATGGTAAGATTTCTGTTACTAAATAAATGAGTAAGGGTATTCTACTAATCTGCTTAGCAGTTCCAACTTACTAATTTAATGAGTAGCAATGAATTGCTAAGGAAACATAAGTTAATAATTTGTTAAATACATTCTGCTGGTTTTTGAGTTTTAATTAAAAAAGGTTAATGTTAAAATTTTTTAACGTTAAAATTTTTTGAAATTACTTTACAACTTCTAAGTCGAATTTTTGGGTTAAAAAATTTAATTTAATTGTTGCTACGGATAAAGAGGTTGTTTTAGAGAAGGTTTGAAAGACTTTTTCATTTTTAAACTTACACTTTTGACGCAGAACTTATAATCATCAGATCTATTTTTCCTAAATTACAAAAATTATTATTTAAGCTAAATTTTAAACAGAATCTAAAACTCTTCTATCTTCAAAAAAGCCTTTTTCGAACCGTATTATTGTTGAAGTGCGGAAAAGTTGAAATAAAAGTATCTACATACATTGAAGCGCAAAAATTTTAATTTAGTTTATTTAATTTTTTTCTATGAAAATTTAACTATTATATTTTTGTTTGAAAATTGATCGTTTTTTTTTTTTTTAGTTCAAAATTCAAATATTCATCTTCTTGCTTGAAAAATCAACAGCTTGTTTGCAATTTTTTACCTCCCATGCCTGAAAAATCTTCTTAAGTTGACAATCAACTCATGTTGAAAAGTAGTTTTTTTTTGTTGAATTCAACTGTTTCTGATTGAAAAATTAATAATTTTTTGGAATATCAATTACTACATTTTTCGTTCAGAATTCACCTTTTTTGGAATACAAAATTTAATCACTGAGTTAAAAGCTAAACTCTTTTGTTGAGAATTAATTTTGGTTTTGTTCAAGATTCATAATTTTGATAAAAAATTGATCTCTTTGGTTGAAAAGTGAGCTATTTTGTTAATAGTTCATTATTTTAGTTGAAAATTCATCACTTTGACTAAAAATTTGTTTCTTTTCTGGAAAATTAATTTTTCAAACTGAAAATTCAATTATTTGATTGAAAGTTTGTCTTTTCTCGTTAAGATTTCTTCTATTTTCTTCAAAAGATGTATTTTTTTGTAGAAAATTATTCTTTACATTTCAAAATGAATCTTATTTTTCGAAACTTTATCTTTTTGGTGGAAAATTCGAGTATTCCAGTTAAGTATTCATCATTTTAATTGAAATTTTTTGTTGAAGATAAAAACTACTTGCTTAAAAGTTCCCTTTTTGTTGAAAATTCATCTTTTTTTTTTAAATCCATCTATTTCAGTAAAAGATTCATCATCACAGTTTAAACTTTTTTTTCTGGAAAATTAATTTCTTAAGTGAAAATTTAACTATTCCATTTTTGGTCGAAAACTGATCATTTTAGTTTAAAATTCAACTATCAACTATCAACTAAAAATTTGTTTGAATTATTATTCAAATTCATAGACTTTAGAGACAAATTCAAGAAATGATTAATTATGTTTTTTGTATTATTTAATTATTTAATGGTGCAATATACTTGCGATGTAATTCGTTAAAGATTTCTAAATTAAAAATATTAACTGAATACCCAGGAACCGGAAAAAAATGATAATAAACTCGCGAAACTGTGGAATTATTTTGAGTCGATTTAAAAAAAAAATTAGAAATATTTGAATGGTTCCGTACTATGAAAAATTATATCTGAAAAAAAAACTTGGATATCTGAATAGAACTTGAAATTGTCAGGTAATGTTTTTCCAGCTATGTCTTGTAAAACCTTTGAAGATTATTAATATTCTAGTCTTAATTATTACTATAACATGGTTTCAATTCGGACTGAACTAACTTGTTTTTTTTATCGGACCTAATCCGACTTTAATAATTTATTAATATATTTCAATAAAATTCTCTTTGTTGAAAAATCAGTTTTTGAATTTACTTTCAACTATCCTTTGAAATAGTAACCAGAAATACATTTACCAATTAATTTAATACCAGCATTAGCAATTCCTTTAGTAGATATACTTACTAATTCATCTAGTCAGTTATTCTTACTCATTGAATTAGTAGATTCTTACTAATTACCAGTAAACGAATCGGCACTATTTGAATTAGTAGCAAACTACTGCCAATTAGTAGTTTTCTATTAATTCAGATTTAGAGAGCCGATAATTCTTGGTCATTAAAATTACCATTCTCAATTGGAAAAGAGAATGTTGTAAAATTATAATAATTCTGAATCTAACTTTTTTATTAATTTCCTTCTAAATCAGAATTGAAATTATTTTCCAAAAATCCTATTCCATGTCAACAATTTTCTGTTCCATTTCAAATCATGATTATTCACGAATATCCTCTATTCTTAAATCTATTTTATGATTCTTTACGGAAATTTCCTGACCAGATCAGAATTATATTTATTTACAATATTTTCTACTATAATTCAGAAATACAATAACTCCCTTTTTCTGTAATTTGGAAAATGGAAGTTTTAAATTCTGGCAAATTTTTATATGAAAAGAAAAAGAATTTTTAAATTCAAATAAATTCTGATTTGGAACAAGCAATTTTCAAAATTACTTCCACTTTTAAGAAATGCACGTTGTTTTTTTATAAATTGTTTTGACAATTAAAATTTCAAAAAAAGACAACTAACGTGAATTTCGAAAAAGTAGAAGTGGATGTGAAAAAATTACAGAATCGCCCCCCAGGGATTGTTTTTCTGAATTCGCTTTTTATAAGTCAAAATTAAAATTCTTTTATAAAAATTCCCGTTCCATGTCAAAAAGTACCTGTTCAAAGATAAATTAATAATTTTTTACGAAATTCCCTGTTCCGAAGTCAAAATTATAAATTTTTACAGAATTTTTAAATATTAATGTATTTATTCCATCTTCAAACTCAAAAGATATTTTTTTGCAACATTTTCTATTGAAATTCAGAAACATAGTAACACCCTTTTTTCAAAATTTGAAGGAGAAAATTTTCAAATTGTGACGATTTCCGACCTGGAACAGGGATTTTTTTTAAATTCCCTTCTTATAAATCAGAATTAACATAATATCGTCCTAAAAAGTAAAAATTATAATTCTTTACGAAATGCCCTGTCCCAAACTCAAAATTATTTACTGAAACTTCCTGTCCCGAAGTGAAAATTGTAATGCTTTACGGAAATTTCTCGTCCCAGATTAAAATTATTTTCTTTTCTGAAATTCTTTGTCGCAACATAGAATTATAATTCTTTTCGAAAATTTAAAATATTTGAATTCATTTAAATACTAAGTGTTAAGGTAAAACATTTCAAAACCTTAACTTTTTCAATGAAATAGATGTAAAAAGGCGAGAAAGTACGATTTTTGAAGAAAACTTAATTTATTCAAAAAGTGGACTTAGCACCATTTAGCTTTCCCTGCTTCAAATGTGGAAATGTACATATAATTCTTTTAGAAAATTCACTGCTCCAAGTCAGAATTGTAATTCTCTTGTAAAATTCCTTTTTCTCTGTTTCTTCGCGGTTAAAAAAATTCCTGATTATTTCCCAGTTAAGTAGATACCCTGATTATGCAGATTATTTTTGTTAGTATTGATATTTATGATGAAATTAAAATGAAACACCGATGGACCCTGTTCTGTAATCTATCTGTTTATAAGAGGTGATTATTTTTTAACTGCTTTGGGTATCGCAGAAAAGAAACTTTCCTTCCATAAGTGCGGTTCATTGAAATTCATATTTTTTTTAAACAGCGGAGAAATAATTGCGAGGAGAGAGGAGTTAATTTAACTTTATAATAGCACGTTTACTTTCACACTCGACTACGATGTCGCAGTTTGCGACCGCAGTCATTAATTTCCTGGGATTTTTATTTTTCTCCACGAAAAAGTGCTAGAAAAAAGGAAGACAATTTCGCGAGTGTGCGCGCGGTACGTACAGATTTGACGGAGTCCACCTAATTAAGGACTAGGCACTCGAGCATTAATTGCTATCACGCACGATTTGCCGCACAAGCAAGCGTCTTTAAGGCGGTCTCTAATTATTCACTTTCTCCGGCGGCCCGCGGCGAAGAGGCCGAGATTTACGGACTCGCGGCTGCAACCCGTCGCTCTCGATTTAATTTCAATATTTTAGGCGGCAACTTCCAGAATAGACTTAATCCTTAACAGGTCCAGTTACCAAGACAGAGCTCGGATCGACGGAAGGCTTAAAAAAAGTCGCATTAGTCGCAAAAAAAATACAAAGAAAATCGCATGGAATTTCGAAAGAAGTCCATAAAAAGTACCATCAAATTTTTAAAGATAATGCAAAAAGCAGTATCGGGCACTGGATGATTCTTTGCACAATTAAAATAAACTGTAAATTTTAAACAATGTTTTAACAACAGTCATTCAGGAAAATTAATTTAAACATTGAAAATTTTAAATAACGCAACAATTAAGGCTTTAAATTTAAGACTGTATAGTTTTTTAAATTACAATGTTATTTTTTTTAATGATACTTCACAGCCTGAACTGCCCTCGAACCAGGGGAATATAGGGTGATTTTTCACGAAAATAGGGGAGTAAATTCTTTTAAATAAAATTAATATAGACATAATATGGAAACCAACATGAATCGAAAGGTTTAGTGAACAGCCAACTTTTAACCCTTCGAGTACACACTCGGCCAATTTGACCCATAAACAATTTTTGATCGAATAAGAGTTTCCATATAAATTTTTAGCTTAAAATGTTAACAATTAAAAAAGTTTGCATTTTTTTCTTAAAATCCATATTTTCAAGCGAAAACAACAAATTTTTTCGTGAATTTTTTCAAGTATGTTAAAGACTTTAAAACACTTATAATACTTATAAATTACTTTAACATAAAAAAGGTTCAGTAGTTGTGAAGATATAGACGATCAAAAAGTGAACAGGGTCAGATTGACCCAGAGTGTACTAGATATTCGAAAAAATAGGTTACTCGAAGGGTTAAACCCGAAAGATTAATTTTCATTTTTGGAAATAATTTTTTTTAAACAAACTTAAAAAAATCAAATTGTGTAACATAATTCCACAAGAAGGCCTAAAAAGAAGCATAGAAAAAAATCAGTATTTAAAAAGGATATAATCATGAAAATCAATTTGATCCTTCTGTTGTTCTCTAGGGTTTGCTTCTTTGTATGGTTAAATTATAAATTAAATAATTAAATATCAAAAAAAAATTTCAACAAAATAATTGAATGTCTAACCAAGTAGTTGAGAATTTTCAAGCCAAAGAGGAGAATATTTAACAAAATAATTCAAGCTTTAGCCAAATAGTTGGATTTTCAACACAAAAAGACAATTTTTTAGAAAGAAAGTTGAAATATCAACATAGAAAGTTGAATTTCCAATAAAAAAGATCATTTTCAACGAAGAAAGATACATTTTAAACTAATTGTTCAATTGGTCAACTAAATTTTATGTAAAAAAGATGAAACTTCAAGCAAATAGTTGAATTTCCAAAGGAAAATTCATTTTCAACAAAGAAATGAATTTTAAATTCATAAAGACGAAATTTCTATCGAAAAAGACGAATTTTCAAAAAATCAGTTATTTTTGACCAAAAAGATAAATGTTGAACAAATTAATTAAATTTTCAAGCCAAAAAGACCAAGTTTTTAGAAGACACCTGAATTTTCTGCCCGAAAACTTGAAATTTCAATTTTTTCGCTTTCAACCAAGAAAGATATAATTTATCCAAATAACTGAAAAAATTAACTTAGCACTTACAACCAGATAGTTGAACTTTCAATCAAAAGAGACGAATTTTCAACAAAATAGATTAATTTTTAACCGAACGGTTGGATTGGCATACCAAAAATATGCATTTTTTAGAAGACAGTTATATATTTTCAACCAAAAAAGATGAGTTTTCAACAAAATAATTAAATTTTCAACCAAATAGTCTAATTGTTAGTAAAAAAAAGAACTTTCAACGGCAAATAGATGGATTTTCTTATTCGGTTCTATTAATTCATTTCGCATTTGAGCGAAAAACGAGAAAAAGAAAGAGTTTCTTGAAAACAAGGGAAAAACTGGGAATTTTTTCAAAAAGAGAGAAAAGAGGGAGTAGGGCGAATAGTCGATTAGTCGCACTTTTCTTTACAAAGTCGCAAAAATGAGCTTTTTTCTTTAGAGTTGAAAAACCTCGAAAAAGTCGCACAAGCCCAGGCCTGCCAAGATGATCGCTCGTTTGTTTATTGAGAAAGTGTCAGCGGTTATGTGCATTAAATGATTCAACAGCTTTTTTTTCTTAGCGGACATTTTGCAAAATTAACTCGAAGCTTGACTGCATAATTAAAAATCACAAATTTCGATCTGCGGAAAAAGGAATGAGTTTGTCTGGAAATCGTTAATTATAAGTCTTTATAAGCCTTTTCGCGGTGGGACTTGAATTCAATCTAATAATTCAATAAAAAGACATACTTCCACTTTATTTTTTAGTGTGAAGTTAAGTAGTTAGGGGCTGCAGATGCATTTAATGCTGAAAATTAATCATGGCTGTAATTATATTCAAGTATTCAAATTCTCGGCTTTCGCGATTTGAATTGGGAATGGAAACGAGCTTGATTAAAAACAAGTCGCTAAAGTCTTTATCACTTGGTGTCGGACAGCGTGGTTACAAGTGTGGGAGCTGATTTTTCTGGTTGGATCATGGTAATTAATAGCGTATCACTTTCATCGCGACCGGTTGGCCAAATGGTCGATTGGTCGATTGCAGAAAATTCGTAGTGAGTGTCCTGTGAGGTCTAAGGACTGTGACATACAACCCAAAGAAAAGCGCTTTCTACCGAGGAGATTCAGTAGTCCAATTTTTTTAAAGAGGATTTCTCCGCAAAAAAGAGATTGAAAGGGGATTTTACTCATTATTAAAAACTTTTTATATGATATGGGTATCTAGTGAATATTGAACGAAAGTGCCCTCTAACAGTAGTGCCTTTTCTTGAGCCAATTTCCTAGTCATTTTTCTGTTAAAAATGTTTTTATCTAGCTTTAAAAAATCTGTTCAACACTCAGCATTTTCTGCTGAAAAAAATACATCAGAGAAAAATGCAGGACATCAAAGATAAAAAAAAATAGATGAATAACAAAATTTAAAAATGCTCATGTTTGAATTTTTTAAAGTACTTTTTTGAGTAGATGGATTTGGATTGTTTATTCTGATTAATTTTTTGTGTGTATTCTTTTCGGTACAAAACACTGAATTGTTCAAAGTATTTTTCCAAGTAATCTAGAAAGAAAAAAACTTTTTCTATTCATGTTTCCTTAGGCGTTTAAATTTGTTTCTATTTTTTTCTGCCGAACAGCTCTCAGTTGTTAAAAAGAAAATTCATCACTTTAGTTGAAAATTCATCAATTAATCTTCTTGGTTGAAAATGCACCTTTTTGGTGGATAGTTTACTTTAAAGGCGGGCTTAAATACCCAAATGGTACCCTCGGCGCTCAAGCTATAAAGCCTATTGTGCCACAACTTCTTGGTGAAAAATTCAACTATTTGGTGAATAATTCATCTATTGTGTTGAAAATGAAATATTTTTACTTGAAACATTAGAAATTTAAGGCCATTTTTAAATTTAATATTAGCACCTACATTAATTTCGTTTAAAATAATCAATTCCCCTATTTCGTGAAAAATCTCCTAATTTCTACTGTCTTTTAAAGCATGCTGGCCTGTGATTGATTTATTGAAATTGGGTCAGAATTCTCGATTACAGGCGTTTTAGTAAATTTTTCAAATTCAAGGGGGAAAAAGGTGAATTACTTGAAAAAAGGAACGCACTGCGATCCCGTGTATTTCTGTTTTGGCATAATGTCAGCAAACCCATACAAAAATGATACTATTTACAAAAAAGATCTAATTTTGCCTTAACTTTGGAGGCTTTCCTAACGAGTTATGATTTCTAAATTCGAGAAAGTCGGCAACACACTTTGCTTACTTTTTTCACTTGCTCCTTTTAGCATTTGGTGAATATGCGTTCGCGATGAAAAACGCACGCGATACACGCACGGCGCTTTCTCGATAACAAGAAAATTACATAGCAATCGACGGCGGGCGTGAGTCGGTACTCTATCGTTCGATCTTTAAACACCTAGTCCTCACGAATAAAACGGAAGTATCCAGTCAATGAGAAGCGATTCTGCAATATTCGTATGATATGATGACTCAGACACATGGACACGCCTCGAGCGACAACACTTTCCAACTTTTCTCTTTTGCCTGCAGCTTCATTGTCTTGTCAGAAACCATTATGTTCCATACACTCTGTTTCATGCTCGCCGATAGTCAACAAATCCGAAGAGGAACTACCGATATGTCCTAGAGACGACTTTCGTTTTCAAAATATACAATCACGATTTTCCTGCTGGTTCAAGATTCAGAGAAAATCATCGAATAAATCACATTCACTTTGAGACGTGATACCTGAATTCACGGTGGCCACTGACGACTCTGAAGAATTTCCAGGTGCTTCCCGGTTTTCAACCATTTGTCCCGGTCATTTTAATTCAAATTTGAGTTCTTCTAGTAGAAAAATTTCGAATTGAACATTTTCAATTCGAGTCTATTTCAAATTGAAACGCTCAGAATTGAAAAATTTGACATTTTATGAAATTAGGCAATTCAAATTTGAAATGGTGTCATTCATAATTCTCTGTTTAAAATTATTCAATTTTTAATGTACTCTTAATTAATTATTTAACTAATCAGGCTTTCAAATATAAACGTGGTGGGTTGGGGTGCCGAAAATTAGCAGAAAAATAATCACGTGATTAATGGATGCTCCCTTGAAATACGCATTCAAAATTGTAAAATTTCTAATTCCTAACGTTCCAAATTGAACAATTAAAACTTTAGAGACATCGTATGAGACACTTTAAAGAATTGAAGACATAAAAATCACAACTGCATAAGGACCAATTTTTCGAACTTCTTTTTTCAACGAAATTTTTAATCATGTAGTATAACAGAAATATTTTTATTTTCTATCCTTATCAAATTGTGATTCTCATTTTCATAAATTCTTAAATTGCAGTTTTGAAAAATGTTGGCATATCAAACAATATATATATATATACACACATTTAACAGATCCAAAAAAGTCCTTACTATATTTTCGTGATTTTGGAATAAAATACGCAGCTTTAAAATTTATGAAACGGAAAACTGGGTAAGGAACATTTTGCTTTTCCCCCCTCCCACAGAAAACAATTTTCCTGATGTTTTTAAATCTTCAAAGCAGTGTTCTTGGGGAAGACGTGCTTTTATAACTTTTTTATTTAAGAACCTATCACATAAAGTTTTCCTTGTTCATCCTGTAAAATTTCATTTTGGATCCTTACTCAATTGTCATTCTGATGTCTTCAGTTTAAAAACGAACTCTTTCAATCTCTCGCTATTTCGTAAAATTATATTAAGTCTCATTTGAACTGATTGGGTAAAGTTTTTCCACTAAAAGTTAGTAAAGAACGTAAAGCACGGGAATTAAATAAATTGCCACTTATTATTATTTTAATAAAAAAAAAAAGAAATTTCAATAATAATTCCCTCAGTTAAAAAAATTATATAATAGAAGTGATGTATAAAATTTCATCACTTCATGTATTGGATGAGACAATAGAAATGGAGACTTTAATGCCGCAGGAAAGAAAGTGTCGCCTTACCCTGAGTGTATTTTGAACATAGGTCGGTTACTGCGAGTAAAAAAAAAGACTCTTACCTTCGTGCGGTTTAGCGGATTCGAGAAGTCCCATCCCGGCGCCACGAAGAGGTACCCGCACTTGGAGATCTTCCTCGTAGCCTGAAACATAAATCAGGTCCTTCATTTACTCCTCTTTTCACCTCTATCTTTCTTATGAGCTACGGCTTTATATAGTTATAGTATATAGTATATACCATGTACCAACATAGTTGCACGCGTGTCTACGAAACAATCTACCGTTTACAGCACCGGAGAGCTAATGAACCTTTCAAACGGTATACGTCTAGCCCTCGTGAATACCTTCCTGGAACTATATTATTGCACGAGGAAGAGCTTTACTCTCAGACCAAAATAATTTCTCGAGATGCTTCCAGGCGATTTGCAACATTGGCATCCCTTAGATCTTAGAAGATACAGGAAATCTCATTTACCGCTCTGAGAAACATAAGCTCTACTTCTCAAATTGATCACAAATGTAAATCTGTGTATATGAGGGAACAGGGAGAAGACTTAATCATAGGAATCAAGCTATGCAAAAAATGTTCTTTATCAAACCGCAATCTACAGCTTTAATTATATATAGAGAGAGATATTAAAATAAAATGTATTTATTTACAGATAAAGAGAGAAGGGTGGTTGTCAAGGGGTTGACCACTCAACTTTTGAGTGTACATAAGATTTCTATTTCATTCAAAGTTTATTAATTCTAAGAATTAATAGTTTTATATATTTTTTGACAATTATGATGAAAGCTATAAAAATATAATACAATACAAATTATAAAATATTTCAAAATATTTGAAAGATTTCACAAAGATTTCACAAAGGCTTGTACACTAAATTTCCAAAGAGATCAACCCCTTTGAATGAGTCTAAAGTTCGCAACGTTTACGAAAAACGTAAGAATTTTTTTCAGTCGTATTGTTAATGCTGATAATGGCAGCATTTAATGCAAAAGCACCCCCAAAAAAGTGTCAGCTCTCTAGCGCATGTGGAGCCCAACATAAATCAACCCCTAAAGTTAAAAAAAATCTGTAAAAAGACACTAATTTGAAAAATTAAAATGTTTTCACTGATTATGGCAGAGTTTCATGTCACAAGTATCGGGAAAAACTTTCATCCGTCTACATTGAAAAAATAGGTTTTAGGCTCAACTACTTGGGTTTGTAAATTATGCTGCTGCTTTATTACACAACCATTTTGCTTCTTACTATTACTACCAGCATTGTAATTTGAATAGACCGAATAATAACACCACGAAGTAAAAATATTTATGCTAACAAATAAATTAGCAGCGGAATATTTTATAAAACCAAGTAGTTGGGCCTATTACCTATTTTTTCAGAGTAGCGCATGTAGAACATACCCTAAATGAATTCCTAGGTTTGAAAAAATTTATGAAAAGACACTAATTTTAAAAGTCGAAGTATTTTGATTGAGAATGGCAGCACTTCTTGCCAAAAGTATCAAGAAAAAGTTTCATAACTATAGTGCATGTGGAACACATCCCAAATGAACCTCTGAAGTTTAGGGGTGTTTGGCATAAAATGCTGCTATTATCAGTGAAAACATTTCGACTTTTTGTATTGGCGTCTTTTACAGAATTTTTTTAACCTTCACTCAGAGAACCTAATCTTGCAGCCAAATAATTCTGTTTGTGTAAAAAATATATTCAAGTCGTTCAAAACAAAACAGGCAAGAGGACGATGCTTTTGTTTCAGGACAACTTTTTCTCTGATTGTTTAGGGGTTGATTTTAAGTGGGAAATCCTGCTATTATCAGTAAAAAAATTGAATAAAAAAAAATTTCTTGCGTTTTTTGAAAAAATTACAAACTATAGACTTTTTAATTCAAACACTTTTAAATGACAAACGTAACTTAAGATTCAGGTATACTGGTAGCTGAAAGTCATTTTAATGCAGTTATAACGGAAAATTCATTTATGAAAATTATTTTTATACTATACAGGTAACACCCAAAAATCTAGGCCTAACATATAAAACACTTCACATGAATTTAATTTCCGGATTCTAACATGATTATGAGATCAATAATTCGCTTACCCAGTCCGAAAAATTATATATAGTGTAAAGTATTATATATAATTTTACATTATGTATAAATTATGTATAATTTTTCCGCATCGGTACAAAGTCAAAAAAGCTCAATTAAATGGAAATCCAAGGTTAATTATCCCATTTTTGAACTGCATTTAATTATTAAAATACACGAAAGAAAAGTTGTCATAGGCTTACTTGACTTTCTAAGACTTTAGGATGGGCTTACATTTCTAAAAATTTCGTATAATGACATACTTCTTGCTGTTTCAACGAGTATGAACGCATGTCACGTTGGTAGTACTATTTCTACAGAATCGCTAGACATCTGGCATTCATCACATCTAGTCGGCGCGGCGGCATATAGTATATATGTATATTCTTCAGTCATAAAATGAGGTACCAAGTTCTTTCATTCCTCTCCTTTTCTCGCAAGTTGCGTCTCCTGTGCGCAAGCATGTACGTGCGTACGTATGTGCGTGCACTGACCGCCCGTAAACACAATGCACAACACGCGGCGTGCATTCGTGCATACACGCCTGAACATTGGCCAAGAGACGCCCGTTCTGTTCTCACGTCTGTCGCATTTGCTTAGATGCCAACGCGTGCCCATCTCCAAGGCATCCTCCATTGAAATGCAGCGCCTGATTCGTCTTCGAATGAGACTTCGAACGATAGCGGCACTCAGAATGCAAGACAAGAACCGAGACAAATTTCCATTCAGGGAGAAGAAAGTCCAAATAAATTATAGGTTATAGCGAGCTATTATCAGATTTTAAAGATTTGAATTTTAAACCGTCTTGAAAGACACTCAGCGCGTCCACGATCATTATACCTTTTAGTTCCTTTTTGCATCTCAAGACGGGTATTATAAAAGTTAGCGTATTTGACAACCCTATCAATTTTTGCGTCGACCAAGCGGTACGCGACCCTTGACTGGCTGCACTCGGGAAAGGTTTTTTGCAGTTTTCCTCTCCCTAATAGAAATCATTCTCAAAATGTCTCTCGATCTTCTGTGGAAGAAGGGGCTTTGACATGTGAAAACTTGAATAGGTATACACATGAATGAAAATAAATATTCAATTAGACCAAATCCATTTTAAATCAGACAGAGGTTTCAAGTTGTAGAATCTCTTAGAGGTAAAATATGTTTTTTTAGAGGAAATCAGGTGACACGTATTTTTCAGATTGGACAAAAAGACAATACATACTTCTATAAGGAATACCCCTTACTCTTTTATGATATCTTGCATCGTTTGTGAGAAAAATTAGAAAAATCAATTTTTCCGCAACAATTGTCGTTGACACAAAAATTTGTTGGTCCGTATAAAACTTATAGAACATCGACTTCATACAAGCAAAACATAAAAAAAGAATATATATCGAAGAAAATAAATAAGTGGGGGTTTCTATCAAATTCAGCTTTTCATGTTTTTAAACTTTCATCAGCCAGAAGGTAACTCAAATTTAATAGATCAAAAAGATTTAATAGATTTGATAGATCAAATAGGTTAGATCAAATGACTAAACTTTCTAGTTGACAGTTTTCCGTATCTGTTGTCGTTTGCAAGAAAAATGCAAAAATTAAATTCTTCGAAAAAATGTCTTGTGGCCACAAACATGGTTTGGCTGGCATTAAAACTCACAGGATGTCTTCTTTATACATTTAATTTTTTAATAATATTTAATATTTACAATAATTTCAAAGTATCAATGTCTCAGGCTTAAGTTGATTACAGCCCAAAATGTCGGAGGCATTTTTGGTTAGAGTTGGATTTTTTATTGATTTTTTAAGTAGTATGCACGGGGCTGTCCCGGTATATATTATCAGGCACTTGACTGCCACCCAGCCCGTGGATGATGGGGTAAAAACCAGGCTCTGCCCAATATGTCAAGGCACACGCTCTTATCAGATAACTTTATTTCATTATAATAATGCGTCCGTGACTGATAATATGTACCGGGACAGCCCCGTGCCTACAATTCAAAAAATAAAAATATATAATATATATCATAAATAAATAATAATATAATAAATGAATATATATAATATATAATAAAAAAATAAAAATAATATAATATAATAATATGATCATTTCAAATTTGACTTGAAATTAGGAAGCAACTAAACTATTGAGGTATACACATGATCTTGAATAAAGCACTTACTTATCTTAAATAAGAAATAAGCATTTCTTGATTGAAATAAAAGAAAACTATGCACCTAACTTTCAATATACAGTTCTGAAAGTAATTTAAGGTCTTTAGTACCTGAATTTCAGGTCTTCACCACCTTAATCTTAGGTCTTTACTGCCTAAATTTCAGTCTTTTTGTTTGCTTACTTTAACGATGAAAACAAAATCTTAATTTCAGGTTTCATATGCTTCTTGTTACACCTTAAAATAATTCCAATTTTCGACTTAAATTGTTTGCTTTTTCTGTGTTCAACAATACTATCAATAATATCATTTCAATTATCGAAAGTATAATTATATACATTTTCCCTGAGACTTACTTTCCCCAACGACAGTTACCGTAACAAAAAATTATAAAATATAATAAGGGGGGGTTTTTGTAAAAAAATACTTTTCATGTTTTCAGAAAAAAAATGCTGGAATGAATTTGTATGCATGATTTCAGCCCTTTTCATTACACATGAAGCGAGGCTAAAGTTCTACTTTTACTTCCGTAAATTTCAGTTCAAATACTCAACTTCGCAGAGAATTTTTTTCTTCTCAAATCGGAAAAATATATGTCACCTAAGTTCCTCTACAAAACAACCTATTTGATAGTCAAGAGACTCTACGATCATGACGTCATGCTATTATTTTTCATTTTACCCTCCCCCTCCATTTTACATTCTGTCTATACAGAAAAATCCTTAGAATTTACCCCTCCCTCCCTGACGTCATTTATGGATGATGTCATAGTAATGAAAAAGTCTGGTAAATTAAAAAATAAAGAACAGAAAAGCCAAATAGAAGTGTAAAGATTGCATGTTTAGAAGAAAAAAATAGAACGCTGTGTGGGGCGAGATGCACGTGTGCACTGTACATCCATTAGGGAGATGATTTATTTGGACAGGACAGCGTGTATAATAGTTGCATGGGATGGGCACAGCGAGGCAGCGGCAGCGCGTAACCGATGCAATTAAACATCTTAGCAGCTAGGGTTCTCGTTAGCCAATCAGAGCATGTCGCGTACTGGCCAAACCAATAGGAAAATCGCCACTAGTCGCATAATTCAATGTGTCCCGGTGCTCAGGATTCGCGATTATTGACAGCGCTCTGCAAGTTGCAACGGAATCGTTGCTGCATTTATCGCTGGGGACGGCCGACGACGGCACCAAGGCCGATTTCAGCGAGAATAGAACTGTCGTCGTATATTACCGGACAGCCGTTCCGTTTCTAAATTGCGTGCCGCGAAACTTCATCAATGCGTTCCGCCTGTCGCTGAATTATCACGACCTCGACAAAAACATCGACTATCCATTTTACGACACGCAATCGATTGTTTAATGAGTACATAAATTAGGATCAAGAATTTTATTTCGAGACTAAGCCTCTTTTGATCAGAACGAATTTCAAATTTATTTATTACACTGTCTGAGCGTGCAGTTTATTTCGTTTTAATTAATCCGTCATTAATCAGAGATAATCCGGCCCAAGTGGACTAACTGGACCGCAAATCCGGTATTCAGTATCCCTGAATGTGCGACACGAATGCCTTTGTTTATTTTTATTTATGTGCGAATCATCAATCTCAGAGACTCCTTCCTCCTGCATTAATAAATAATCATTTGCCTTCTCCATCATCTCTCGCAAAGTACCTCACGTCTTAACGAGCCTCTTGCAGCTACGAAAAAAAAATTGCTAAGAATTATGTAAAAACTGCTCCTACCAGTAGCAGATCATCGCCAAACTTGTAATATGCTAAAGTAATAAGATGCGCTTTTCAGCCATTGTTGTGAAAAATGGCTTTTTTCTTCTTGAAAGTGGTTGAGATAAAACGTACGAAGCCTACTTGGAATAGGAATGTTTGCCAACCAAACAATATTCGTTACAAACTGTTTGCGTGCGTATATAATCAAGTCAGTTCCCTTTATCTGTTTTTCTTCTTGTTGGTCAATTATGCCGGTCACGTCGGATGTTTTCTTGGTCGACACCACTTCTGTATTTCCTATGTCTATGGAAACCACGGCATGAAGCCCTCGCGGTAGGGTTAGACGAGGTTAGGTTTCGTACGAGGCCGAGAGTCTTTTGTCTAGCCGGAGGCCGAGCTAATCTCGGCCCATACAAGGAGCAGCCGTAATTTTCGCAAAAGAAAGAGCAGCAACACCCAAGCGTGAATCCAGCATCGCGCGAGCCTTCAAGTGGCTCCTTTTATTCCCTCATAAAGCCGGCGAGAGTTTTTTCTCGGATATAACCCTTTTCTTCTGAAGCGTTTCCACACCCCGGACAGGAAAAAAATTATTCCTCTAACGTAAACCCTTGCAAGTCCGAGAAAATTGCTTCTCTCGATGGGGTCAGGGACCAGGGTGCTCCAGGTTTCTCAGATTCATAATCTCAGACCTTATTTAAATAACAAAAATTCATAAAGGTCGAGGGTGCCTGCTAAAATATAAGAAAACAATTTATGGATATTTCCCGGATTGCAAGAATTATTCGCCATCATAAATATTGTAAAATCCACAGCTTTTTAGCTATAAATTGTGAATTTTAGGTATTTAAAACTAAACAGAGTGTCTATCTCAAATAGATTGAAAGATATCTAAAATTCTGAATAAAATGATGGCAGGGTGAAGACATTTTGTTAACTTTTTAAAAAGCTATTGCAAAACACCTCGTTAAAATTGTAATGTGTTCTTAAATTTTAAACAACACTCAAAATAATAAATATTTTCCAATATTCTTGCATTCTTTTTAAATGTGAAATTATGCACAATCGCAGTAACTTGTCAGAGTAATTGTAAACAATTTTCCTTGATAGTGCAAGCAGTTCAAGTTGGAACAAGAATCATGGAAGAAATAAAAATTTGTTCATCTGAGAAGCAGATTTTTTCTATATATATGAAATAAGTGATTATGAATTTACTATAAACATTCTTCAAAATTTACATTAATTTGATTTTTATTATTATTTTCCTTCAATTAAAATGACTAAATTTTTCCAACTTTCCTATTTCAACTTCTTCTTCTTCGTCTTCGAATACGTGATGACTTCTGAGAATGCTTCTATGATGTCAGAATTGCGAGTAAAAAAATAAATTTGCGAACGGTTCTCGCCGTTCAAATGCTATCATTTGCTCCCCGCAGATTTGTCCCTTTCCGAAAATTATTATTTCCCGCAAAAATAATGATTTTCTCAGCAACAGGCTTCATTTTTCTAAATTTTATTGATTCAAGGATCTCGCAAAACCCCGGATACTTCACAAGTTATCTTTCTTTCGTTCTCAAATACTTGGGGAAAAAATATATATTGAATCAGTGCCGCATCTATAAAAAAAAATTCAAAATCGGATTTAACCAACACCCTTAAAAGCTTGTTCTTTTTAAACATTTGAGTTGATTTTTAATTGAAATAGTACAATATTAGAAATGGTAAAAGTTCAAAAGTGGTTCAGTAGTTTGTTTCAGCAATTATTACTTTAGGCTTAAAGTCAACAACTCTTCAGGAATAAGTACTGAATTTGTCTACTAATGTCTCAAAACAATAAGATTCTACATTTATATAGCATTTTTAAAGAAACGCAAATCAAACTTTGTTCAATTACGTATAATTCCATGTTATATCAAGTGATATTTAAAGTGATTGGAATAGTGTTTTCAATAAGAAATTGCACAAAATTTCCCTCTTAGACAAACAGTGTATAGCTAAGAGTACCACCGGAAAAAGTTGATACCTTCTTTAAGTTTGTACATTTGTCTGGTGCATTAGTTTTGTAGACACTTTCCACTTTCGCCACTTACAGTTTTAAAATGGTTTCTTTCAAATCCCTTTTCTTATTTAGACTTCAAGAGAAAGTCTGAAAACTGTCAATGCATCTTTCTCCAGTAGTGTCTCTTTTTAGAAAATGACACCTTTCATTCACTTTTCATGTTCTAAATCCAAATTCGATAATAAGTTTAGTTGCTGAACGTGAAGAGGTTACCATACGCGTTTTCAAAGATGTGTGACTTTAACTATAATTGTGCTTGAGAAAGCTGGACATCCTATGAAGAATTTTGTTAATTTGTTCGACTGAGAGTGCTAATTGTTGGTAACACTTGTCGGTGCAGTGCCACCAACTGTCACGAGAAACTCGCTTTGCACATTAGCTGGATCCGAGACGCTGTTCTTTACACGCTCCTCTTGCAGACTACAGCAGCTTTCATAACGAGCGAAAGTGACGCGTGAGCACCTCTTTATGACCGTTTTGTCCACAGTCCTCCGAACGGCAAGCAAAAAATAGGAGGACGTGAAACCCGTTGATCCACAGAGAGAGAAAGAGATATACTGATGTTCGTCACGGTACTTGGCCTTTTTTTGATGTACTTGTCGCGAGCAAACTGGTAGGTAAAAGGTAACCGATTTGGTTCATTGGGAAGCAAATGGGAATGCAGGTAGAAAAAGAAGAAAAAGACAATCTTAACTTTTACGCTTCCCTGGCCAATCGAATTTTCAAATGACTAAACAATGTATGTCTAATGATTTCAAGTAATTTCGCAGTCCAGTGATAAACATGAAGGGTTGACCACTCGACTTTCGTATCATATAAAGTAATATAAAGTAATTTTGTAAATTATATCCTTCAAAAGAATGTTGATTTATTATCATAATGAAGATTGATAAATGAATTTACTAAAGAAGGTCATGACTCTCAATAAAGTGAATCTCATGAATCTCATGAATCTCTTAAATAGAAAATTGGACAGACAGATGTGGATCTGTGGGTGGAATAAGTGGTCTTAGATAATTCTCGTAAGATGTCTAGTCTAGATCCCTTTAGGCAGGTATTTTTGCAAGTGAAAACACTCTCTGCTTATATAGAGATCGTGATAATGATGTAGGGACATCACCCACGCAACGCGAATTTTATTATTGGCCTCATCATGATTATATTAAACGTGGGCTTAACTGGGGCGACCTTAGATAGAAAACGATTCGCGAAGATTTGTCTAAGCATGTCAAGGACGCGTTTCATATCTCGAACGTCCTTTTTGGTCCTCTAGTCTCTAGAGTCTCTAGACATTAGGACCAACCCTGGTTTTTCCTTCTTCAACTTGCAAGGCCGCAACTCTCATAAAACACTTCTATCTGACACTTATAGCCTGCCAGGCTCAATAAATTGAGTTGTAAGTGTAAATATTGAAAAGAAGTAAGATTAGCCTCTATTTTACTGCTTTCCAATTATAGACTAATCCGCACTTTATGAGAATAAACTGGAAGTAGTTGGATATATTTACATAATCATTTTAAATGATCGCATTAAAGAATTAGCTGACATTTTATGAATACAAGTTGTAAGTGCTTCACTTTTGAAAGCTTTAAAGTTAAATTTGTTAAGAAATGTGATTAATTAGAGTTGCGGCGAAACGGGAGCTGAGCCCGGTCTGGCCATAAAGGGATTTATCCACTCACGAATCGGTTCCTCTTGCTGGGTGCGTTTATCACGAAACAAGCTCGAATATGTATACCCATAATATGCAGTTGGTACAAGCAGTAAATCGGCAACTCCGGAAGTTAATTGTGGCCGTATCGGGCGACAGGAAATCGTTCGAAACCGGACAGGAAGCCGTTAAACAGAGCGTGGAACGGTTTAATGAACGTTGTCAAAAAAATATATGCTGATCATACACACACGTGATTTGTAATTGCGATTTTTATACAGAAAGGAGAAAGGGGTATTGCATATCGAGCTCAAATCTATAAATTTTCTCTGAATGACTTGATGTTTAAGATTGAGTAAAGTAATTTTTATTTTGATAGCCATACGTCAATGATTTAGAAAAAGTAAATACGTAGAGATATTAAAAAGTGATCTCCAATGTACTAAAGTTGGTTCATCCATTCCTACCGGGTCGCCTTACCTCAAGAATTGCAATAATTTTTTAGGTATAGTTGATTTTATTTTATATAGTTGATTATTCTTCTAGAAATATTGATTGTTTTATGTATAAAATTTCAAATCGCTCAACTTTGAACTTATTCAATTAACAATTATTAATTAATTGAAGATTTCTCTGATTTTCCCCGACCTCAAAATTCCCCATATGAGTGTAAGTGAAAATTATATTCAAGGTATTGTAACGGTAAAATAGCAATACATACATTGTAAGTATTGTAATTTGCGGATGAGCGACCGTCTATTTCAGTACACTGAAAAAAAAGATTAGTTGGGACAACTAATAAAATTGTTGGGATAACTATTTTAGTTAGTAAATAATGGTACTGCTATTAAGTTAGTTGTGAGAACTATTTTTGTTAGTTGGGGCACGAGTAGTTGCCGTTACTATTTAATTAGGTAGACTAACTATTTCAGTTTGTCAAAACGACTGTCTGTAGGTAGTTGACCTTACTAATATAGTTTGTCATGTCTACTAACAAACTTGTAGGTATAACTATTTTCTTTTCGTTACAGAGAGTAATTAAAATATTTGTCACTAGACTATCGAAATCTGAGTTAAAAAGATCACAGTCGGCACGCGGGCATCTTTTTTTTTTGACATCTTAGGGACGCTGATGTCAGTTCAGCTGATAAGACGTTCTAAAAAAAGATCTCCCTATGCCCACTGGGATCTTTATAATTGCAGATGCACTTTGTAGGTTAGGATTTCCAGTAATAAAACTTAAAACTCGTTTGATTTTTCAATTTCTTATACATACCTTCAAATACTTCGATATAATCCCCCAAGCCTAAACTTTGCAATACTTTTGATACTTCCATCAATAAATGATTAACGAAATATGAAGAGAGCAACGAGTTATGACGGCCATGTCTAAACGTTCTCCCTCGTTTTACTGCATGTATGTTGGTACCTTTGTCGCATTCTCAATCGTACCAACCAAGGTAGAAAATAAAATAGTTATGCCACCTACTTTAATTTGTCAGAGAAATCAATTAATAGTACAGATGACTGATTTATTCGAGGGGTACATAACTCCTGCAATCGGTGTACAACGTTATTGCAATCACTTTGCAATCACTTGAAATCACCGTGAAATCACTTGCAATCACTAGAATCCACCTGCAATCACTCAAAATCACTCACAATCACTTGCAATCACTTACAATCACTCTGCAATCATCTGAATTCACCCTGCAATCACGTGAAATCAAGTGCAATCACTCTGCAATCACCCGAATTCACCTTGCAATCACGTAAAATCAAGTTCAATCCCTCTGCAATCACCTGAATTCACCCTGAATTCAAGTGCATTCATTTTGCAATCAAATACATTTTCTCACAAAAAGGAAGAAATTTACGTTTTAAATGTTTACTTATCAAAATCGATTAAAAGTTTGTATATTAAGCATATATATTAGGAATTGTCCGAATTTAATGCGAGAAATTGTGAGGAATTAGAAGAATAAAGGCCCCGTGTAATTATTATTATTGATTGGCCCTCGGCGTGCAGACATCTTGTCAGCTGAAGTCACAACATGAAATGCCTAATTGTCGCCAATCAATAATAACAATTGCACGGGGCGATACTTTATTTTTCTAATTCCTCGCAATTTCTTGCATTAAATTCGGACAATTCGCAATATATGCATAATATACAAACTTTTAATCGATTTTGATAAGTACAAATTTAAAACGTAAATTTCTTCCTTTTTGTAAGAAAATGTATTTGATTGCAAAATGATTGCACTTGATTGCAGGGTGGATTCAGGTGATTGCAAAGTGATGGAATTTGATTTTACGTCATTGCAAGGTAAATTCGGGTGATTGCAGAGTGATTTCACTTGATTTCACGTGATTGCAGGGTGGATTAAGATGAATGCAGTGTGATTGTAAGTGATTGCAAGTGACTGTAAGTGATTGTGAGTGATTGCAAGTGATTTCACGGTGATTTCAAGTGATTGCAAAGTGATTGCAATAACGTTGTACTCATAAACGTTTGGGGGGGGGATGAAAATGCTTTTTAAAAATTGCATTTTTGATTACTTGATGTCGAACTATATCTAATTTCGTCTAGAAAGTAGATCTAAAAAATTTTCGTCGTACGATTTCAGCAATTTCGAGTTATCAAGCTTCAAGCCAACTCGAGTTTTCGAGTTTTTTTAACATTCTGGCCCTACTAGCAGTACTTTAAAAACGGATTACAATCGCTTTTCTGCAGGCAATGATGTTAAATTGACTTATGTTCATTTGAAAAAGCTGAGAATTAAATTGAAATTACTCTCCGTTCGCCTCATAATTCACCAAGAAATAATTGCAATCACTCACAATCCACCGTGCAATGACTGCAATCACTCGGGATTCACCGTTAAATCACTGCAATCACTCGGAATTTACCGCGAAATAACTGCAATCACATGAATTTCACCACTAAATCACTGCAGTTACTCAAAATTGACTCTGCAATCACTGGAAATCACTGCATTCACATGCATTCAATGGCAATCACCTGATTTCACTGCATTCACGTGCAACCACTTGCAACCACTTGCAAACACTTGCAATCACTCACAATCACTTGAAATCACTGGCAATAACTTGCAATCGCTTGCAATAATGCAATCGGTGTACACCAAAATTCGAAGTTGTGTACCCCTCGGATTTATTAGTAACTCTGACTACTAAAACGTTACTAATGTCAACTAGTCACGAGCACTACAAACGGCTTCCTAAACCGACTACTTGATTAGTTGGCGTTACTAACTGAACAGTTGTAAGAACCAATGAATGCTTTACTAATAAAAAGGTAGTAGCCCCAACTATTCATTTTTCTCAGTGTAAGATGAGGATTGTAACTTGCTCATCTAGTGCGTTCTACACCCGACTTAGAATTTTCGCGGGTAGCGTAGGGTGCATTGCAATATAATACTACCTTGCCCGGAAATGAACATGCAATAAATTAATTTAAAGTTCCAACAGAAATTTATAGCAGTGGAGGTATTTATCGCGATCCACAGCAACTAGCAAGAGCCTCTTCTCCAAATGCATCAGTGGAACATCAGCTCAACAGCAATTAGTAAAACTTGGCTAATTCAGAATTATCTAGACAGGATTCTTAGGATGGGTATTTCTGGTATTACAGAAACAAGTAAACCCTGATATCAGATCTTTCTCTCTCTTGAACCGAGCAAAGAGTGGCAGAGGAATGGCGGCTGGACCAGGAGAAGTGGCATTAGTCGCTGCAGTTGCGTCTTATACCTGTCATTGCCCGAGGCGACGACGCAGTCACGACCGCGTGAGGCTCGCCCAGTCATTCTCGACAAGTGCGCATCACGAGCTCTACCCACCTATATGTATACGTGGATATTCACCATACACACACATATTTCAACTCTTCTACACGTGTATTTCCAACTCTTCCATATTCCCTTTCGGGATCTCTCCAAGATTCCTCGGTCGGTCGAGGCCGAGTCGTGCTGCATCGCTGGAGAATCAAAGTTAGGTTAGGTCAGTCAAGAGTTACCGTGCAGTCTCTCCACTCCTGTCACTAGACTCGCTTACAGTCGAGATACGCTTTTTTCTCCAGTCTTTCCCATTATAAAGGGCATCACTAGCATTCAAGTCCCAATAGAAAATTATATATTTTATTGGGAAAAAATTGCGTTTCCTTTCGCCAAGGAAGGACATTTACTGTGCCAATCCCTTCCACGACTCCAGGGTTTTATGTCACCGACGATATATCTCCATTCTCGCTTCTCGCTTCTCGTGCGCAATCTAACTACTGCATCCGCCTATCTCGGCTAGAACGCGTAAAAAGGTTATCCAAGTCATTTATTAACCGACTCGTTCACCTATATCCAGGAATTTTCTGCGAAATTTCCAGTCAATGAGTGCTTTCTGTTCAATCATGGATGATTGTTCTCCAGAAATTTTATGTTGAAATCATACCAGAATAATAAGCTGAAGGATTTATTAACAGGGTGACCGTCGGTCAGGTAAAACCTGGAAATAAGGTAAAAGTCAAGGAATTTAATTGTTTAGGGAAGTCATGGATTCCGAAAAAAAATCTTGCATAAGCCGTTTTATTCCGTTTATAAAAGATTCTGTTAACAATGTTACAAGAATGAGATTCTGGTCTTTGAATAACAATAGGTAGGAAAAATAAAAAAATTGTCAGGGAAAATATTTCTGTTAGTACAGTACCAATTACCATTAAATTTATTTCCTCATTATAGTACGAAAAGTAATAAAATTCTGTATCTAATTAGCTCAAGTTGAAGGCAAAATGTGAATTGAATAAAAAGACGTTGCAAAAAACGTCAAACTTCGATGTTTTCACAAAATTAGAATAACTCTGGAAATAATTAACATGTTTGAAAATTCTTTTACTCATTTTAAACATCATTCTCCATAGTATTTTACTCAATCGCTACGATATTTTCAGAATTTTTTCCCTAGATTCTACCCTGGTGCAAATTTTACAACAAACGATTGAAATATGATCTTTTTGGGTTCAAAATTCATCTGTTTTAGTAGAAACTTAATCTTTTTTGGTTAAAAATTGAATTGCTTGGTTGAAGTTTGAACCACTTTGTTAAAGAATCATTTTCTTTTTGTTTAAGATTCATAATTTTAGTTGAAAATTCATCTAATTGGTTAAACATTCGCCTTTGTTGGTAGAAAAGTGATGATCATATTTTGAAATTCTCTCTTTTTGAATAAAAATTCAACTGTTTAGTTACAAATTAACTTTTTTGTTGAAAATTCATCTGTCTCTTCAAAAAATTATTCTTTTGGACTTACAAATTTAAGTAGTTGTTTGAAAATGCAACTGTTTTTTTGTGTTGAAGTTGAATCTTTTATCATTAAAAATTCGATCCTTTAGTTGAAAATTCAACTATTTGGTTGAACATTGAACTGTTTTGTTGAAAATTCGTCTCTTTTTCTTCATAATTGAACTATTTGATTGTAAATGCAAGTGTTTTCTGAAACATTCGAGTTTTTAGCATGAAAATTCCACTGTTCGATTGAAAATACAACTGATTTTGGTTGATTTTTTTAATTCGACAGCGAAATTCCCCTATTTGGTTGAAAATTTAATTTTTTTTAAATAACGTATGTTGTAAAAATGTACATTTGGACAGAAAATTCGTCCTATTGGATGAAAAATAATTTTTGTTGTTGAGAATACACCTGTCTATATTATAATTTTCGATAAGTTTTTTTTAATTCAACAATTTTGTTGAAAATTTAATTATTCTGTGGAAAATTTAACTATTTTGTTAGAAAGACATCTTTCTTTCGTCGAAAACTCAACAGCTTTGAGAAAAATTCATCCTTTTGGATTGAAAATTTATCTTTTATAGTAGAAAAGTCATCTTCTTTAATTGAAATAAATAAGTAAATTCGGAATGTTTACATCTTAATCTGAAATTATTTTATTACGTTTATAAAAAATTGCACATGTTAAAAATGTTATAAGATTAAAACGCTGGTCTTTGAATATTGATGTTGAGGTGAAATGAAAAATTGTTCAGGGAGTTTTGAAAATGAAGTTTTTCCATCACCCTGGCTAAAGATCTGTTAGAATCAAATATTTTTTCCATTTAGAAGATGGATCTATTGTCACTCATCCCCGGGGGTTTTGAACCAACAGATTACAAAAATTCTTTTAAAAAATGCAATGGATTATCCAATATAACTTATCGGGTATCTTTCCTCTAGAAGATTGGTACGACGCGGCGGTTGCACAACAGATGGATAATAGCACAAAAATTAGTATAGGGTTACCATATGGTACCGCTAGGTTAATTCGGGTTAATATGCGTTTCCCGGATCGCATAGTCATGTACTTTAAGCACATAATTAAATTCACGCTGGACTAGACATGACTCTACTATGGCATTTATGAAGAAAAACTGTACTTCATAATTTACTACCTATATATTTCCATTGAATTTATCACGCAAAACTACTCGCAAAACCGTACCTCTATCACAACACCTGACATTAAATTTAATTACAGCCAATTATGATTACCGGATTGTTCAGAAGTTAGAGAACATTGATCTGTAAATTCGTGTGACATTATGGAAATTAAGAGTTATCTTCTCGATAAATCATAGACATTTTCTATAAACATTGTCTGCCATATGTTCATAAGCATCTAGTAAAAATCATTGCAGTGTCCTTTCCTGGAATAGAAAAAGTGAAACAGGGCTAGAATTACCAAGAAGCTTTTCTTTAGAAATATCGACATCGCTCTTTTTGCGGATAAATCTTGCTTCTCACCTCTCCATCTAGTACTGGTTAGCGTTTTGCAGGAATAATGGCAGACGAGGGCCACAGTCTGCAATTATCCTTATGCGTTTTCTGTGCTTCTCGCTCGCTCTCCTCAAGATGCAAAGCTTTCATCCCACGTCTTCGACCTCCAACGTTCCTCTTGGGCAACTATACTCGAACTAGGGACCGGTAGGCTGGAATATCTATATGCACAGCTGCATTGTTATTGCAAAACGTACGTGAGAGGTTGGTAATAATCTATCTACAGGGGCGGAGAAAAAGAAGGGAGACAAATGTACATTGAGCAATAAGCTAATCAACCTTCGCATCACGTCAGCAAACCGATCAAGAGTCAGACAATTGATTTATGCAGCGTGGAAGCTGGTTTCTGGGCGAATGTTATTCAATGTAAACCGGGTTGAATGAATTCGGAACGAGAAGTTCCCAGAGCGGGGCTGCAAGCAATGGGCGCAAGAGTCCCGAGAATCGTAAAATTTTTACGCGCGTTTGCTTCAACTTTCAGTAAAGGCTTAGCTTTAAATTCCATATTTACTTAGCAAATTCCATATTTACTTAGCACATTCCATATTTACTTAGCAAATAACGCAAATATGTAATTTATAACTGAGCCTATTTACATTATTTATACCAAATTCCAATTCCAAAATTTCCCGACCTTTCCCTGACCGCTAAACAGGTGAAATAGGGTGATTTTTCTGGAAAATAGCGGAATAAATCCTTTTAAATGAAATTCATGTATTAGTTAGCATATTGAATTTAATATAAAATGCAAAAAAGATTATTTTTCAACCAAATAGTTGAACTTTCAACAACAAAAATTAATTTTAGACCAAACATTTTTTATTTACAAACATAAATTGTGAAATAAATGGCCGGATATTAAAAAATAAATAAATTTTAACCAAAAACAGTTGCATTCTAAAAAAAAATTAGCATAACAGTTCCAGTGTTAACCAAATACTTTAATTTTCAACTACATACGTAGCTGAATTTTCATCTAAAAACATCATTTTCATCCAAATAGTTGCATTTTCAAATGAAAAAGATAAATTTTTAACCAAAAATGGTACAGTTAGATTTTCAGTTGGAAAACTTAATTCCCAACAAAAAAAAAAGAATTTTCAACAAAATAATTAAATATCCAATGAAACAGGTGAACTTTCAGCTAAAATTATGAATCTTCAACAACAACAAAATTAATTTTTAACAAAGGAGTTTATTTTTCAATCAAGTACTTGAATTTGCCAAAAATAGATGACTCATAAATGAAATTGTAACAGTTAAAATTTTAATCGAAAATATTTTAATCTTACATAAAAAACAGTTGAATTCAACCATAAAAGAATTTTCAACAAACTAGTAGAATCCCCATTCAAAACAAATTAACCTTTCGCCAAAATGTTGCAATACGAACGAACAAAAATAGAATTTCTACCGTAAGAGATGAATTTTCAAACCAAAAAGACAAGTTTTTAACAAAACAGTTCAATTTTCAACCAAGAAAGATTTTTCAGTAAAAAGAGAACAAAAATGTCAAGCGAATCGTGGAATTTTCAGGCCAAAAAGGTGCATTCTCTACCAAAAAGATGAATTTTCTACAAAACAGTAGAAATATTTAACAAAAAAGGTAATTTTCGACCAAATAGTTCAACTTTGAACTAAAAACTATCATTTTTTAAACAAAAATTAGATAAATTAAATTTTCAGTTAGCAAAATTAATTTTTAATGAAAAAAAAATGATTTTCCAACAAAATAGTTAAATCTTCAAACAATAAAATGAGTTTTTAACTAAGAATTTCATTTCTCAAACAAGTAGTTCCATTTTCAATCACAAAACATGAATTCTCGACGAAAAATGTTAAAGTCAAATTTTTAACTAAAAACGATTAATTTTCACCAAATATGGAAATACATACATTTTCAGTTAAATTTTCAACAAAAGAATTAAATTTTGAAACATATAGTAGAATTTTAAACCAAAATAGATGAATTCTGAATTAAAAATATGATAGTACATTTATGAATTGAAAAGAATTAACTTCCAACAAACAATGGTTGGATTTTCTTAGTGGGTTCTATTAATTCAGTTTGTCTTTGAGCGAAAAATGAGAAAAATGTGAAGTTTTTTGAAAACAGGAGAAAAACGAATTCTTTGAAAATGAAGTCTTCCCTGACCTGTAGCAACCCCAATTTAGCAAATTTGAGACAAATGCAAGTGAAAAGTTTACAAATCAAACTCGGGACTCTTGCGCCCATCGCTTTCATCGCCTCCCCTTGGAACTTTGCGATCTGAATTCATCAATTCTACTAGTCACCTGAGTATTAAATCTGAAAGCATATCTTTTTTCCAGAATGAGAATAATATTCAACTTTCCCACCAATTGCAAAATATGAAATTGTTATCCTCGGAAAAAGGTCACCATATTGATCAATTTGATCATCTAACTATCTCTTCCCAAGGTCGGTTAAACTTTGACCCATTGAGAACTTTCTGGTCATGCAAGTGGCGGAATCGACAGTTAAATCATAGACAGGAATCATCGAGAGATCTCCAGCGATCGACTTCATCCATAATCGTATCGATAATATAGAGGCATATCGGCTTCACGCCTATGAAGTATAGGGTCGCGCAATCCGATGTTTATTATCTCCTTGCACGTCATTCCTGACTAGGCTTATTGTGTGAAACCTTCGCACGCGGATATCATCGATCGGACACACTTTCTCGTTAATAGCCGTCAAAATGGGTGAGAAAAATCAACGCGCACGACAACAAAATAGGTGAAGAAGTCGATGTTGCTGTGGAACGTGACCCGATCATTTCATCAATAATTTTATCGTCTTTTCTCCGCCTCTGTGGCTGCAATGAGGTGGGTTTATGGATATATTGAGTTTGTAGATACAGTGGATTTCCACGTTATGTACAATGTACGCTAGAGCACTCAACCAGAACAAGCGCATTGGATTCCCGGCTGTATCTCATGGTTCGAATTGAAAAGACACGCTTCGATCCTCGCCTCGCGAGCTCTGTCGGTTCCCTCAATTATGGTTGGGGCTGTAGTTTTCAATAAACTGGCAGATTTCTGAGCTATAAAACTTTCTAACCAATTACTTGATTGTTGGGAAAAGGAGAAGGAGGAGGGTAAAAAAAGACCGCCGGCAATTACATTGTTCCGTAGAGCAAACCGGATATGGACGACGTTCGGAATCGACAATTTGTCGCGCCAGCCAATCGTGCACTGATTTCTTCCGAGCGTTTCCCAGATCGGAAGTATTTCATGCCAGGTCGTGTTCCACTAAATTTTTCTTCAACGGTATGTCTTTCCGTGACAAATCCGATTTACGAGAGATTTTAGATGCACGCAGACAAATAACATGACTATAATAAAAATAGCAACTTCCGTTTGAAATTTCACGGAAAGACTTTGAATAACAATATTTCCTCAAACAGATTTCTTATTTTAGTATCGAAACCATTGTAATGAGCATAGGATGGCCATTCAAGTCTCGGAAGAAAAATGGCCAGTTTTCAACCATTCTCGCGTCCATTAAATTTGCGAATTCAAGCTTTCAGAAATAACAAATAATTCCTCCAATTCACGAAACTAATAAGGAACTATTCTGAATTTGAAGAGTTTAACATTAAAATTAAACAACTGATAACTCAAAATTTCACTATTCGAAACTTAAAAATTCCATAAATTCGAACTTTGCAAATTAGAGGCCATTACAATTGAATATTAAAAAAAAGTTTATCCAAAATTGAACTGTTTTACACTTAGGATCATCGAAATTCGACAGATTAGAAAAGAAGCGCTGAAAAATGTTCGTCTATATTAAGACTTTCAATTTTAAATTGTTACTTTTTTGTGAATTTTCAATCTAAAATTATACAATTCTGAACTTTCTAGATTTAATTATTCTACTATCGCAGGACTTCAATCTTTCAATTCAGAGATTATAAAGCTATGGAAGCCCGTGAATTAGGAAAGATATACCACCGGCGGAATTTATCTACACGCCTGTTTTTAAGCTGTTGCTGAAGTCCCTTTATTTTTATAATATTATTATAAAATATTGTTCCTCGAATTACAGTGAAAGGTATTAAGATTCTGCTAAAAAGAGTCAACTTTCGGTGTTGTTAAAAAATTGAAATAACTTTGAAAATAATAAATACTTTTAAAGTTCTTCGGATCATTTCAAAGGTAGGAAACCATAGTATTTTTGTTTAAAATATTGATATATTTTTAAAACTTTTTCCCTAGATTCTGTCTGGGGCCAAACTTGGTGCAACACGTCGTACAATTAAAAAAATGTGTGAATACTTACAACAATTTGTTTAAAATCATTATTTATCATATTTTAATACAGTTTTGTAATACTAGTACTAGGGTAAAATGTCGGGAAAAATTCTAAAAATATTTCCACAATTTATCAAAATACTATGAAGACTTACCTTTGAAATAAACTGAAAAACTTTAAAAAATGTTAGTTATTTCTAGAGTTTTTACAGTTTTTCGAAAACATTAAAATGTTATGTTTTCTGGAAAATATTTTTTTCTTAAATTGACATTCTGCCTTTAACTTGGACTTATCAGACGCAGTGTTTAATTACCTTTCGTATGTCTATAAGAAAAAATAATTTTATGTTAACATTATAAAAATTAAGGTACATTAGCAATAGATCAAAAATAGTGCTGTTGATAATTTCCGCCGGTACTGTACTATATTATTCACAAGGTTCACTCAAAACCTAAAGTTTCATTAAAAAGAAAAAAACTTTCCAATGACATAGAAAAAACTAGGGTTTCAATGTTGTTTCAGGTAAATTTCTTTTTAAAAAACCTCATTTTTACGTTCAGTATGATCCCTCTTATGGTCAATACCAAAATGGGAAAACGGTTGAATTGCTTTCAATATTTGTATTGCTCAGTATGAACCAATTATGGTTTAATTTTGTTACAGTAGCTTTTGACGCCGTTTCTTTGCCTAAAATAAAACTTTAGCTTTTTCTGTGAAATTTTCGAGGCAATAAAGAATGAAGATGAATACAAATTGATCGATTTGAAGGCCTTTAGAAGGCCTTAGCACGAAAGTCACGCACATGAGCCACAGGGACAGGTTTATAGCAAGACGGGGTTCGAACTGCGGACACCGGATGTGGGATATGTGCAGCCGACGAGACGCGTGGGACTCTCCTTCTTGTGTGCAGTTCGTTGGCCAGAAACTTGCAGCGAAAGAGAGAGAGACGGAAAATAAAAAGAGGAGACTTAGGGGTTCAGTTGCTGTAGAAATTCATATAATTTCTCAAATCGGTAGTTACACCGTGAAGAGACTACTAAGGAAAGAAACGACACCGTTACTTCGCCCCGCACTCTTAAGCGAGACGACTCTCCGTACTCTACTTTTATTCTTTGCTTAAACTTCGTACACACTACTTGTTGTAGAGGAACGCTTAATAGCGCTTATTAATCCTGTTTTCTTTTCACTCGCGTGAACACTGGCGAATTCATCATATTCTTATTGCCAACGCTAATTACATACGGTCCGCAATCTCACGACAGATTAAGTTTTAGAAAGATTCAGCTGAAAAGTAGTGTCGAGTGCATAATTTACGATTTTTGTCGGATTTTATATGTCACGGTTGTTGGAAATTTATGATAAATTAGTAGACAAATTCCGGACTATTTCCTGAACAGTTAAAGACTTTTTTCTGAGCGATCGAGTAAAATTCAGGGAAAAAAGCAAATTTCGTCTCGTTTAGTAAAATGCGTCCGTTTGGCACTAACAACGATGTTGGCGAATTCCAACCTTCTTCTTGTTCCGGTTCGCTGTCCAGTAGAAAGACGAAGGACGGACTTACGATTATGCAACCAACACAACTTTGTCCGCTAGTCGCTCTTCCTTATTCTCCTTATTCTCGTCCCTCTTCCGTCCAGAACTTTACTCTAGTGTATAATATTTCCACATTTCTGATTTCTCCACACTTATTGGCATCCGGAAGTTGCATTTTGCCGACGTGGAGACATTATTTTGCTAATTTTTATAGTTTACATGACTCTGCAGGCGAAATAATTTAGCATTAGATCAAGAAAATATGGATACAAATAGGGACGATATTATATTTTCATGGTCCAAATAAACTTTCCTTGTTTCAAGAAAATGTACTTGAGAGCTATCGTTGAACAACTGTCATTGAAATAATTCTTCATGAATGTTCTGTATTGGTACAACTATTTAAATAAGAAAAGAAATATTAAGATTGTCTCTTACATTAAGTTTCTTGACATATGAAATTGAATATGCCATATCAAATTGGGGTTAATAGTCAAAATCGTGTGGCTTACTTCTGATGACTTCGCACGTTTTCTTTTCAGTACAGGTTCAACAACTTCCGGAGCGCTTACAATTAATTTTGGATAGGTGAGTGAGAAGCTGTAAAATTTGTAAAATGAAGATTAACGTTTTTTATATTTTTCCAATTGGAAAATCACTTTTTATACACAGTTCTAAATATAATGCTAACCTTATGTGTATAATCACTCACGTCTTTACACTATAGTCAGGACAGCGGAAAAAAGTCGATTGGACACCTTTCTTTAAAGTATAAAACGTACAATCCGAGATCTATTAAGTATTTTCTTTGTGACCACTTACACCGAAAAAACGATATTCTAATTTTAATAATTTCCCACTAAGTTTAAGAATATTTGCAACCTAAATAGGCGCCAAGAATATATTCTTAATGTACGATGGAGGCCCTCTTACCTTAAGAATATATATGCTTGTCTAATTGTAAGAATTCCCCACTAAGTTTAAGAATATAGTTGCATCCGAAATCTGTCGCAGTAATTGTATAATAAGTGACGAGCTCGAAGAAATGCAACCAATTCTGAGGATAAATCGCATGTGCACATCTCTAACTCTATCTCTTTCCCTTCGCAGAGAACGTTAAGGTGAGAAAAGTTTGATGTCACACGCCAACGAATAAATAATGTAGAGAGGTTATGTCTCGGTGTGGTATTACGGTATTCAACCTCACTGTCACATCAGACCTTTCTCACTCTAACTTTTTCTGTAAAGAGAAGCAGATGGATGTGCACATGCGATTTATCCTTAGAATTGGTTGCATTTCTTCGAGCTTCTTACTTATTACGAGTTCGAAAAACTGATCGAAAAGCACGTCGCACAAAACATTAAAAGAAACGTTTGGACAGATCAAGGCGCATTTCGTCCTTTGGTTAGAAGATACTCTTAAATTGAGAATTCCGCTTACTCTATTAAGAATATTACTAAGAATATGCGTGTAAGAATATGACACTCTTAATAGTAGAATATCGTTTTTTTCGGTGTAGATTTTTATTTGATAATATTTACAATTTTTCTGCTCTATAGTATCTTTTAATTACTGATAGTGATGCATGTCGATCATTTTGGGACAAAATCGAGATCTGCTTAAAACATAGTTAGATGGAACTGAAATTAAATTGGAGATCTCGACTGAGTGATCGTTCGTCTTGATGTGATGAGTATGGTGTTCAAGAAGAAAAATTATTAATTTCTAGCACAAGTGGACATAATTTTTTTGAAAAGTTAATTTTTAAACAAAGAAATGTAGTTTTAACCGCAATGATGAATTTTCAACCAGCTAGAAGACTATTTTCTATTTAAAAAAAACAATTTTTTACAAAATACATGAATTTTCAACTAAAAAGATCAATTTTCAACCGAAGACGAAAAAGTTACATTTAAAAAAATAATTTTTAACCAAAGAAATCAATTTTGATTGAAAACGATGAATTCTCTACGAAAAAAAGACGAATTTTCAACAAAACACATGAATTTTCATATATAAAGATCAACATTCAACAGAAAATGGAAGTTATGTTTTCAGTTACAAAAATTAATTTTCAATCGAAACACAACAGTTGAATTTTAAGCTAACAAGAGAAACCTTTTAGATAAATGTTGAAATTACAACCCAAAAAGTTGAATTTTCCACAAAAAAGTTCATTTTCGGTCCAAAAAGATGGCTTTTGAATAAAAAAGACGTACTATCGACAAAATACATGAATTTTCAAAAAAGTAGTTGAATTTTTAATTTAAAAAAATAAATTTTCAACTAAAAATGGAACAGTTGACATTTTCAGTCTAAAAAATAAATTTCCAATTAAAAAACTATTTTACAACCAAATAGTTCACTTTTACCCAAAGAGATGCTCGACAAAAATGGCGAATCTTCAACTGGAGTAGCTACATTTTCAGTTGAAAAAATAAATTTCAAGAAAAAAGCGAATTTTCAACCAAAGAGATAAGTTTTTAACTGAAATAATGAATATCAACAAACTAGTTGAATTTCGAATTAAAAAAATCAATTTTCAACAAAGTACTTGAACTTTTAACCAAGTAGTTGTACATAAGTCCAAAAGGAATTAACTTTTAACAAGAAATAGTTGAATTTTCTTATCGGTTTCTATTAATTCAGTTCGCATTTAAACGAACAAACGAAAGAAGGGGAAATTTCTTCAAGACAGGGAAACGAAAGTGGAATTCTTTTTAAAAAAAGGGAATAGAGGGGAACAGGGGAACAGGAAAAAGAGTGTAAAGACAGTAATTATGTCATTTCACATTATTTATAATTTCAAAGCTTTCGAATTTCTAATGCCATTATTCATTTAGCACTTATAGTGAATTGAAACGGGAGAAATAACTTTTGTGGTCTGGCAGAAGTCGGCTGTGACTACTGAATTTTCTTAAGCAATGAAATTCTGTTCTACGTGCGGTGAAATGAAGGAGGTCATGCATATCAGGTGTGAAATACAAAGTAAAACCATAATCAAGGTTAACCCTATTTGACAATTGGTTGATTAAGATTTCATGCGCATCGAAGCGTCGAACATTTCGACTTTCTTTTCCTACGCCCACACCCACGCAGGAAGTTGTAAACGTGCGATTATGCGCAAGGGTTCGGCCCAAAGAAAGCCTTAAATAATCATGTAACGGTACATTAATTCTATACCAATAAATATATCGTCCAAATCCAATACCTAGCGATCCCGTATAGCTTTCAGTTTCTTAACCGAAAAACTTAATTTACAAAATTCCCTCATTTTTCCTGAGCATTTTTGTTTTGTTTTGCATAACCATTATTATTCGAAGACCAGCATTCTATAATCTTTTAACATTTTCAACATAGAATTTTTTATAAATGGAATAAAAAAATTCAGAATAAAATTTTGAAAATTAAAAATTTATTTACTTCAAATAAAAAAGATTATTCTTCTAATACTATAGATGAATTCTTAACCAAACAGTTGAACTTTCCACGAAAAATATGACTTTTTAACAAAATAGTTAAAATTTAAACAGATTAATTTTATTTAAAAAAAAATACTTGATTTTTTAACGAAATACTTGAATTTTTTATCTACAAAGATGTATTTTCGAAAAAATTTAATTTTCAACCGAACACTTGCAATTTTCATCAAATTTTCAACTCAAAATATCAATTTTCTATCTAAAATGGATAAAATACATTTTCAAATTGAAAAACTAATTTTGAACAAAAAAAAACGTATTTTAAACAAAATAGTTAAATTTTCAACCAATGAGATGTATTTTCGACTAACATAAAATGATGAATCTTCAACTGAAATAGTTAAATTTTCAGTAAAAAAAAAAATTTTTTTAACCAGAAAAAAACAAACCAGTTGAATTTTTAACCAAATAATTTAATTTTCTACCTACAACAATGAATTTTAAGAAAGAGTTAATTTTCAACCAAACGGTTTCATTTTTAGCAAACAAACAAAAATTTGCAACCAATGAAAAGTATTTTTAAATAAAATAATGAATCTTCATAAAAAATGATTTTTTAATAAACCGGTTTCATCTTCAGGCTGACTCGAATATTATATCAAGATGACCGCAAGACATCATTTTCAAAATTCCCTAATTTTTCCCTGACCAATTTTTCATTTTCTCTCATCATTAGTATTCGAAGACCAGAATCTTAATCTCGAAACATGTTTAGCATATAATCTTTTTATAAACAGAATAAAACAATTTCAAATTAAAATTTTCAATTCAACTATCCTTGGCAGTTATTTCAATAGCAGATTTAAATAATCTTATAGAAATTCCCTGACTTTTGCAAGTTTTTTTTTAAATCCCTAACTTTTCCCTGACCAATAAAGTTTCCTGACTTTTATCTGATTTTCAGACTTTTTGTAACCTACGGCCACCCTGATTACTTTAATCATGTCCATGGTTAACATTTTTCAAGAGAGGACGAATACTTGCTAGTTATTGGACTCTACTTTTCAGATTCGTTAATTTAATTGAAATTCGCTGGCGGCGATTCAAAGAAAGTGCTAGGGACTGTCAGTCAATGAGAATCGTTTTCACTTGGCACTACTCTCGATTTATCGAGAGACCACTTGCTATTCGGGTTTCGTCGAATGAAAGCAAGAGAATCCATGCTCCATGTTTACAAGTCGAGCAGAGTTCTCGTTCTCTGCATAATCTTTCACTTTTAGTCGTCTCCTTTTCAAGAAAAAGTCCACGCTCGTTACGGACAGGTGCAGCTATAACCATTACAATCGTGAAATTGCACTCTAGCATATAATTCTCAATACCAGAGAATTTTTCTCTTATAATTATTTTATTTAAAAAAGTGCCTTTATTAATTACTATTCTTCTGTCTGGAATGTAATTAAACTTTCTAAAAAGTATAGAAATAATAGCAGGCGATCGAATTAACATTGGAAAAAGCTACTGGCAAATTATGTATTGCTAGAAATGTACGTTTGAGAGCAAAGAGAGAAAATCAGACTTTCAGGCCTCGAATTTATTTGAAAAATTTAAAACAGTATTAATAGTAGCATACATTTTTAGAAATAGTAGCAAAATAGTATCATGCCATTTTTTAAATATTAAATATAAGGATTAACTATTTTTCAAATCTGGTATGTACACAATATACATCTCCCATAAAATCTTACGATTCTTTTGAAATAACTCTGAAATATGTTGAGATACTCTGAAATTCCTATATAACTCCCCAATTTTTTTTAATCCCTTAAAAATCGTAAACATACTTTGAATTTTAATAATACCTTTTAAAATACTATGCACCCCTTAATTCTGCTGAAATACCTTAAAATTATTTTCGTTTATTCTCTAATGTTCTCAAGAAATCTGTTGGAATCCCTTGAAATCTTTTAAATATCAGTGAGATTTTGAGATTTCCGACTTTTGAAATGGCGGACATGTTACTTTAGTTAATCTAGCGAAAAATTTGGGAAAGGCAAAGTAAAAAACAGTTGCATTAGCGAAAAATTTAAGAAAATAGTAAAATTAGTGTTATTACTAAAAAATAGTAGCAAAATAGTTGTATCGTTAAAAAAAAGTGTCAAAAATGTATCCGAGGCCTGTAGTCTAAACTGGGTTGCGTAAAGATTCACAAAAAGTGATAAGAACGTTAGCAGTTTTATTGGAACAGATTTTTTATATTTTGATTTAATTTATTTTATTTGTAGATTAGATAAGAATGTAAACGGTGGTTCAATAAATGCTCGGTGGTTTAACTGGATGCTGTGAGTGAACCATTGAGAAGCGTAAAGTGTAAATGTGTATGAGAGGGGTGCACAGTGCACATACTACAGGTTCGATGGGCCCGTTAGACATCAGGCACATTGGCCGTTATGGGGCCCAAGGCTAAGCCTTTTCTCTTCTATCTTGCTTATATTTCGCATCTTAGCAAGGCACGTCGACACCAACGATTGCAAAAGAAACATCACACAAAGATCATACATTCATTATCAACAAGAAAAAAGTAACCTGATCTTATAAGATTGAAGGAGGATGCACTCCAAGGTTTCATTTTATTGACTTGATTGAGTTTATACACTCTATTCTATTCATTCATTGATATTGACTCTTCACAAAATCAAGCCTTACACCAGGCTTGCCCACTGAGGGAAAATCGACTCAATCGCCACATGTTCAAGTTCCACCACTACTTCCTTTTTCGCAGGTCCAGAGGCTTGGGGGGGGGGGGGGGGTAGTCGCTCTCCTGAAGTTGAATGAGTAGAGGTCAGCGGTGGTGTTAAAGTCCCATTTGGCAAATGAGCAATTTCGACGAAATTTCCCCTCAGTGGACAGGCCTGCCTCAGACACTTGAAACAATTTTACTTGAAATTTTCAAATTGAAAAACTTCAGACTTCGAAGCATTTGAAATTTGAAATTTACATATTCAATAATGTTGCATTATTCAATAATAAATTAATTCAAATTCGAAGCTTTAAAATTTAGCCAATCTTCGAATAAGACCTATTTCAAATCTTTCAAAATAAAAGTTGTAACAAGTGCACAATTTCTATTAAAAAATTTAAAACTTGAAAAATTGTAAATAGCAGTGATCACAGAGCAAAAGCAGTTCAAAAAGGGGGAAATTCCAAACCAGGATTAATAAACAATTTTAAAAGAGGATATAATGCCTTCGAAGCGCCATATGCGAAACAAGTCACTATACCAACGCAACGGCGCGGCGCACTCAGAGAGGCTGTTACTACTTAAGCATTAACGTGCTCTTCTGGTACCATAATGGCGCTCTTTGGCTCATACATATTACCAGATTGGTACGCAAAAAAGCCTAACCTGTAGTTAAGATTTTTAAATCGTGACTTTGTCCCGCAATTTTGTCTGATTATTCGTTTTTTATCAACCAAAAATGTATTTTTTTCTTCGTTAATGCGCATCTTACAATTTGTGTAGACCATAAATAACTGATATCAATTTTATAAATCTTTGTTCTATATTCACACGCATTTAACATTTTTCTAGATTAAAAATACAGGCCTTCCACTACATTAAAATTTATTTGAAATTTTCCTTCTGTTATAGATGTTTTTACAGAATTTTAAAAAGATATCCTTAAAATTATATTTTGCCTGCCTAAAAATTAAGAATAATCCGAATACAGGTGACCAATAAAGCTTCAAGGTAAAATATATAACGTAAATTATTGTAAAAGTAATTTCAAACTGCACAGCTTGAAATGCTCCCAAAATAGGGGGATAAATTCTTTTTAAAAACACGAGTGTAGGTATCATATTCCTAAGATTTCATGTGTATCGAAATATACTGCTTTTTCAACAAATCAGTGAAATTTTCAACCAAAAAAGATGAATTTTCAATAAAAGAGTTGAGTTTTCTAGCTAAAAAGCCAAATACACTGGAAAACATTTGACTTGTAAGCCCGAAAAGATGAATTTTAAACAAAAAAGTTAAGTTTCATCCAAAAATAATGAATTTTCAACCAAAAAAATTCATTTTCAACCAAACAGTTGAATTTACAACCAAATAGTTGAACTTTCACTCAGAAGAGACGCATTTTCAACAACAAGATAAATTTGTAATCAAATATTTGAATATTAAACCTACGAACATGAATCTTCAAACAATTGATGGAATTTTCAAACAAACAAGATTACATTTCAACCAGAAGCAGTTGAATTTTTAAGCAAATGGTTGAAGTCCCACACATAAACGATGAATATTTTAGAAGACAGTTGAATTTTCAACCTAGAAAAAGGAATTTCCAACAAAAAAAATTGACTTTTCTAGCAAAAGATGAATATTTAATTCGAAAGGATGAATTTTCTGTACAAAAAATAAGAATTTTCGACTAAACAGTTGAATTTTCGACCAAAAAGTATTACTTTTTAACAAAAAAGTTTAATTTTCAACAAAATAATGAAATTTTCAGCTAAACAGTACATTTTTTAACCAAAACCAATGATTTCTGAACCAAAAATATAATACTAAACCTTTTAAATCAAAAGAATCAACTTTTAACCAAAACTAGTTGGGTTTTCTTATTGGGTTCTATGAATTCAGTTCTCATTTGAGCGAAAAAAAAGGAAAATCAGGGGAAAAGAGGAATTATTTTTAAAAAGGGGGGAAGAGGGGAATAGAGGAAATAGTGTGTAGTGATTAATGTAATAAACCGTAGTGAAAATTCTGCGCGAGAAAGCGTCGATCGCAGTTTAGGAGATAGTCGCATTTTTTTTATCCAGGATCTAAAATATAGATTTTGGATTTTCAATACGAAACCATACATAAAGCTTTGCTCTATTTCGTAAAATTATAGCTGTATGTCCACGAAAGGACAGAAAATGTGTAAATTTTATATTTGAAAACAAAATATACAACATGTGAGGCCGTGAGCTTGTAGCACACTAGAACTTCAAATCAGTTTTTCTTAAAAACGGAGTCTTCAATCTATTAGCTAGACATTTGGAGTATCCCTAAATTATAACTGTATTGTGCCAATTACTAGTAATTATTAATATAAATTTAGGTTACCTATGTGATTAATATGTTAAATATCAAAAAAGAATGTTTTCATTATCAAATATAAAAAGAACTTCAGTATTTGATAGAGCAAGACGATATTTCGACAGTCACCAAAAAAGACTTAAGTAACTCACGCAGTGAGTTTTAAAATCGCAGAACTCCTATGCTTTTATACACAGGAGTTACGCGTTTTAAGATGGCACATACAGCCATAAACTTATTTCAAAAGTAAAAGCAAATCTGACAAAATTCCCGGTTTTCCGAAAAATTCCCGGCTTTTATCCGGTGCTCAAAATTCTAGGCCAAATCTCGGTTTCCCGGTCAGTGGCCACCCTGGAATCGTACAATTTGCGTCGACCTAACGGTTCGTGGTCTTTCTATAGCTGGATTTCTAAAAAAATTAATTACGTTTGATGTTTGGGGGCGATCGATGGTAGGCAGAAGTCCTGACAAAAACTCGATTTCACGGAAGTTACGGCTGGTATCTCGGCGCGAATGAAAGGTAAAAGACGATGAAAATAAAATAAAATGGAATAAAATAAAATAAAAGGTGAAGTGAGGAGGAACAGAAAGGTAGTGAGATCTTGCTTTTGGCTTGTCGTTTTCTATAAATGCGAAAGAGAAATGTATAAGTGACTCTATAAAGTAGAGTAGAGGGCAACGAAAGCTCGTCCCTGGTTCTTCTGATCGAGCTACTGGCAAGAGGTACAAACCATTTCATTTCTACATCGGAAAGGCATCGTGTTCGACAGGAAAATAGTCACGCACCATTTGCCTCGCGAGGAACGAATCTGGAACGCCACTGATGCGGGCGACGTTGAGTCGTGTTTACATTTACTTCAAAGACACCAGTGCTCTGAATGCACCGCAAATTGAAATATCAGGCCTTTCCACTTCAGGGGTTCCAGGTGAAATGAGAGCGTTAGATAGTTTTTTTTCATACACACAAGAGAAAATGGTCTCATTGTAAAAACAAATAACAAATACAGGATGGCCACAAGACATAATTTTCAAAATTCCCTGAGTTTCTCCTCATTTTTTTTTTTCTAACCATTTTTTCATTTTCCCTGAACACTAATATTTGAAGACCAGGATTATAATCATGTAACATTTTTAAACTACACCGTTCAAAATGGTCTCAAAACAGAGGAAATAGGGTGATTTTTCATTAAAATAATGTATTAATGTAGATATCAAAACGCTTTAAATTACTAAAACCAAAAAAGTTTTTCTACCAAAAGAGATGAATTTTTAACCCGAATAGATGGATTTTCAACAAAAGAGTTGAGTTTCCTAGCTAAAAAGTGAAACGTGTTCGAAAATAGTTTACTTTAAAGCTCAAAAAGATGAATTTTCACCTAAAAAGGCTAATTTTGTAGAAAACGGTTGAATTTTGAACCCGCAAATTTGAATTTTTAATCAAATAGTTGAACTTTGAACCCCAAAACACAAGTTTAAAAAAAACAGTTGATTTTCAATGAAAAAGTAAATTTTCAACCAAATAATTGAATTTTCTACCAAAAGTGAAATTTTCAAAAGAATAGATAAATTTTCAAGCCAAAAAGACCATTTGTTTCGAAGACAGTTGAATTTTCACAACATGAATTTTCAACCCAAAAACACAAATTTCGTATAAAACGGTTGAATTTTCAACCTGTTGCAAATTGGAATTATGAAACAAATAGTCTAATTTTTTACCGAAACTAGTCAAATTTTTAACCTCAAAATTTAAGTTATCAAAAAACAGTGAATTTCCAATAAAAAGTAAATTTTTAACAAAAAAAGATTACTTTTCTGTCACTAAGATGAATTTTCTATCCGAAAAGACGAATCTTCACCAAAAAATTTAATTTTTAATGAAAGAAGTTGATTTTGCAACCAAATAGTTGAATTTTCAAAAAAAAAAATTGATTTTCAACCAAACTCTTGAATTTACAACCAAATAGAAGTTTTGAGCAAAAAATACCAATTTTCAACCAAATAGTCGAATTGTACACCAAAAAAGTTGAATTTTCAACCAAATGGTGAAATTCTCATAACAAAATTCAGCTTCAACCAAACGTAGTTGAAAAGTTAAATTTTCAAGCCAAAAAAAAAACGATTTTTCAAGAAAACAGTTGACTTGTTTACCAAAAAATAATACATGAATGAATATGAATTTTCAAAAAAATAATTAAATTTTCAATTAATGAGGTGAATCATACAAAAAATCATTTTTAGCAGAGTATTTTAACTTTCAACCAAATAGCTGAACTTTCGAAGAACAAAAATTAATTTTTGTCCGACCCCCCTTGAAAACGCGCCATTGCATGCACGTTAAGCAGGCGTGAAGTGGCTGCTTCTGGCCCAGTTACGTTTGCGCATGTTCACTCCGTCGCCGGGCCAACAAAAACTTTACGCCCGCTACCCATGAAAGTTTACGCCCGCTACACATACGCTGCACTGAGCGAAAATGTTTTAAAGATTGAAGTTTTGTTTTTAGGGTTTCATAGCCCCCCACCCCCCGGGGGGGGGGGGCAACAGAGCATAAACGGCAATTTTTTTTAAAATAAATTTTTTTTCCAACAAATTTTTTTTTCACATTTTTTTTTTAAATTTTTTTCACAAAATTTTTTTTTCAAAATTTTTTTTTTAAAAAAATTTTTTTTTCAAAATTTTTTTTTTCACCAAATTTTTTTTTCAGCAATTTTTTCCACAACATTTTTTTCCAAAAATTTGTTTACACAACATTTTTTCACACAATTTTGTTTCAGATCATTTTTTTTCAAATTTTTTTTTTCATTATTTTTCAAAAACTCCACTCTATGCAATATAAAATTAGTATTATTCGTTAACACCTCCTAACAACTTTTTCCGACGGGCGTTGCAAAAAATAGCGTGTGATACACGTGCGCCTATAGGCGTGTGATTGCATCATTCGCCTGCGGCTTATGCTGAAAAATTCACATGCTTGTTTTCAAGGAGGGTAGGACAAGAAGTATAGTATGTATCAAGGGCGTACGGCTATTTTGCCTCCTTTACGCCCTTGATACACAATGTACTATTTTAAAAAAAACAGTTACATTTTCAACCAAAGAGATGAATTTTTAACTAAAAAAAAAATTAATCTTTGACTAAAAAAGGAATTTTCTTTACCTAAAAAATCTTTTAACCAAAAACAGTTGGATTTTTTAAATCGGTTATATTTATTATTTATATCTATTTATTATCTTCGACAGTTACTTGAAGTACTTCATACGGAAATTCCCTGAGCAACAAAATTATTTTTATATTTGAAGAAAATATCACTTTCGCTGATCGTAACGACGCTTTCCAACGGTAGCGTAGTTCGAAAACGAAAGCAGCTTATAAAAGCTGATAAATATGCTCCATCTAGTAAGACGATCTCTATCCGAGTAATATCGAGCCAAGCGCTGCTTAACTTTACTTTGAAATTTCAAATTAAAAACTGTACACTTTTTCACATTGAAATTTTGCAGTTTCTGCGATGGTTACGATTTTAATTTAACAATTGTACAATTCGGAATCCCTGAAATCTAAGATTTTATTAATTCCATATTTTAGAGAATTAAGTAAAAACATTCAAATTACAAGTAACTTCAATCTATGATTATTACAGCAGTTATATTGAAATTTTATAATTCCAAATACTGTAGTTTTTGAATTTCGGTTCGTTCATTAATAAATACTTCAAGTCGGTAAATCGTTAATTTGACTTTATCAGGCTATTCAATTGCTCAATTTAAAATTGTGCTATTTCCTATATTTACAATTTTAAACTGTTCAATTTTAGGCGCAATAAATTTGAAAATTTACAAGCTTAAATTTACTCTAAAATAAATATGACAACGATTCACCAAATTTATAATGTTTCAAGTTCACAATTCTAATCTAAAGCAATTTAATTATTGTTTTCCTTTTAAATTTAGAGATATCAGAAATTCATTGATTTAAAATACTGAAAGTATAAATAACGATAACAGTAATCTTGTTGTTATTATTTAAAGCTGATCCGTTCAATTTTAACAATCGTAATTTCATGTTACTTCAAATTATACGATTTTAAATTTAAATTAATCCACTCGTATTCTTAATTTGGATTCTAAAATATTTGATCATTTCTTCCAGTTTGCCGATTGAGATCATAAACTTTACTCACTGAATTAGTTGCTTCATTATTTTGAGTTAATAATCAACCTTGGACACTCACCTGAAACAGAAAGAAAACATAATATGTAAGTCAAATTGTTATTGTTGATATCGGAATTTTATAAACAGCGCTCAATTGATACAAGACTTTTTCGTTCGGAGATTTCAAGATTCAGTTCTTCAGTCAGGAAATTTTTTGATTTAAAATAAGAACTTTACATTATATTTCAAACCCTCCGGACATCAATACGTATTTTTCAAAATAAAACTGAAATATATTGAATATCAATAATTTGATAAATTTTATACTTGACCCAATTTAATTTACAAATTGACACTTCCAACCCATTCATGCATTTTAACTCACAGAACTTTCAAAGCAGAATATCGAATGCATTCAAATTGGAAACGCTTTCAACTTTCAACTTTCGACAACCAGAAGTTCAAACCTTTTGAAACCGAGACCAATGAATTACGACTTCAGAAGGCACACCTCACAAATATTGTCTACATGAAATAAACATTCGCAATACTCAATCTTTACAATTAAGTTAACCTCTGGATATTATATTATACTAGTAGCAAATGGACACACGCAAATAGCGCGTTCACGTCCCTGGAATTTAATTTCCTTACATTAGAAATATAAATGGTTTAAACTCATTATTAAACAAAATATTTAATGCTAAGTTGAAAATTTTTTGAGACAATATTTCATAATTTCAAAGTGAAAGCGCTTGCAAGTTTTGAAAAATCTATTGACGGATTTTGAATTGAAAAAGTTCCAAATCAAACAATAATTTTGGATTTGGTAAAATTGTGAAGAAAGGACAATATTTCGAATGGAATGGAATGAAACTGAATTGAACTTGTACCAGTTCTAAATAAAAATGTTTCAAAATTACCAATTTGAAATTGAAAAAATTTTAATCAGAGGCTCTCAAAATTGAAACATTTCAGACTAAAATTTTCAAAATTGAAGACCTTTTAGAAAGGAGTTGAAATTCTTGCTTTTTTTCTAATTCAAAACGTTCAAAATTAAACAATTTCATTTTGAATTGAGAAATCTCGAAATTGAATGAATTTAGATTAAAATTTCGAAAAAAGGACAATTTCAAAACGTTAAAAATTGAATATTTTCAGATTAGAATTTTAAAAACTGGATTATAATTTAAAACGTTTGAATTTAAATAATTTCCAATTGAAAGCTTCTCAAATTCTGGAATTTTAAGTCGTTATTACATAAAGAATGATAATTTAACATTAAAATTAATTAGAAAATTTTTTCTACAATTCAAAACTAAATTCACTTTATTTTCACCATATAATGGAAAAAAATGCAATTAAAAATAATTTGATAATATATTTTCTTAGTCTTCCAATGTTTTCAATTTATTCTGGAGGAAATAAATTCAAAATTGTTTATTCACAAATCCTTTAAGCTGAAAATTGTCACTGTCATTTTCTTCGTTCAAAATTGAAGAATTTTAAATATTGCAAACCTTTAAAGTTTAATTAATCTAAAAACGTTGAAAGTGATATGCGTTTTAATTGGAAACTTTCAAAATTCACAAATTCAAACTTGAAGCGTTAATAATTAAATAATTTCAAACTTCGATTAAAAATTAAATCCTTCTTAAATTAGGATCTTGAAACTAAGTCGTTTAAAATTAATAATTTTCAGATTGTGCATCACGATTATTAAAATTCAATAATTTTAATTTAGAGTGCTAAATTAATGTCTTGAAAATCAACGATGAATTTCCATGCGAGAAGAAGAACTTCACGTTGAAGATAATTTTATGAAATCTGACAAAGTGAAATGACGAAATGAATGAATGAATTCAAAGATTATTATGAATAGATTTTCTTCACAGCTAAAAATAACCTTTTTTGGTTTAGACTAGTAGATCAAAAACCGTTATTCGATCGATAAAAAATTATTTCACTGCGCTAGTCGACAACAGAACATCACAATTCATTATTATTAATAATTCCAACTTTATACATGCAGTAACAGAATAACAGAATTGAAAAATGAAAAACACGTAACACGAACTTAAAGAGATAGTGCCGGTGGCGCTTGAATTAACGCACTCGTTGTTTTTCCGGGTCGAACAATTGAATCTGAAGAAAAAAATTCAATTAGTTTCGCTCATGCACTAACAACGAGTTTCGGGTCAATTGACCGTGTTAAATTGAATTTCCAAGGGTCGTCGACAGCTTCGCGGTACTCCAGAAGTAAAGCGAGCAGAGATGAAGTAAAGGGAGTGGTCGGTGATTGCGAGCCGAAGAAGAGGCTGAGGATAATCTTGAGGATGTTAAGGATGGGGGTGAGGAAGGCGCTATTTCATTTAAGACCCGTACTAATTTCCGAGCGCTTTATTATCACGAGAGGTCGTTAGCACCAGCATTGTGTCGCGGATGTAATGAGCCGTGAAAAAATGTCTAGAAAGTGCGGGGTCGGGCCTTTTGGCGGTCCCCACATGGAGGACAGACGTCGATTATGGACACGCTTTAAAATAACCGCGATAAATTTGAATATGAAAGCGAGGCGACGGGTCAACGAGCCATTTACAACGCGTTCTAGTGACACTGGCTCTTCGATCTCATTCGACTTTTAACCGCTTTTCTTTATCCATTTCTATGCAAATGAAATTTTTATATTTCAAAAAATCTTTCGGATTTTAAAGAAAAATTACTCCGCGCTTTATTTAACTAAATATTTATTCAGGGTGGCGAAATCTATAACTTTTGAAATATTTAGCACATAAACTTTTGTAAAGGGAATAAAACAATTTCAAATTTATTATCCTTGACAATGGTAAAAGAGTAAGGGAAAATAATCACATTAAACTAATATTTTATTTTCAACAAATATAAAAATGACTTCGTCAGAAATTATGTTACGAAAAATCCTTTTTGAAAAATGTTAAACAGAAATTTAGAACTGGCTTCTGTTCTGAAAGAATCGGTTTCTTAGTCATCTCTATAAATATTTTATTCTTGTGAAAAACCAAAATCGAATAAAGCTTCAATTTATCGTATTTGGCACGATAGTGGGGAAACTTTAATGACTTATTAGGGGAAATTCTTGAATTCAATATTACACTCGAAACTCTTTTGGAATGATCTATGACTTCTCTGTTTTTACAGGGAAAAGAAAACATTTTTTTTCTTTTAGACTATTAGAGGCACTCTATGAAACATGTTGCATCTACGAATATATGAGGAAAACCGGCATGTCAACCTCTTTTATATTCTGTGGGCGGTTTTCTGTGCCTATACTTAGTATCCGGTAACGTCATTCAAATCAAACTAAAATGCACCGTCCTACGTTAGTTTGTCCATTGCGCCACGCTCGACCAACAACAGGAAAAGTCTCTCGATAACAACTTGATTTAGAAGCGTATAAAAATAAATTAATTTCTCTATCGAAACGCCTTATAAAACGCCTCAGCACGATCCAATCGTCTTTATAAAAATTTAGGTTTATTTCCCGGTTTTCTAAACTGTTTCCCGGACAATCAAATTTTTTAATTCAAGCCCTCAAAATTGAACAAGTGAAAAATTATAACACTTTGCAGTTGAACGATTTTAAATTTGAACGTTCATTACTGGATGATTTGAAATCGGAATCCTTATAATATGAATAGATTCAATTGCAGGGCCTTTATAATTAGAAAGTAGTTTAAAATTGAACATTGAAAACTGTACAATTTTTAAGCACAAGCCTTCAAGATTAAATGAATTCTAACACAGAATCCATTAAATATTTTTAATTCAACGAAATTTTACTGTGGTGAAAATTCGCGAGATTCAAAAGTTAGCATGTCAAATTTTTCTCTTTTAAAATGGAGACATGTAACAATGAACAATTTTTAATTTATGGCCATCAAAATTTGTAATTTTAGATCAATTGATTCCACTTGAAATCAAAATTTTTTAATTTTCAACTGCTGTTAATTAGAAATCTTTAAATTTTGAAAGATTCGAATTAAAGATTTTTTTAATTTTGACCCCTTCAAACTTACAGCTGAAAAACTATTAAGGAATTCAATTTGAGACGTTTGAGATTTGAAATAAAAACATTCTTAATTATATAATCTATAGTTATTATATTTTTGACACTCTTAATTCAAAATGTTCTTATGCTTAGCGCTTCCAATTAGAAATTATTCTATTTTGAACGTTTTGGTTTCAAAATGGTTCAAATTTAAACGATTGAAAATGAAAATATAGGTAATACTTGAAATTGCTCTATCTTAAATGCTCTCAATTAGTTATTTAAATTTAAACACTTCAAATTCTCTAAACTTTAATGGTTCAATACAGTAACAAATAATACTTAAAATTTTTACAATTTAATCAATCAAAATATCAAATCATAAAAATATAAAATAAATATAAAATCAAAAATAGGGGGAAAAGGGGAATAATGGACTGACTGTGATCCCTGTAGATAGATCAAGTGATGATTAAATGGTCGAAAATTTTAAATAGTTTTTTTATAAGACCACGCATTAAATTTACAAAAAATTGCTTTTTGTCAAAATTTCATATATAAATTTTTTTTAAATTTTGAACCTACAGATTAATAATCCGAAAGGAAATGAATTTTTACAAGTAGGGGAGACTACCCTACAGTAGATAATAAGCCTACAATAGATAATCATTAATTTAAAATACTAATGTATGTGAAATAATAAATTTAGTTCAATTATTAGTTAGGATACTATATGTGTTAATAAACTAAAAATTATTATTTTAGGTATATTTATGCTTTTAATTGACAATTATCTACTGTAGGGTGGTCTCCCCTATTTCAATAGAAAAATTCGTCTATCATTCAAATGTTACCTTCCTCAAAAACATTTTGTTAGATTTCGCTAAATACCTCATATTTTGTAGATCAGTCCACATGAAACAGGGTTTAAATTCATTTTTAGGGTTGTTTTGTCATCCCTTAAAGATTTGAGCAAGGAAATCTACATTTCTTACCAATCAAAACCTCGAAAGATTTTACGATTAAACTATTAGAGTAAAAAAAAGTCACTTCAGAATAAATACAGGAAGCGTCTCATACCAAAAAAAGTGTTTAAATCTATTTTAAGGGTTGCTTTAACATCCTTCAAAAATATAAGTAAGGGAATTGATATTTCCTAAGAAGCCAGACACAGAAGATTTTTTTATTAAACTATTGGGATCGGAAATCACTTTGAAATAAATATGGGAAACAGATCTCCTGACAGGGAAAATCGTTACTCTTTTTAAGGGTTTTTTTAACCTCCCTTAAACATTCAAGCAAGAAAATCTAAATTTCAAGAAAACTAAAATCACAGTACATTTTTTGATCTAGCTATTGGGGTGAGTAATCATTTTAAAATAAATGCAGGAAGCGTTAAATTTATTTTAATTAAAAAGTATCCCGTGATATTTGGTTGTTTGGAAATACCGTTCTGCTTATTTGAATATTTAAGGGGTATTACAAAACTCTTACAATAATTTCAACGACTTTCCCGGCTGGGATATGTTTTCCACAATCATTGTGAATTGATTTCCAACCCCAATAAAATAATTAACATAGTAACATAACTCCTATTATTTCGGATGTTAGGAAATGTCAATTTTCTTCCTTGAACGTTTAGGGTATGTAAAAAACCAAAAATCCTGTATACACAAAATCGCGAATTTTTCAAGTTTGAAATTGCAAGAAAAATTTATAATTAAACAATTTGGAAAAGGCCATTTTCAGTACATTTAATGCGGGGTCTTTTATACTTTAGTCACATTAATTTTTGCACAAAATACAAATAATTTGACCTGATTCTGAATAAAAAATACTAGAGGAGGTGAAGAGGGTACTTTTTGAGAGAAAGTTAACGGCAAATAATAGTATGTAATACAATCCTGCGTTGTCTAGATAGACGTGAGATCAAAGTTCGACTAACATTAAATGACTCCCATAATTTCTATATTCTCATGTAACGCGTCGATAGAGAATATCTCGGTATGATGAACGTACATTGAACATGTGGAAAGAAATTAGAATCTATAAGGATCTAATACGAACTGCGGATTAGCTGTCGATTCTGAGATTGAGAGGTCGAGGTACATCAAGACATGGCTCGTTATGCTCGTACGACTTAAGTAAGGTCTTCCCCCCAAGCTTGAGAAAGGCTCCAGTCACGATTTTTATTGCAAGCAATCAAAGAGAATGTGAAGTGTGCTTCGAACTTGTTACAAGTCGGTAACTGACTGAAAAGTTCAATTTTGATCGTTTCATTCCAGCCAATAAAAGCCTACGGTATATTTATTTGACTCATGTAAAATTTACGATTTCGACAAGGTGAAAAATATTCTTGGTAATAAACAAAATTGTCTGAGCCATTAAAAACTTTGTTAGCTACTTTCATAAGGTTTATATTGAGTACAATATACCGTCAAATAAAATACAATCCTCAAAAAATACTTTCTAATTTGCAGGCAGTATTTGATCCCTCGAGAAAGTCCAAACATTTGCCTTAACAAAGTTGCACTATACATAATTTATTTCAAAATTAAATTGCTAATTTCCTAATTGCCGATTTGACCAAGTACTTTCCATAATAATTTTCTATTTACCACTACTCTCGGGTCATAATTTCAATTTATTATTACGATATCGCTTCTATCTTTGGCGATGTAATGTAGAATGCAAAGATAGTTAAAATATAATTCTTTGGCATCGAGACTGCGGTCTCTGACATCATAACACTCGTAACTGGGGTAAGTAAATGTAAATTATGATTTTCATTAAGCGAGGTGATTGTGGTTCGCAAGACCGTATGTGGATTTCATAAATGTTCGACTCGCTATAAATTTCAACCGCAGCCTGGATTCGAACCTCGGAAACGCCTTTTCCGGCCTCGGTTCCGGCGCGGCGTGATTACCTAATTTCACCGTTCGTGACTCAAAGAAATTTACGAGATGAGTCAGTCAGCCTATGGATGCAGGTGCTCTAAGCAAGATGACCTAGTGAGGTTCGGATAAGCCGGCCACTGTGTCAGTAACAGTACTCCTCGTAAAAGAGCCCGGCCCCCGAGGTCCCGACCTTCGACCCGCGTAACTTGCGGACAACGAGCTTTAACGATCCTCCGGACGTGCCTAAATGTTCCTGAAAAGCAACAGTTCTCTGCGACCTTGAAAAAATGCCTAGCAATCCCCCTGGAATTTCTGCCAATTATTTCGCGACTATGTTCGCTTTTCAATCTCAATAATTCAATTTTTAACTGTTTTTAGTCGAGACTTAGTTTATAGACTAAAAAAAGTTTATTCTAATGCAATACAATAATTTCAGACTTCACAGTCCAAAATGCTCTCCAAATTATTGTAGGTAATATTGAATTGAATATCAAACGTATCTTCAACAAAATAGTTAGATTTTCAACCAAAAAAATTAATTTTCAAACAAGAAGATTAATTTTTTACAAAAGAGAAGAATTTTTAACAAAGTACATGAGTTTTCAAACAAAAGTGCATAAGTTACATTTTTAGTTAAAAAGATTAATTTTTAACAGAAAAAAAATACAACGAATGAGTTGATTTTTCAACCAAAGAGATCAATTGTCCACTGAAATAATGCACTTTCGACCAAAAAGACGAATTATCAACAAAAAATATAATAGTTGACATTTCAACAACAACAAAAATTATTTTTCAACGAAAAAAAAAATAATTTTCCAACTAAAATACCAATTTAACAATACATACAAGAATTTTGAACCAAATAGTTGGATTTTTAACTAAAAAAGATCAATTTTCCACACAAAATTTAATAGTTAAATTTTCAGTTGGAGCGATTACTTTTCAACCAAAGAAAAACAAATTTTCACTAAGATGTTGAATTTTCAACAACAAAAAATTAATTCTCAAGGAAAAATGTAATAGTTAATATTTCAACCAAAAAATATTTTAATTTTATAAATATTTTCACTTTTTTGTACCAGTTGAATTCAACCAAGAAGCCAAATTTTTAGGCAAATACATGAATTTAAAACAAAATATTTGAATCTTCAAACTAAAAAACAGCAATATTAAGAAAAAATTAAAAAGTTCAATTTTTAGTTCAACATTAATTTTTAACAGAAAAAAAACGAATTTTAACCAAGTAGTTCAATTATCAACCATAGAGATGAATCTTCAACAAAAATATTTTTTAACAAAGGAGCTCAATATTCAAACAAGTAGTTGCATTTTCAACAAAAGAGATGAATTTTCAACAATAAATGTTATAGTTGATATTTAAACCAAAGCATATTGTTGGATAAAGTTGGATTTTCTTATTCAGTTCTATTAATTCAGTTCGAATTCAAGGGAAAAGAGGGAAAAAGGGGGGAAAGGGGGGGGGGGAAGCGGAAGTTTCTTGAAAACTGGAGGAAAAAGATGAATTCTTTAAAAATGGGGAAAAGAGGGCAAAGTCTATATATTCTTAAGAATTTGTAAATTATGAACAGGAAAACTGGAAGTTTTTAAACTTTTATGATTAAAAATTACGAAAGAAAATTCTCCCAAATAATTAGTGTGACTAGTGTGACACCTTATAATAATTTATTTTATTATTCAAGGAAATACAAGTCTATTTATTTAAATAATTCACAAATTGTTTCCCCTGATGAGCATGAAGCTGGAGTCAATTGCGCCGCGACGTAACAAGCAACGAATAATTAGAGAATGTCTCGCGGTAATTACGACTCTAATGAAAAAAGTACATTATTAAATCACAACAATCTCGGTTCTGAAGGCGAGGATTAATCTTTTCCTCTAATCGGATAATAACCAGAATCGAGTTTACGTACCGTGTAAGTCTACTCGCAAGAAAAGAAGCATCCTGAGGAATTAGACAAATTAAGGAGAAGTAGAGGCAGTAGAAGCCATTAATAAAAAAAGAGATTTTTTAGAGATTTGAAAGGACAAAGTTGATTGTTATCATTTTAAAGACAAGTGAATAATATTATTTCCAAAATTTTTCAAGGTCCTAGAAGAAAAAATATGTGTTTAAAATTGTTTAATATGAAGTTAGTTATTCTCTCACCTAAATTCAGAAATTAATTTTCGAAATGATAGACTTATAGTTATTTCAAATATGAAATATAATATATATTTTGTGAAACTACAAATAACCTACAAATAACTTTATGCTAATTTTTTTACGAAAACAAGGAAAAAATGTACATTTGAATATCTCGAAAGTTCCAGAAATGAGTTCAATTCAAAAAAATTAACGATGTCGAAAACTTCAGTTAAAAATAGCAGCGCTTTTCTGAAAATCATTGAGAATGTTAGCTTTCATTACACTGACTCTCATTTTCTTGCTTTTTCTCAGGTACATTGTACCTGAGTTTCAAGAGTTAAATAAACTGAACAAAATATTTTTCTCTGGGTGCAAATTAATTTGAAATATTCTTAATAATGTGTATCTATTCCAGTTACATTTTTTTAATCGATTTTACTTAAAACAGAAATATCATGAACATTTCATTAACTTAAATGTTCCGAAGTGTCAAATAATGAAATAAAAAATTTTTGACGTAATAAATAAAAAATTTAAAATAGAATAAGAACAAATATGTATAGGTAATTTTTATATTATTAAGATGAAAGGCGGCCCATAAAATAGTGTAAGTTTTAAGAAAGCCATATAATGTCTCAAAGGGACAGAATCCTCGGCAGGATCATGTCGCATAGAAAAAAATATTATTCGAGGCGAAAATATCTATAAGGCTATAAAACCTAAAACATTTGATTTATGTTTTTCGTAATAAAATATCTGTTCTCTTTTATAACTTAAGCTGGAGAATTTTAATAGTCATCTCTCTTATTCGCATAATTATAAAAAAAGAACATAATAACTTATACTCTGTTCTGAAAAAAAACGTGTCAGGGCAAAGTAATAAACGTGACTTATATAAGAACTTTATGTTGAGTTATCTATTTTGAAACATTAGGAAATAATTCATGCTTTAATTTAAGCATAAATGTAAGATTGCCAATTGGAGTAAATTAAAAATTCCTCGGAATCTTTTGAAAATCTCTAAAATATTTAAAATCCTTTTAAATCTTTTGAAATCCCTCAAAACATTCTAAAGCACTTGAAAAATCCTTCGAAGTTTTTTAAATGCCCTAAAATCATTAAAATCCTTTGGAATCCCCTCAAATTATTGAAATCTATTAAAAATTATTTTCTATCTTTTAAAATACCCTACAATATTTGAAAAGAGTCGAAGAAAAATCAGAAATATGTAGACAGAATCAAGTTCAATAGTGATTAACCCGTGGGTTAATTTATTAACAGAAAAGTGACTGAAGTGATTTTTCATCTAAAAAAGTGACTAAAGAGTGATTTGAGAAGAGAAGTGACTAAAAGTGACTGTTCGACAGCCCTTATTTCTTGACAGTTACTTTAAGTGCTTCTTACAGAAATTTCCTGACTTTTGCCATTTTTTTTTAAATCCCTAACTTTTCCCTGACTTTCCCTGACCAACATAATTCCCTGACGTTTCCCTGATTTCCAGGTTTTCTCTTACTTCAGACGATCAAAAATTAATTAGGCCAATCGTCTAAGTACAAAAAAAGATAGAAAAATACAATTTCTATTTTCACAAAAATTTGCACTAAATGTCTCTCTGTTTCGCGTGCCTAAAATAGCATTGTCAACTTTCTGGATATTCTATGCCAAGTGCAAATAGATCATGTGTTTTCTTTTCTCATTCTGCAATGTAAACATGTCCGTTTCTCGTTTTCCCAGTCAACTTGCTCGCAAGTTCGTTTAGGGATTGATTAAATTAGCGACGCTGGTTGCACGCAACGCAAGAGATGCAAGCAAGGCGCACCTGCAGTGACACAAGACTGAGGACGGGTGGAACGAGTGTCATTGCCCTATGGCGTCTAGTAAGTACAGGAATAGCAAGCTTGGCCATCGACTTAGACTCTTAGAGACTTCGGCTCGCCTCGTATATCGCGCCTTTACGATCAAGTGTGACGTTAAAAATATTACTACCTTTTTAATCAAATATATTTATTGCACGCGATACTCGCGTAATAGAGCTATCACGAATTACTCTCTGAGAATTGCGAGTATAAATAATACGATCCTAGAGTCATTATTTTTCTAATGGCTCCAACTCTGCGGGTGACTCTCCTTGATTTAGTTCCGTTTCCTGCCGATTTTTAATCTAGTCTTGATATTTATAGTCCTTGACGTTAAATATCTTACTTTTATTTATATCAGTTCCTCCTCAGGTGCAAGGTGAATCTCGATTCGGGAAGAGTCCAGATGTCAAGTCATTCGAGTGCCGAGCGGGAGGTGTCATGCCGAGGACGACGATTGTGTGCATTTGATGGGTAGGGTCGAATGTCTGCCTTCAAACTCGACTGTCGAAAAACCGGTTGAATTTGGGAGGTGGTTTTCCGCAGTTTTCCTCTCCCCTGACCAAACGTCCAGGCAAATAAGAGTACTTCTAATAAAGTCGGATGCAGCCGCTGGTTATCGCTGATTCTGATTGAATTCATACAGTGATTCTAAGCCCACATCAGTCAAAGAAAAATTTTCAGAAGTGACCCAGTGAAGTGAAGTCGTATGTCGGCATATATACTCATGCTAAAGGACTTAAATGATACATTAGCAGCGAGGTTGACCCGCGTATAGCCCCTGTTTCACCAGGGTTTTAAAATAAAGACAGTGCGATAGGTTTTAACCGCAGTGCCTACGGGACTTAAATGGACCAGCCTTACAAGACTTAAATCACTTTTAAATTTTTCTGATATCATCTCGTAATTTTCCTCCGTCTGGTTGCATTTCTTTTAAAATCTGTGTATAAGAGCTTAACTATGTACAAAATTCAAAATCAGATTGCCTTAAAAGTTCCTGAGATATGTAAAAATTGGTAACGAAATAAAATAAATTTTCAACGAAATAGTTCAATTTTCGACCAAACAGATGAATTATCGAGGGGTCGACCACTCTGATTTTTCGTGTACGAGGAATATATTCCCTAAAGAATATTCGGGAATATAGAGAATATATCGGAATATTTGAGAATACAAGGAATATAAAGAATATTGGAATATGAAGGAATATGTAGGAGTATGAGGGAATATGAGAGAATATGAGGGAATATGAGGGAATATGATGAAATATGGGAGAATATTTCGGAATATATTTAAATTATGCATATTAAATTACATATATATACATACATGTTATATGTACTAAACTTACAGTTCAATATCACGTATGACGTAAACTTATCGCTTCTTTTTAAAAGCCTTAAACATTAATACAATTTTTGAAAAAAGTCCTTTATCAACAGTAAGAGAACCGTTTAGTACTCGAGGACGAGGAATAGTACATACGTATTACGATATGTTGTGATAGCCAAGCAAAAACGTAAAATCAGGCTGAAATAATTATTTTCAGCTTGACAACCTACACCTTTTCCTTCTTTAGGTCCTTGGGCAGGTGCTGAATATTTGGAATATTGCCACTCCCTCGATGTATTTCCACTTTTGTATTTCGATGTATTTCGGTTTGAAAGCAGCTTTAAGCTGTACCTCGCTCTCTGGGTTCTTATGTTAACTCTGTTTGCCATGTAAATATCATTCTTGTTACGAACTCAATAAAGATTTATTATTATTATTATTATTATTATTATTATATGACCAAAATCTAACACTCTCCCAATTAGAAATGATTCTGTATCGCTTGTTGAAAAAACACACCAGTCATCGTCGTATACGGTTTCTTCTCTCGTTATTGACGCCTTTTCCGGATATGGAGTATTAAAAGATCCCTCAACTTCAGGAGCTTTTACTCGTTGTAATCGGTCACTGCTCAGTTTTGTGCCATCTTTATTGAAGAGATAACATAATGCTGTTTGCTTTATAATCACTGGGACCTGAAGACCATCTAAGACTTTTACGTATATACTATTCGGTGAAAGATCCACATTCTCAAAAGTTTTAATTCCTAGAGCACCACTGGATACTATGCATAGATCTTCGCATACATCTTGACACTCAGTTTCCGTTACATTGATATCAGCCTGTTCTTCAAATTATTCGTCATTACTAATGTCTGTTAATACTGGTAAACATCCTTCGTCTTCGTCCACATCGGGCTCAGATACAAAAGATTCGAAAGAGAATGCAGGTTCCGGAATCTCTGAAAATGTCATTCCAACACTTTTAGCACGAAAAAGGCAAATGACTTGGCTTCAGAAATTACTTTTTCGATGTTTTCATTATTTGGTAATATAAACAGTTTAGATTCTTCAGATTGAGTCTTCGATGAGCGATGACTAGATGGAAATGAATATTTATCACCGAGAGTAACTTCCGTTTCAGCTTGAAACTAAATTCGACGGATACGGTGTAAGGGTTCTAGCATTGTGAAATTGACAACAGTTGACAAGGTGGAAGTCATCGATCTTGCACAGCGAAAGAATTGTTCACAACTTTGGCTGCTGTACAACCAAGGTAGAAAAAGAAAATCCTCTTGTGTGGCGCGGAGTGCATTAATGACTTGAATGAGTGTATGGCCATTTATCTCAATGCACATGTAAGTGTTGGTCGTCAGACAATTTTCTTTAAGTAAATAGCCATTATCTTTAAGCCATTTTCGCCACAATCGAAGAAAAACTATCCATCGCCAAGTAAGGAAAATTCTTTTTTCTGGACGCAAAGTTTTGTCCATGTAGGAGGAAATGATAACTCTGCTCATTTCTAGATAAGTAGCAGTACCAGTGCTTCCAGCAATATGATCATTCAACAGATTTCCGACATTTTCTTGATACATCTTTTCCATTGATCTGAAATTCATTTTATCCATACCATTCAAGTCTGTTTCACAGAGATTATGTTGATCTTTGCTGATTGTCCTTATTAGGTCTCTGACATGCGCAGGTGAAACTAGGAAATCACCTAAAGGTAATAATATAGAAGCCTTCAAAAATCTAGTTCTTAATTTGGTACCAATATGAATGTGATCTTGTACACAAATCGTGGAACTTAACTCGCAAGCTTTGAAACATGGCCACCTCGAAGACCACTTACCTGATTGTTCGATGGAAAAGGTGTATTTCTGCATACTACCCAAAAGTCGAGTATCGCCGTCTGAGGAATAGCCCAAAATGGAAATACCATATTTCTTAGCTTCCTTAGACATCCACTTCCATCTATTAGCCACATCAACAGCTTGAAACTTGTTGTTGCTTCCAAATAGTGTAACGCAAAAGGTACGTGCCGGCACGCGATCGGCCCGACGGGCTGGAGACCAGCGTGCCTGCTAAATGCATGCGACAGGCCGGCAGAGTCGGAATGCGACCGAAAGGCGGACAACGGCAGGCAACGGTCCGGCAACAAGCGGCGAGGAACAACGGGCCTGCGATTTACACGACCGCTGCAGGCTGATAGTGCGAGTAGTTTGGGATCAAAAACGCGCATGCGCGTTTCGGATCAGCTGTTCTTGTCGTATTTCATCTCGTGTGGCGTTCACACCCGTGAATTTTCGCTCGGATGTGTGCGATTTGCAAACAATAATTGTTATTCGTTCCAGATAAAATAGAAGAATAAGTAATCCACTTGTAAATGGAGTAATCCAATTGGAAAACGGAGTAATCCACTTGTATAACGGAGTTATACCTTTCATCGTTTGCGGTTTTTGGTATTGTTTTGGCTGTGTGTGGAACAAAAAATTTGTTAGCAATTTTTTGCTGTCGGTGTCCTTCAAATCAACAAAATTAGCAAATATCACGAAAGGTAATGAAATTCTGCATATAATAATATAAAGTTCAAGTTGAAAGAAAAATGTCAATATTATAAAAAGATATTTTTATAATATTGACATTTTTCTTTCAACTTGGACTTATTATACGCAGAATCTCGTCATTACCTTCCGTGATATTTGGAAATTTTTATTTTATTTACAGAAGAAAAGATTTTTTTAATTTTAATCTACTCGCACACTCAGTCTGCATTTTACCGGATGGTAGCCTGCATTTTACCGGATCTAGTTCCTGCATTTTACCGGAGCATGGCCGGCATTTCACCAGACCGCGTGCGCCCGACTTCGTGCGGGCCATATAGACATCAATGGCGCGCGTATTGAGCTGCGCATGTACCGGCAGCTCGGTCTGGTCAATCGGCCCACGTGCCTGCTCATAGTATGCTACCGTGCCGGCATTTTGTTATCTGGGTAGGAGCTTTGTCACACAAAGGTTGCGCCATGATACAATAGGCATAATTACTTAGTGATTTCTTTTCAAAATAGCTGCGTATCTGTGCTGCTGAATTAGCTGAAAACGATCCAATTTTTGGTAATCCTTCAGAATTAAGATTGGGAACAAAACCAACGATCTGATTAGTAGCTGTGTCATATTGCGCTCGATGTATGATTCTGGTTCCATCTTGGCTGATCCATATTTTCTTTGGGTAGCCTCTTGTAGAAAGAAACTTGGACAACTGGTCGAAGCGTATCTCGCATTCCCTTGGAATTTGTTTATTACGACCGTAAACACGCTCTAAACATGTTATTGATGGTAGTGAACCAGGAAGATTGTTCCTTAACAAGTTGTACTGTTTCGGTCCTCCAACTTGGAATATTATAGCGTGCCATCAATTTGATATCACTTGTATATCTCTGTCCGTGATTTTTGTCTTGGCTGTTCTTCTTTCCATCTGTTATCAAGCTTACCATGAAATTGCTCTTATTTTCTAGATCATAACCTAAAAATAACCTAAAAAGTGTTATTTATTGTATGGTTGTGTTTCCGAAAATCTATATAATCCAATACAGAAATTATCAACAGACTGGTAGATATATTTTAAATCGCAACACTATAAGTGTATAAGTGCATGCCTTTTACAAAATAAAGCGAAAATTTCCTTTTTATTAATGTACTGATACGATCACACGTCAATTAAAGATCATGACTAGATTGGCGCTTGCGCATCACTGACTCTGACCTCAACTATGACTAAACATCGGCAAAGGTTCCAGATAAAAAGCTATAGGATGCTATACGAATACAATCGGTGAACGGAAGGGAAGAATCAGAAAATTGGGGAATATAATATTTCAGAATATTTGTGAATATTTAGGAATACTTCGGAATATGTGGGAATATGTAGGAATATGAGGGAATATTTGGGAATATAAAGAATATGAAGAATATTTGGGAATATAAAGAATATCAAGAATATGAAGAATATCTGGGAATACTGAAAGAATATATGGGAATATCGAGTGAGTGTACGAGGAATATCCGAGTGGTCGACCCCTCGTGAATTATAAACCAAGAAGATTACGTATCTATCGAAACAGATACATTTTCGACAAAAAATGGAATAGATACATTTTTAACAAGAAATGTAAAGAAATGAATTTGCAACCAAATGAATCAGTCACCAAGAAATTAATATTAATATTCTACCACAAAAGACAAATTTTCAACAAAATAGTTTTTTCAAGCGAAGAAGATCAATTTTCAACCAGACATGGAATAGTTAAATTTTCAGTTAAAAAAATTATATAAAAAAAAAGTTTTCAACATGTTTCTTAAATTTTCAACCTAAGAGATTCAACTAAGCTGATGAATCGCCAAGCAAAAAAACTTATTTTTAATCCATCAGCTGCGGATTTTCTAACAACTAATTTAACTAATTACTTAAATAACTAATAATTTAACTGAATAATTAAAACTTAACTGATTTAACTAATTTAAAAGAGATAAAACGCGTGGTGCCATGCGGTACCGCCAGCAGCTGATATGGGTTAATACAGTACTTCCAGTTTCAACTTTGACTTTGCAACCAAAAAAGATTAATTCTCACCGGAATATGTAATAGTTGATAATTTAATTAAAAAAGATTTTAATTTTAAACCAAAAGCAGTTGAATTCAACCAAAAAGGCAAATTTTCAACAAAATAGTTGAATCCTCAATCAAACAAAAGTTTTGATTTTTAACAAAAAAATACCCAAAAAGATTAATTTTCAACCAAAAATAATGAATTTTAACGAAAGTTGTTGAATTTTCAACAAAGTAATAAAACTAACTTCAACTTCAGTTTATCGAAAATTCCCTGGCTCTTTCAGGTTTTTTCTGGCACTCTCTGACCAGTTTTAAATTCCCTGACTTTCCCTATAATTTCGAACTCCCAGCAATTTTTTCAATTAGCTTATTATCAAATACACATTCTTTCCAAGTTGAATAAAGAAAGACATTATTTCCTATAAATTTTGATTGAATGATTAAATTTGTTTCTTTTTAAAAAAAACCTGAGTACATGAAACTTCGTTTTGCTATCAAATTGGATTAAAAAATATATATATAATTTGTTTCTATAGTTGAGAAATCACTCGGTTCTAATAATATTATTAAGTAAAATAAAATTGTTCTTAAGATTAATAGTTCAATTGACTGAAAGGAGATAATAAAATTCTTTTCAAAGTGACATAATGATTGAATAATGACCGGATTACGAGACAGTGATTACCTTTCCGTATAAAATTGTATCCATATGCCTATTAAAAAACGATTACAAAATTTTGAGCCGGAAAAACTGACGTCGTTATAAGATAAATCAGTCTAGTTGGATTGTTTAATGTTGGACATCCTTTTTCTCGTATTTCACAAAAAAATTGTAGAATTTATTCTAATATATTTCCATTTAGAATTTGTGTAACTTTAAATAGTTCAATTTTAATATTTTCAATTTAAAATTGTTAAATTTCAAACCCGTTTTAAAATTATAAAATTAGGAACTCTTCCAACTTCTTAATTTGAAATCAAAGCAAGTAAAGCTAAACAGTGCTTCAAAGAATTTAAACTAAATGAATGAATTATACTAAACTATTTATTCCTTTTAACAATTCGACGATCACCATAGGATTGTTAAAGGTATTTAACACTTGACGATGTATGTACTATTTTTATTTATAATATCAAGGAAAGCCAAACGGTTCTAATTTGATCACCATTTCCATTACATTATTATCATACAAACATGAAGTGTCATCTACTTTTCACACTATGGATATTAAACTGATCCATTCAGCCACCCAATTTGGTTGATTGGATTTAGCACCTTTTAGCTTTCCCCACATACGTATCAATAAAAAAGGTTTCTGCTTCATGCCGCTTTAATTACTGACAACTCACAACATTTTTTTATTTAAAATCTGTTCAAATTGATTACTTTAATTTAAAATACTTAATTTTTGCACACACTTCATTATAAATTTTGAATTATAAAGAAACTTTCAAAGTTACTTTAAATAATTAAAACATTTTTTTAAATTACACAAATTATAATGCTACAGCTACTGAAAATATTTTCCATAGATTTGTTAAGACAACAGCTAAGATAAATTACGAATGCAAAACACAGATATTATTTATATTGAAAGTACAAGGAAACACCTGACCATGAAAAAAATTAACGATCACCAGCGAAAACAAAATATCATGGGAGTATAACTATTGCGTTAACACCTCAACTAACTTTTCAGTCTCAAGTGAAGGGTTGAAACTAATATATTTGATTTACGATGTCCGGAAGAGTCGTAAAGCTCTTCCCAACTAGAAATCAGCTCAGGAACTTCATAACTCTATAAGGCTTTGAGCCAGCTCGGAAACTTCCACTTCCTAAAGTAAAACCTCTACGACCCTAAAATAGATCCGAGAAACAACATTTACAGGTAATCATAGTGCACTTGCACGACAGTTCATGGGAAACTTCTAAGTTTGCTTCGGGTTCTTCGCAGACTCTCACAGAAACATAAAATGCGTTTTCTACACCAAGAAGAGAAAAGAAGCAAGCGTCTTCTTCTTCTTTTTCTTTCGCAGCAAAAGAGAATTCGACGATGTAACAATGCTGTATTAAACCTTCCCACGTTTTTTAATTTTTGCTACTTCTCACTCGTTTTATGCGAGTTTGTTGGGGCGGACTTGATTCATCAAGGTAATAATTAGAAATTAATTATGACTCATGGGATTCGCATCGAGGCTGAATTTCATTAACGGAAGCCGTTCCTCCTTCAACATTTTTTATTTTATAAATGAAGTGAAATTGCTAAGTAAAAGATGGGTTAGGAATTAAACTTCAATGGGTTGAAAGTCGGAATAGGAGCATTTGAAAGTTGACAGCCTATAGAAAGTTAAACGAGTTTAAACGTGGAATCTTCCAAATCTTAAGTATTTCAAGTTTAAATTATTATCATTAATTTAAAATGGTTTATTTACAAATCTGAGTTACTAACATTTCGAATACTTAAAATGTAAATGTTTTCCATTTGGAATTCTCTCAATTTTGTTATTCACAAACCACACGATCCTCTGGCCTATAGAAACAGACCGACAAACTTTGATTTATTTACAAAAAATATATTTACAGGTCGCTCAAAACACTTGTATGTAAAAATTGCTGTTTTCTTGAGTTTTTTATTTTTCAATTATACAGATATATTAAAGCTATAAATGTGTTTTCTACCAGAAATTGTTGGAAAATCTATGGAAAAAATTTATTTGTTGAAGATTAAAAAAAGTATATTTGGTGTACAGGTCATGTAAAGTTGCAATTTTTTAGGAAACATTAGACACAATTGCACATTTATAACCCTAATCATTCAGTAAGCCAACGAAGATTACAAACGTGGAAAAATCGTTGTGTCTCCATTTGCAGATCCAAATGTATGCGTAATTTTTTTAAAGGATGTAAAACTTAAATTCTTTTCAATTTGAATATTTTTTGTGTACCAAACACATAAATACTGCACAATACATTTTTTGACTAATTATCTAGTATGTTTGAACACTACCAACCTCTTACTTTACCACACACTGCTCGTAAAATAGTAACTGAGAAAATAATCAGTAACAACTTGCATTAAACAAGGACTGATAAAGTTTTAGAGAGTAGAACTAGTTTACAATACGTATTTACCATTTTATTGCATCTTGTTTATACTTATATACTTATAACAAAAAAATAAAAGACGTTTATAAACTCGTCTACTTCATCCAGTACGTTTCGAGTAGCTCCTGTCTGTTTTCCGAAGCTATAAAGAGATCCCGTCACGTAAACAGGTGAAGGTACTCTGTACGTAACCAGATCTGTACGTTACACCAATATTAACAGGGGGCAGAAAAGGTGCGGTAAAAACCTTTTATTATATCATTGTCAACTAACCCAGTGATTTTCATGGCTCGCTACTTTAGTATTTGGTCGCGCTCTTTATCTAATCTTTTCTTCAATAACTCCACATGCAAACCTCGTAGGCAGAAATCAGCTTTATCACGATTGTTGTCTCACTCTTCGAGACTCTTGCCGTTTGTCTTCTAAAGAGGAATTTTCTAGGAAATGAGAGATTTTTAGGTTTGTTAATGAGGACACTGTACCGAAGAAATTATTTGTCTAACGGCCCTCTTGATACGTTACTTAAATTTTGTTTCGTGTCGAGTTTCTCTTCTTGAAACGATTGTTTACCTAACCGAGAAAAAATGGGAAAGATTGTGTGTTTGAAGTGAAAAAACGGGTTTTTTTAGAGTTAGGAAGTTTTCGTGGACATAAGTCATCAGGTTTTTGTTCAAATGATTTACATTCAAGGGAACTTGTTCTCCCTAAATAATCTAGTTTATTTTTGTTCTTTAAAAGCGCAGTATTTCCCTCCGTATTTCTGAATGTTTCCTCCGTTTCCCTTTTGAAACAATTGCAGTCTTAAGCAATGTTTCTTTTAAAAATCCAAATAGATATGGCTCAATCTCACATAATTTAAGTTTTTACGTCTTTAATGTTTACTGCAGACTAGTTTTTAAATATATATCATGTATATTTTTTATCACTTATTCGGATACAATTTACTTTAATGGTACCATTTCTTGAAAAATAGTGTCGCAAGTAAATATTTGCAATTTTAAATAGTTTTACTAGACAATTTTAAAGAATACGAACTGTCTAACGTTACGGAACTTTCCGTGGGACTAAACCCTTTCCCAGCTCATTCCTAGAGCTATATTTGACCTGTTAGTTTTATAGAAAATTCCGTAATACTAGTTAGTGCCTTGAATTTAAATATTTTCTATTTTTTAAAGCTTTGAATTTGATCTATTGTTTTGAATTTAAAAATGTCATAATAATTTATCGTTCAGGCTGATAAAACGTCTATATTAACCAAATTAATTTAAAACGTTTGAAATCAAATAATTACACACAGAAACTTAAATAACTTTATATCCCTCGGCGGAAAAATTATATATATTTTATACATAGTGAAAGAAATTACATATAATATTTCTGAGACTGTGTAATTTTTGCCACCTGGGTCATACGACATTCAAGTATGTATAGCAAAATTGTAAAATTTCAAATTTGCAAGCCTCAGTATTTGGGAAATTACAAAATTTTTAACCTACTGTGAATCTATAATTTAAATTGTTCAATTTTAAAGGCCTCAATTAAAATACTGAAAAGGCTTCAATTTGAAAGTACATAATATCTCGGATGCTTCTAATTCATTGCTGTTCAAATATAATCACTCCAAATTCAAGATTATCCCATTTTCATAGCTTTGAGTTGAAAATTGATCAATTTAAAACGTAATTTTGGTAAAATGTACAATATAGGCATATGCTTAGGTATAGAAAATGATTAAACTAATAACTTTCATTTTTAAGCCACTCTTCAATTGATTACTCAACCGCGATTATATTCACCTATCAATCTGATTAAAGAAAGTGATTGATTATGATAAATATAGATTTGAATGGACTAATAGGAATCAATCAGTTTCTCAATCGGATTTTCCACTCAACTCATAAAATCTTGTCCTATCAGCAAAGGGGCACCAGGTATGTGTCAGTCCCTCTCCAAAGAGAGTATCTCACGATAATAATGTCAGAACTGTCAGAAGGGTGTGACAGCACCTTCGCGACGCTTAGCCTTTCCCTTTTATCGGGCGAATCGTCGAAAGGACGGTGAGAAACTGATTGTGAGTAGACCTCTTTCTGGCAACTGGACTGCTGCATGGTCTACAGAATTGATTGACAGCCCATGAGCCCTCAGCTTATACGTCACTAACTTGACAGAAATGGCATCGAAGTGCGGCATTGTATAACATATCCAGATACCAGAAATCACACGCAGATTCGTTAATCTCGCTTTAATTGGTATACAAGATTGCGCAGAAATACAAAATTACAATTTAGAGAAGCTATTCTTTTATTAAAAGATATATCTCCTTAATTAGAGATAGAGAGAAACTAATGGGTTTTAGCAGGTACGTGTGAATGTATAATTATCTGCATAAATCTGTTTTCGCACTTAAGTTAATGAAATTCCAGGAAATTTTTCTTTTATAATAAATTATTTGAAAGTGAATAGTGTGGACTGTGAATTCTTGGGTGCATCAGAGGGAGTGTTCAGAACGCAGGAGTTTACGTGAATGCGGCTTGAACCGCAGAGTAACCTCGCTGAAAAGGTTATGTTATGGCGTTTGCGGTGCAGAACGATGTAAACACATTAACAGCTGTTAAACGCCCGAAAGTTTGCGACAAAAATGCCGAAGTCGTGTCGAAACACTTTCTTAGTTTCCAAGCAATGTACTCTCTAATAGCTAACATCGAGAATGACATTGTTGTTCTTACAGGAATCACAGCGGTTCAGTAGTTCAATTTCAGGTAAAAATAGGTGATTTATTTTCCAAAAAAACGGAGATTAAAAGGGGATTTCATTTATTATTAGAAACTTTTAATACCTTATATACATAAGAAAAAAATTCCAGAACTTCAACGTTTGCAAAATAGATAAACAAAAGAATTGATTTTGATTCCTTATACTCATCCATTTTTTTATAGTTTATTCTTTTCAGTAGAGAACCTTGAGTTGTTGAAAGTATTTTTCTAAGTAAGATAGAAAGAAATAATTTGAAAAACACAGAAATGACTAATTGAAAAACTGAATTCCTCTGTTTTTGTTTCCTTAGACTTTTAAATTGGTGTCTAATGTATTTTTATCAGTTGAAAGATCTCACATGTTCGAAACAATTTTTAATGTCAGCTAAAAAAAATAGAGCATAAAAAACAGAAATTAAAATAATTATTATTCACGAAAATAACAAAATTGTGCAGATAACAATTATAACAACAATCAACCCCAAATTAATAATACTTTATTAGAGGATCTTAAATGTGCTACTTTTTTGCTTATTATTTTCGATTACCAAAATTTTACTTCTACAACTCCCTCTTGCGTATTTTATTACATATTATTATGGTTTCTTTAGAAAGTTCATTCTTTTTGGTTGAAAGGTCTACTATTACATTTTTGGTTAACAATTTTATTATTTCGTTGAAAATGTAATTATTTTATTTCAAACTCAAGAATTTTGTTCAAAGTCATAAATTCTGGTTGAAAATCAAACTATTTACGTAGAAAATTCAACAATCTTTTCCTACTTCTATTTTTTCCAACTATTTTATTTAATTCAACAATAATTGGTTTGAAAATTTTTTTCTTAATCGAAAAATCCTTTTTGGTTGAAAAATCAACTACTAGGTTAAGAAATTATATTTGATGTTAATTCTTCTTTGCCTATTTGTTCTTCTTGATATAAGACCATAACATCAAATACAAATTATACAGTTAAAAGTTGACAATTCGTTTATTCTGTTGAAATTCGTCTTTTTTCTTATAAAATTAATCTTCTTGGTCGAAAATTCACCTTTAATAAGGTCCAAATTCTCGATTCGTGGTGTTTCAGGGAATTTTTCAAATTTAAGGGATGAAAAAAGGTATTGAATAACAAAGGGGTTGAACTGTGATCCCTGTTTTTATATGATAAGATTTGCAATGACAAATCACAAATATCTCCTCACTTGGAAACATGTATAGTATCCACTAAAGTAGGCTACGGAAAATTGTAACTTGCTTCACCCTCATGGAATACGATTTTAATGAAGATTTATGGGAAAATGAAGAAACCGAAGAAAAAGTAAAATGTGGTAGGAGGATTCTGTGTACACAACACGATGAGTGATCGATCGTCACATAGCGGTCATAGCGTGAGGAGACCCGATCGTTCTTTCGATTTGCGGATGTCTTGCGTTGTTTTTTCTTTGTTTGTCTTGGCATGGGCATCTCTCTCTCCTCTCGTTTCGTTCCTTCGCCCTCTATCAGGCAATTTCAGCTCGAGGTGGGTATATAGACCGTCGCCGCATGATTATAATCCCGCGAGCGACCGCAAGGAGTTGCCATGCAATCTGAAACTGGTGGAAGCATGTCACTCTGCTGTTCGCAGCTGCGGAGACCTATGTTTATACTTATGTCCCATCTTCGTGGCTCTTCTTTATCCTCTCCTTTATTCTCTTCTGATCTCATCCCTTTTCTCATCTTCTCTGTATTTTACTCTTTCACGAGCTTTGTTGCTCTTTTCCTCTGTTTTCCGCATGAAACGAAACACGCAATCGGGCAAAATGCCGTGGAGATCCCCAAGATCGATAGATCCTTACGCTCAGTAGCGAAGATCACTGTAATACTGATACAATATGGAAGAAAATGAGCTAAGATCGTGCCTCTAGGTGCGATCACCTTCGACGATCTACTCGATTTCGATCACCCTGCGTGACGAGGACTCTAACATTGGCGGATCAAAGATCCCCGGGCGGATCAAAGAACCCCGATTTCGTGAAACTGGAAATTTCATGAACTGCAGTTAGATACTTTGTTGCTAGATATCCTCGAGCATGTTACAAAATAGCAGTCTGTAATGAGCTTGTAATCTAGCCAACTGTAAAATGAACTAGACTTGTTTTGCATAATTGCGCAATAATTGAAACAGATTGATGTGAATGGTGCTTAAAGATGCCTGTCTATTACAGAGATTGTTCAACTCAACATTGATGTGATCGCAAGCTATAGGTTAGCTCAGGTACTAATGGAAAACACTCCAATAGTCTGAAACAATATTTTCATTCTAACAGGAATCGATTGAGAACTAAGTTTATCAATAAACGCACGTCAGCACATAATGTCTTCAAACATTTCAAAAACACCAGTTTCATAAAGACAAACCTAAAAATAAGGTTGTTTTTCAATGTGTTCAATATTGTGTCCTGTTATTGCACAAAAATTTCATTTCAAGTATCTCGTGAGGGGAAATAAAAATCGTGGCATTCGGAAAGGAGTCCTTTTTATGAAAATGCACAATGCCTTGGAGTTCCTCTAAAAGTCTAAAACAGTGAAGTCTTCCGTCAGCTGAGGATAGTAAAAAGGGTTGAAGGAAGAGATAAAGACGGGGAAGGTAGTACGGAAAAAGCTTTAGTAATAGGTGGTACTAGGTAAGACTATGGGGCGTTGGGTAGAAGAAAAGAAGGAAAGAAGGTAAAGGTGGATTACAGGAGTGTGAGGAGGAGCTCTGGAGATAGAAGGCGTCCTTGATGGACAGGATGCCCCTGCCTGCCGTTCCACACCGTGTAATCTTCTCTCATCTCATTCGGCCACTATTGTACCGAGTGTCGAGCAACGACTTGCCCCCGCGAAACCTCCGTGTAAGACACGTTGAAACTATGCAAATATACAGATTCACCATCAATTCAGAATTCATTCAACTACCAATCTCCAGAGAAACAAAATAGTCATCTTGAAAGAAGAGATCGAAGTTGGAATTCTGATTTTCAATCCTATGTATAGATAGATGTATATATTTGCAACTGATATGATATTATTACGAAATCAGAAGATATTGCTATAAACTCTCTCTGATACGATCTTAATTGATTGAACAGTCTCTAGTTTGTTTGCCAACTTCTTGGATATTCTTTTATTATAAATTTCCACATCAGGTCTACTACGTTTTCTTGTTTTATATCTGATGTTCTTCTCGTGATCGATGTAATGTCTTCCTACTGTCTTCAATCTTAGAGATAGCTTACATTTCTTTTGTTAATCAGTGATATGTTTACCGAGACTTAATTCTTGGTTTCTCAGCCTGAGAATTATGTTTACCATTTGCTGCTTATCTCTACTCTTCATGGATGCATGGATATTATCAGCATATCGAAAATAAAACACTTATTTCTTTCTACTGTCTAGCCAAAACTTTTCCCTAAGTTTTCAAGACTCACTACTGGTTAATGCTACTATCTATTTTCCTGTCACATGTAGAGTGAATGCCTAAACTGAATTTCGTATCATATGCTAGAGGCAAATGGCATATTATAACGGCATGTTATGTACGAATTGCGCAAATGAGTTTAAAATAAAGATCTCTTTTACGGCAAATTTCTCGATAATAATTACCTCGATAATTACAGACCTAGAGATAGGTGAAGTACGTCACGGGTACTACAAAACAGAGGGTTATAACCTTATCTGTTTTACTAGTGTATACAGCATACACTTGCCAAAGTGCTTCGAATAAACGTAGAAATAAACGCGAGTTTATCTGCGTCATTCCAGACCCACGCACGACCACCAGGTGTCTAAGAATGCACTCAATGTAAGCCAACGCGATCCCCATTAGATAAAGATCCGAAACAAGTAATTAACGTAATTAATTGCAGTAATCCAGCTCTGCTTTCGAAACAAAATGTCAAACGTGAAATATTTTAAGGACCTCTTATCCCTTCATCTTCTCTTCTCATCGATTTCCTCAAAGAGATTTCCTCAATTAAAGATTTTATGTAATTCACTCTATCTTCTTCACTTTTCCGCAAAAAATAGCGTTTATTTTATTTGGAGTCGTATTATTCAGAGGAATTAATTTGGTCTCGAGGTGCCTTGTATTTAAACGGAATAATTGCATCTTGTTAATTTTATTTTAATGCAGTAAAATAAATTACTGTTGATCCAACAAATACTTCAGGTACTTAAAATAAAATTTTTTAGTGCTCTTAAATGTCTTATTTTTAGACTTCGAACTGATCTGAGGCACTATAAGAAAAAGTATCAGAAGTTGCAGTTTTTTCAAGTTTTAAACACTGTAAACCGCCGATGCTCAAAAGTACGCCGAATTCGGTGTAGTTTTGAGCTACAACATTTTTGAGACATGAAAACATATGAAGGCTCATTGAAAATGTCAATTGTTCGAAATGAGATACAACATATTTTACAGCAATGGTAATCACTGTTAAGTTAAAAGATTTGTTTATTTGAAGCATGAAAAGGGAGCAATTTTTAATGAAAAAGCTAACAAAGTGTCCATTTTTTAATTGAAAGCAAATAAAAACCATTTCTTATTCAACACGGAAAAATTCCATTTCTAACGGTAAAAATTGCACAATATCTAGATTTAAGTGATCAAAGGACATAATTTTAAATTTTCAAGCCTAAAAGAACTGAACAATTATTAAGCTATTTAAACACTGAGAAAATAGATGATAACGTTTATGATTTTGGATTTTAAAACACGGGGCAGTGATATCAAGATATTATAACATATAAGACGTACAAGCTAGATGTTAATTTTTTTAATCCTGGATTATAAAACTCTAGATTTTACGGCTTAATATCTATAGATCGATGTCTCAAAGGGTAACATCCACTTTTCTCAGTGAGTTGACGAGCGTTCAAATAAAAAAATGTAAAAATTGTGGTTTAAAAATTGTATGTGCAGTATTTAACATTACAATTCATAATGTCAAAACTAAAAATAAAAAACTTCAATTGTGAACTGGAATTTGTGAATTGACTTTGAATCCCAATGGAAATAAGTATCAAAAAGTGCAAAATAAGGGTAGTTTAAAGCCTACACATGTTTAGAATTACATTTTCCTTTCTTAAGAATTTAATTTCTTTTCACTTTGTAATATTTTCGAGTAAACGTTGTGGTACCTTCAAAGGGATACAAAATAATAACAACCTTAATTTGTCCAGAGAGTTGTAAATGTCGAAGTGGTGTAAGTTCATTGCGATACCCGCGACGGAATTATGCGAAGAAACCTATAAAGCCAAGCATCTGGACATGCATTCTAGATTTCGCCATGGGAATTATCGCGTAGGAAGTACTCGACGGTTTTACGAGCGTCATTATGAAAATTCTGAAATTCCACACGCAGTCTATACCGACGATCCCTTTCGAAGAAGTGCAGGCTGTATTCAGCGTGTCTCCTTTTCGCGACTCTAAATAGAATTCAGAAGGGGAATTCGAGAGGCCTACTAAAAATACAAACAGAAACGAACACGAAAACACCAAGACCATCCATATTTTTTCACTTTCTAAGTACATGTTACTTTTTCGCAAAGAAACAGATTAAATTTAGAATAATAAAAGCATTCAAACCACATAAAATTATGTAAACGTTCAGTAAATTATCCACTTGCACAATTTCTTTATAGATTTCGGGATTTAGTACTTATTTTATTGGCGTAAATTATAAAATGAGAGGAAAGCTTAGCTATGACTTTCTAGCCAAATAAGCCAGTGATTTTATCGTAAAAAGAAATATATGCATATTATGTATACTTTTAGCCAGAGAAGAAATACTCAAATTACCAAAATAATTTACTTACACCAAGATAGTTAACTAAATCATTCTCCATCAGAGTAAATGGATATTCTGAGAATTTGCGATTTTGAAACTCACCTGAAACAAAAAAAAGGTAAATCATAAGTCACATGCTGATTGTCACTTTTACATACAGATAGGTATTAAAATACTAATTCATGCATCAGAAATACGGAGTCTGATAAATACAAATATATTAACAATGACATGTGTTTTCTTCTTTAAAAAACGACCAAAACGATTCCCCCAAAATATCACATCAAACACATACTAAGAAAGTCAACCGTCTCAACTCGAAATCAGGTTTGATTTCGCATTCACGACGAGTATCGATTTTCGTATTAGGTTACAATTTGCCTCAAAGTTTCGCAGGACCATAAACATCAGAATGTGGAGATATTCGTGTTTTATGTGAGCAGTAAATAATCCTTGTTGCAGAAAGGATCGGTGGTTAGGATTAGTTTTACAAATCGATTCGATTCGATAATTTCCAACGCACTAGTGCAATATCAGCATGTCTCAAGTCTTAAGGTCACTTGTGCGATTGATTTCGATATCCTTGAATCACTACCAGTACCACATTCGATTGACGTACACGTTTTCTGTCTGAAGCAGTGGATTATATTACAGTTTCAGCTCGAATGAACAAATACTGCCTGCGGTTCAAAATCTAAGCTACACTGGACAAATAATTGGTGTGAACTCGAGTCCCCGCTATGAGAACAAGTGCGTTGAAACACAGATTATCATAATCTGCTGACAGTCTTAACGATGGCGAAGAATGTTTTCAGCGAGTTGTTACTGTCGAACCCGTAAAAATGCCAGTATGTTTTTCTGCGTGTAGAATTTTCTTCAGATTTGTAGTACATTCGCGAGTAAGGAACGAATTATTTACTGCTGAGAGCGAATATTTTTGGGGATAAATAGAATAGACTTCTTCTTCTGAAATAAGGTTTGTCTTTTTTCTCGAATTTTTATTGTTTTATCAGATCTCAAGTTTCGAAAGTCACTAGAGCGATTAATTTTCTTTAAATCGATTCATCTGTCTATTCGATTATACCGTTGGGTGCGAGGTTGGGTGTCTTTACCTGATCCTTTTCAAAATACCAAGAAAAAGCATTGTGTACGCGTGACTGACTGCAGTAATCCGATGAAATACATTCACGAGAAGAGTTTTCGTAATTCGTTTGTGACTTTCTTATTATAATTTGTATCAACAAGATTAATTTGTGAAGAAAGGACAAAAATTGGGCGAAATCAATAAAATAATAATTTGTTAACGAAATACTTTTTCTAATGGTTTTATTTAACCGATTTTTTGCAAAACATAATGTCAAGTTAGTCCGTGGAAATTTTAAATGCATTACTGGTAGTTTTATGAGGATGGAGTATCGACGACGTTCTCTACTGTTTTTACGTGCACAGGTGTATGCTTCCTTACTTAAGCACTATTACTATGCCAACTACTTCAGGTATCTTTTGCTGGCATAACCACATTGTTGAATCAAGTTATTACCTATGTCATAACTTTAGACTAAGTTAGGCCTCCTAAAATTAACCTGGTACCTAGACAAATATTCTATCCATTTGTTTTAAAAATAAGTGAAAAACACGATTCACAGAAAATATTTAATCAATTCTAAATACAATATTTAAGGTTCCTTTGCGTACTTCTTTATTTCTTTTGCCCTCCAATTGTAGTAAAAAAATATAAACAATTTCATATTTTCAACGAGAAATAAATTGAACAACAAAACATTAAACTAGCTCTATATAAATCCTAAATTATGAAGTAAATAATAATTTCATTCGACAATGTGGTTAAGCCAGCTTAACATCCATCCCTACACTGAGACCCCAATTTTCAATGTTTCGTAATTGTGCTTCAGTTAAAGGATTAACGTATAATTGAAAGCATTTTTCGTATAGTAAAGAATACATTTTAGTCAACGTCGTACAATACTACTTTAATACAATTAGGTAAAACTTTAATAAAACTATTTGAGAAATGCATCTATTCTAAAATTTAGTATTTGCAATACGAACAGTTCTCTTAATGCTTCGTTAATCCCCAAACTAGAACAGACTAAAACTAAAATTGAAACGCAGTTATGAAACATTTGAAAACTGGGGGTCTCTCAAGTGTGCAACCATGTCCTCGCCTTGAGCCTGTCTCCTGTTCCAGTCGCTGATACTGGGAAAGAGGAGACGTGGGAAAAAGACGTTGCGTGGTTTGGAAGCTAAACAGACTGACCGATTCCAACTACTCCAAGAAAATCTAATCTAATACAAATTCAAGGAGTAAAAAAGAAATAATCATTAATGAGATTTATCATCATGCGCCATAATCTATCATAAATGTAAATTCTTTAAAAAATAAATACCAGCAATTTTAATGCAAGTAAATCTAAAGACTTAGAGAAATTTTTATGTCATACATTATTTCAGGATTGTCAACTACGTTCCAAGCTCAGAAATGTAGAACACTGACCTGAAGAGATACATTTTTGTTTGGGTATGACTTTATGACATATGTAGATGTTCTTTGATTACAAAATTTGAACCCATCGATTTGAAATTACATAATTTTAACTTTGCACCCTCCATTCGGAATTGTTTATTCATGAAGTTTTTTATAAGGTAAAAGTCTACAATTTCATATGCTTTCTTAAAAAAGTTAATTATGATATTAATCCATTAAAAATGTTACGGCTTCAAATTTGTAAAAGATCTAAAATTAGCCGACAATTTTTTCTAATCAGTAGGGTATTACATTGTCACAAGAGGACATTTCTCTGAGTGTAAGATTTAAAATACTTCTGAGAATATGTAGGTTTTTTCAGCATATAAATACACACTGGAAAAAATCGACAAGATCCAGGATTCGAAAGTAAAAATAAAGCGAATTTTTTTAATTCTGATACAAAGATAATTTCAATTAATACAAGAATCGGAATTGAAAAAATTCGCTGTATTTTTACTTTCGAATCCTGGATCTTGTCTATTTTTTTTCAGTGTGTATTTATATGCTGAAAACCCCCATATATACTCAGAAGTATTTTAAACCTCAAGTTACAAAGATATTTTCACTAAATACCATAATCTTTAAAAAATTCTTCACGAATTCACAAAGGTGTTAAGAATTTTTTTCCGAGCAAAGGGGTGAATGATATAGATATTATCTCTTAGAAAATAATTCATTAACATCCGAACAAAATTGGAAAAACTTTTTTGCCCTTCAGATATGTAAACAAAATAAAATTTTTAAAAAATTCAAAAACTAAGCAAAACAGACATTTCTAAACATTTTTTTCAGCGCGGGTAAACAAGCTGCATATGGCTATCGATTCCAAATTAATTATTTACTTTTTTAGGATCCCAATATGCTAATTTTTCGCATTGTATCGATTTCGAATCTCAGAATTTGTTATTTTCGATCCACTTTATTATATATATATCTTTTCGGAAAACCTTTTTAGAGATGCATTAATGCCCGTAACATTTTGTAGGTATTTTTTAACGAAATTTAATATTTAGCTGGTTAAACAATGTGGCTTTCAAGCAGCATTATTACTCTTACTTTTCTTATAAATCTGAAAATCTTAATTTATATATATATTTTTTAATTGACAAGGTTTCAAACATTGAAATAAGTTTTTTCTATGCCCCGAACATCTTTTGAAAGATGTTTTATTTAGTTGATAAACTTAATATTAATTTTTAAAAACACTATTTTCGTGCTATTTTCAGACAGAATAAGATGTATAAAATTTAAGAAAATCTATTTCTGACAAACGACAGAAAGGACTTTGGTCCTCAAAGGGCATTAAGAGGTTTTTTTGATATCGTGCGTTGTTCGGCTTAAAATTTGTATTTTCGTTTTTTTTTTTTATTTTGAAAATGCTATAACTCTGATAGTTTTCTTTTTATCAAAAAAAGTCGTAGGGATAAATGGTTCAACTTTTCGAGTACAATGAAGAGCCGTCCATACAATTTTTTAATCTTGAAAAACAGGTCTCAAAATTTTTCAAAATGCTCTCACTTTTTGAATTATAATCCAAAATAGCTGGCTAACAAACTTGTGCTTTCTTTATATACCATTAAAAAGTGTGCCAAAGCACAATCCAATCCTAGCAGTCTTTCAAACGTTATCCAATATAAAAACGACACGACGACAACAACGACAGACAGATACTGACGTAAAAACTACTTTTTCTGACTCAGGGGGCCTTCAGACGTCGACATTTAATGGAATCCACGTGGATTATAGCCCCCCCAGTCCCCCTCGTGGACAAGCGTAAAACTTCGCCCCCCCCCCCTCCCCACCCAATCTGTCCACGTGGTATATGAATGGCCTCTTAAAGAATGAGAATAAACTAAATATATTGTATAAAAATAACACTGTAGTATTGCAACATCAATTTTTTTAAGAAGGATTTACATGGTTTTGACAGCAGTGAATTTTTGACGATCTGTATCTCGAAAAATATTAACTTTTCCACAATTTGGTGTACTGAGATCTCTAGAGCTCCATCAAAACTCTAATGCTCTTTCTAATTTTTGTTGTTGAGAATTCGATTTTTTAGGACCTTGCTTTTGCCGCGACACCCTTCAATTGTATATTACTGTGAATGTAAAGAACCACAACTTTTCCACTGTTTCTACTTCAAAAAGGTTTCAATAAAAAATTACCTTCATTCGAACTTTCAGAACATCAAGCACATTTGTAAAAAAAATCAAAACGTCAAAAACTCAAAATATTGATCAATTCCACAATATTTTTGAATTACTAATTTGTACTCAGCCAAACAACTCCTCTTTTTGCAAAATTTAGGATTCTACTTTTTTGGCACTGACTAGTATTGCAAAAATGTTTATTTTATGAATTGCGATCCAACACTATTTTTGGTTCACCGACATTCAATCATTTTAGGATTTCAAGTATTTTTTTCTGTATAGTGTTAGTTTCGTGAAGTTTAACCATATTAAACATCATAGAGGAAGAAGAAAAAATGGATTGTTTCATCGAGAACGAGCCAGTATGTTGGTTTGTCGACATTCGCCCACCACAAATAGAATATGTTGTGAATAATATTTTTGATCATAATTATCTTTGTCCTCAAACTATTTTTTCTATACAAATAGGTAACAAATTAATTTTACTTGTTTACACTACTTTTTTATAATTCGACCTACTTTTTGGCTATTTTCCAACAAAAAATAACACTTTACATTCTGTTATTACAGAACATTTCTAATCTGGAAAGTCTTTTTAAAAAAATCCTTTCGAACGAATTTCGTTCTCCGGAAATGATCTCTTGAGTTTCTGTATCTATAATCTCCGCAGGTTGCCTCTTAAGGAGTAAAGAAATAATTCCAGAGCAAATTTCTTTCCTCAGGCGAACACCTGTCGCTCAGACTGTAATGCTGCGACTGAGATTATTTCGAAAATGAGAGGTCTGAGCACAGAAGATATATTTTTCATCTCCGGTTTGTTCTTCGCCCAAACAACTATTTTGGCATTAGTGCTATCCTCCTCAAGTCATAAAATTCCCGCCATGGCCGAATACTCTGGTCAAGGAAGTGGATGTCGACTCCTTAACTTAAACCGTTTATGAGCAAGTTTACGAGCTGCACCGCAACGCCCACGATTCGCCGTTCCAGTGTATTGCGTAATCGTTTCGCGCAAATTAGTCGAACAGTCGCGTAAATTAGTCGCCTTCTTGACTTTTACGAGCTACGGCTCTGCAGTAGAAAAGAGGAACTGAACTTGACTAACGAAACTATATATTGAGTTTGCGTGTAAGAAAAAAATCCTCACGAATAGCGTTTGTTTGAACTCGCAGAAAAGGATGTGCTGCGGGCGAGAAGATGTCTTCTCGAATGACAGTGTAGGAAGAAATTCAGTGGAACTTGACTCAAATGAACTTTCTTCCTGTTATTCGAGACGATCCTGAATCGCCTCAAGTACGTCGTTTATTTCTCTGTAAATGAACAGCTGTTGCATTTTTACTATTTTTATTCTACCTTGTTGGAAATAGCAGACACCGAGCCGCAAACAGGTTATCGGCCCATCACGTTTACACCACATGTGATTTACTTGCACTTACTTTTTCTTTACAATTTTGAATTGCCAGGGACAACTTAGTAGCCGATTTGCTCAAAGAAAATAACTTATGTACAAGGCTTTGTATATCCACGGTTCAATAATGAAAGAAATGTACATACAAAAAATGACTAGCGAGTGAGAAACAGTCTTTATTTGCGAATCGCGTGATGTGATTGCGTCGTGTTTTGGAGGAATATATCTCTGATGGGAAAGTCTTCATTGTCACTCTTTAGAGCTGATGAAAAAAAGTTATCTTTTATTTTCTTTTCACACGCACTTTATACGCGCCTACCTCTTCCCACGTGGGGTGCAAACACGCTAGGCGTACACGAGTTGCGTAATATAGTTGCAAGTCTAATTCCCCCATCTCTCTTTCTATCTATATCTTTATCCCTTTTCCTCTTTCATTCGCGAACGTTCACTGTCCCCGCGGTTAGCACAACACAAGAACCGCATACGTAGCACCGGATACGCAGTGCTCGCGCTGGGCATAAAATTAACGCTTTATAATGCGTGCTCCTTTCTTCTGTCTCCCGATATTAATTTACTATTACCCATAACTCGATGGCGAAATGAGTCTTCAGAGAAAAAGTCATCGCAATCGCCTAAGATCTGAGCTTCACTTTTCTTCTAATTATCGAGGGCCTGTAGTCAATTGTCTTATACAAAGGCACTGATACATTCCAATGTTAATAACTCTAGGTTGATCACTTAATTTACCAGTCGGATAAGACTTGGAAGCGGGGAGGTTTCAAACGCTTTTAAACCGGAAACGGTGTTGATTGGAAGCTTTTAATGTTAATTTATAGCATCGTTTATAAGAGATAAGCGGATATTATTGAAACTAATTAAGTACCGGTTATTTGAAAAGCAGGAAAAGCAATGTTTACAAGTTAAGAGACATCCGCATGCACCTGTTGGGGTTGCCTGAACTGGGCGACAAGCGGAGATACTTAAGTAGTGAGTACGCGTGTGCGTATCTGCATATCTGCTTTCGTAAGACTAATGTATTCAGAAACGCAAGTTGCTGGTAATTAGTCGCAGTACACGTTTCGGCATCTATCGTTTGTGAAATTCAATCACGCGAACGAGGAGGAAAAGATCACGGATTCCAATAGAACCGTAATGCCATTGTGGAATCGGTTGATACGCGTGCCGGAAGCCAGCAAAACGGTTCTCACAACAATGTTCTACTGCGAACTGTTATTCAACTACGGTTATAATCTATTTTTTAACGTCGATGCTGACTTTTATTTCGAAGATACCGTATGGGAATATACCGAACATATCAACCTGATTTTGAATAGTAACAATAGCCAAGATAGGAGAATATATATTTCCGGCAATATTCACTCAAGACTTGGCCTGTTAACTATTACATTCGTGGTTTATTTTAGAACTTTGGTTGCTGAAAACTTGAAAATGTGGAAAAAGCGACCGCATATAATTCATAACGACTTTCCACATACTATCGATCGTATCTGAACTGCCATGTCGGCAAAAGGTGACTATAAGCAATAGTACACAAATACGTCTAGTGCTATACAAAGACTAGAAGAACATGCTTTACTAACGAGTATGAATGGATCTCAGTCTGGAAATTAATTAATATGGCAATATCGCTGGCTGCTCCAATGACAAATTGGAGAAAGTGAGCGTCGCTCACGGTGGTCGGATCAGTTGGCCACGAAGCTACGTCATCATCATGATAAAAGAAGAGACATAAGGGGCGGATTACGCTCGCAAACTCATGTCTTTATCGTCCTCACGTGTGTCTTCGGTAAAATCAATTCAGGTGACTCACATCCACCTCGCAATTCTACTCATTCGCAAATATTTAGCGCGCAGTTTGTCGAATGAACCGTATCAAATTCACAACTGCGGAGACCTACTGTGTGTAACCCAACAACGTTCAACATACAATTTGGATTCTAAATTGATATTATTGTCTTTTATGCTAAGAAATCATCCCCAGAAAGTTGACCAGGAAATAATACACCTGTGCAGAGAAATTGATTCGTAATATCTATTTCAATATATTTACACTTACTCAAATGCTGCATATAGCAATAAAGCTAGTAACCGAGGAGGGCAATTGTAGCACGTAAATTATAAAATTTGCATATCTGACAAATTACGAGTAACGATTCACGCACGCAACAGCAAGTAATAACACGCATTAGAAATACTGAACGAAACATTCGTTCCGAGCCGATAATTTACACCGACACCGCCTACAGGCTGAAAGATGAAATAAAATTTGTTCAAGGACCTTTGAGTATCGATTGTCTTGCCTCTAAAAAGAGCATATTAATAAGTGGATCGATAATTAATCTATGGTTTGAGGAGGAAACGGAATGCCTACTTGAAAGCAGACCCTTTTTTTTCTGTCGGCTCTGTGGTCTTGCAGACAATCTCCGATTTGAAGATGAAGGTAAATCGATTCATTGATGACTTGGGTACTCACTGAAAGCAGAGTTCATTCGAGTTGTTTCATAAAGCCAGGAGACAAAATCGTGGCTGCTTTTTACTGAAATTACGGTACCTCTACCGGCTTTACGGGAATACTCGAATGCATGGTAGTACGACAACAGGATCGCTCCGAACAACAGGAATCCTCGGAACCTGAATGAAGCCGGCACGAAGAACCGAAACGAATCGAATCCTAACGCGTTTTCTTCTCGCATTTCGGCACGGCCCAGATCGACCAGCCATACTCCGTATAAATAAACCGTCACGAGCATGCATTATTTATACACCTAACTGAAACCACCACACGTATGGAAAAAATCATCCCATTAGTATAAAAAAACGTTTATTTAGACAAATCTGATGAGTGAAATATACCACACGTGAAGAATTTTCATAAACAAATATGTTGTATAATGAAAACGATGATCCTCAAAGGAGCGCTCGTTTAGATAAGCCAGAGCTCATTTTTCTTCTGACGTCTTTCAGAATTAACATTCTTAATTACATGTTTTTTACATCTCAATACTTAATTACCCTTCCATCAATGTTGAGATAGCAGTTTGAATATTCACTCCAAATGGAACGTGCGCAATAGAATATTTTCGAAAACAACTTGAACCAAATATGGTAACAAGACCAGAAATTTAATCACAGGAAGGGAAATGAAAGGAAACATAAAAATCGTATAAAGAATGAGTCATATCATACAACAAAAATTCTCCTGCAAGACGACTTTCCTGACACGCAAGGATACCAAATTCTTACTGGCATCCATCAATTTTCTAGAAACGCCTGAAGGTCGTTCTTGGGATGCTTGAATTACCTGGTGAAATAGCAAATTCTAAGTATCTCGTTATGTGAGCTTGGAAGGATGCCAAAGGTGAAAATGAATAATGAACGGAAGGTGATCGATCGGCGGAGCGGGTGCATCGATGATCGTGCAGAAAGCATCCCAGGGAATGTCATTATAGAGACGGATAGATCTCGCAACCACGAAGATCGACATAATTTGTACGACCCACGTCCGGATGCTCTTGCCACTTCAAGGCTGCGCCCACATTTTCAATTAGCACTGTTTTTCTTATTTTCCATCCCGGCTTTTTGCTGCGACCGGGCTCCAGATACCTCAGGGCATGTCGTGTGCAATACACGGTGGCATTGTCATTAAAATGATGGATGCCGTTATTATCTTTTGACTGTAAAGAATCGACGAATGCTGGAAGCTAAGAACTACATCACAACATGTGTGCAAAAAATCCATTAGCATTGTTTCAAATTGAACAACAAAGCTTTTAACATACATATTTCAGAATAACTTTGAAAAATAGTCTCTAAATAATACATAAGCTACGCAAAAGTCTGGTTTAAAAATTCCGTGTCTTGCCCAGACCTTTCAGGTACTTTAGAAAAAAAACGAGTCAATTCAATTCTATTTAATTTCAAGATGTTGTAATCGTTGCAGACAAATTACCAGATTCATTTCTGTCCAATTATTAATCAATACAAAAGCTCATTGATAATAATATCGTAACATTTTTAATGGTGATCTTCGACAGATTCATTCTGTGCACTATTATTGAAACTCCTATGCACCTATATGAAAGATCTAAACGCAGTTATAATCATTTAAAAATTTAAGCTAGGATTGACCGCCCTCTACAGTAGATAACAAACCAACAGAAACGAAACATTAATTTAAAATACTAATGTATTTATAAGAATGCAAATAATGTAAGTAATAGCTAAGACACTACAAGAAATATGTATTAATGAATGAAAATTGGAATTAATCATTTTACGTACATTTGCGCTATACTGCAGTATTTGATAAAAGAATATTCCAAATTAATGCAATTATGTATATAGTTTTGAATTGAGAGTCACAGGAAATGTCCCTCCTATTTAGAATGGTAATATTTACAAGAAATCCAAATTATAAAAGAATGTTAAAATTAATGCATAACTGGTAAAAAAGTTAAATATTTAATGGTACCCGATAGAAACATCATAAATTGATCATAGAATTGTTTCATTGCAAAACGAAAACTTTAATATTTTAAGCGGTTAACGTGATACTTATTTGATTAAAATGAACCTGATCTAGTATTAAAATTATTTAAACGTTAAACAATGAATTTGTCTTCGGTGAGATCTTTGAAAAAAAAAACAACAAGACTGTCTGTCGATATGTTGTTGAAGTTGGACATATACATATGTATTCAAAATAAAAGTCATGATAACAAAACAATTCAAAATTTAATTGCTAAATACAAAGCTTTCAGGTCCGTGAAGCTGCCAGGACCACATTGCAAAAATTGAATGAAAACTCATAGGGAATTTAGGGCTCATTTAGGGCTAATTTAATGCCCTGTTGCCAAATTTAATGCTCTGCATTTAAACAAAAAAACCGGTGGTCATGCTAGCTTAACGTTAAGCTAGCAGGACCACACATAACAAAAAAATATTTAGAAAATATTTCTTTGCAGAATAATTTAGGGCTCATTTAGGGCTCACTTTATGCCCCATTGCCAAATTTAATGCTCCGCAATTTTTAGAAAAAACCTGTGGTCATGCTAGCTTAACGTTAAGCTAGCAGGACCACACATAGAAAAAAACTACTTAGAAAATATTTCTTTGCAGAATAATTTAGGGCTCATTTAGGGCTCACTTTATACCCTATTGCCAAATTTGATACTCCGCAGTTTTTAGAAAAAACCTGAGGTCATCAGGACCACACATAGAAAAAAACTACTTAGAAAACATTTCTTTGCAGAATAGTTTAGGGCTCATTTAGGGCTCACGTACTGCCCTATTGCCAAATTTAATGCTCCGCAATTTTTAGAAAAAACCTGTGGTCCTGCTAGCTTAACGTTAAGCTAGCAGGACCACATATAGAAAACAACGCAGGCAATATTTCATTGCAGAATAATTTAGGGCTCATTTAGGGCTCATTTAATGCCCTATTGCCAAATTCAATGTTCCCCCTTTTTTTAAAAAAAAACCTGTGGTCCTGCTAGCTTAACGTTAAGCTAGCAGGACCACACATAGAAAAAAAAATACTTAGAAAATATTTCTTTGCATAATAATTTAGGGCTCATTTAGGGCTCACTTTATGCTCTATTGCCAAATTTGAAACTCCGCAATTTTTAGAAAAAACCTGAGGTCATCAGGACCACACATAGAAAAAAACTACTTAGAAAACATTTCTTTGCAGAATAATTTAGGGCTCATTTAGGGCTCACGTACTGCCCTGTTGCCAAATTTAATGCTCCGCAATTTTTAGAAAAAACCTGAGGTCCTGCTAGCTTAACGTTAAGC